>ML663566.1:531375-838212 GCA_007570785.1 Antilocapra americana
AAAATCACTGCAGATGGTGACTGCAGCCATGAAATTAAAAGATGCTTGCTCCTTAGAAGAAAAGCTATGAGCAACCTGCTGCTGCTATTGCTAAGTCGTTTCAGTTGTGTCTGACTCTGTGTGACCCCATACCAACCTAGACAGCATATTAAAAAGCAGAGACATTATCAACAAAGGTCTGTATAGTCAAAGCTATGTTTTTTTCCACTAGTCATGTATGGATGTGAGAGTTGGACTATAAAGAAAAACTGGTGCTATAACGCTATAGCACTATAAAGCACCGAAGAATTGGTGCTTTTGAACTGTGATGTTGGAGATGACTTGAGAGTCCCTTAGACAGCAAGGAGATCAAACCACTCAGTCCTAAAGGAAATCAGTCCTGAATATTCACTGTAAGGATTGATGCTGAAGCTGAAACTCCAATACTTTGGCCACCTGATGTGAAGAACTGATTTATTGGAAAAGACCCTGATTCTGGAAAAGATTGAAGGCAGGAGGAGAAGGGGAACATAGAGGATGAGATGGTTGGATTGCACCACTGACTTGATGGACATGAGTTTGAGCAAGCTCTGGGAGTTGGTGATGGACAGGTAAGCCAGGCGTGCTGCAGTCCATGGGGTCGCAAAGAGCTGGACATGACAGAGTGACTGAACTGGGAACCAGAAGAAATTACAACAGAGAAAACACAGCTATTCATAGGGGTTGCTAGCTTCTCCCTCCTCCTCCCCCAAAACTGTCTTTAATTTCATCAAGGTAGAGGCATGGGCTGCCAACTACAGTATTTCTCAGCATTAAGCCATTTCCTTTGCAGCAAGAAAAAGTCTTCTCCTGCAGGCTTCCTCCTTTAATTATTATTGATTTATTAAATCTGGCTTATCTGGGTTAAAGGGAAGTAAGACATCTTCAACAGAAGCAACTTGAAGTAAATTGGTTTGTTTAGTTATGTACCTCTAGACATTGATGATCAGATGAAGGCTATTCTAATTATTCATTAATGCATAGAAGCAATCCCCAAACTTAGTGCCTTAGTACAAGCATTTTCTTATATCTCATGATATTGTAGGTCAGATATTTGGCAGGGCTCAGCTGGGTGACTCTTCTGTCCCACATGGCATAAAATGGTTATCTGGTGGTATTCTGTTGGTGGATGAGCTGCTCTGCAGGATCCGAGGCAGCATTACTCATTACAGTATTGAGCACATTGGCAGGGATAAGTAGAAAGTTTGAATCTACAGGTGCTGACAATCACAAACTATCTCCACACAAGCCATCTCAAAGCAGTGGGAATTGGGACAGCCCAGGGCTTCCAGAGATCAAGCGATCCAAGTGGAAGCTGCAAGACTTTTTACAACCAAGACTCAGAAGTCCCAGGATGAAGATTTGCTGTGTCCTGTTGACCAAGCAAGTTGCTAAGGTAAGCCTAGGTTCATAGGGTAAGTTACCAGGCTTCACTTCTTAATAAAAGAGTAACAAAAGAATTTGCCTCAATCTTTAAACTACCATAAAGTCGGTAGCCATTGAGCACAGGTTGTTGGAAACAAATTAAGTTTCTATGGTAATACAAAAGTAAATATTCACATACTTAATCCTCAGCCTATCATCTCCACTCCAGGTAGACTTAATTGCAAGAATTCTTGAAAGTAGTGAAATGTGAATGCTCATAGTAGCTTTTCTTAGCCAGCCCCACACGAACAAATTTTACCTCTCTGGTCATTATCCTAATCATGGCAGACTCACTCAAACATAACCCTGTCTCAAAGAATCTGCCTTGTACTCCTAGATAGAAGCCCTGAGTCCCAGCTCAGAATCCCAGAGCTCTACTTACCTAAGAAAAAATATTGAAAACATTACCAGTTCTCACAGATAACATCACCAAACCATTCTGTACTTATAAACAGAACCAGCATAATCTGAGGATAACAAAAGACTTTATCTACCCCATAATGAAAACTTTAATTTCTAGGGTGAGGTGAAGCAAAGTTATCAGTGGGTGAGTTTCATTTATTTTGTGTGTGTATGATAAAACTAATACAAAAATAAACTTTGGCTGTAAAATATCAAACATTACAGAAGTGTATATATAGAACCTGAGTTGGTTCAATTTGCCATAATAAAATACCTCAGACTGGATGGCTTAAACAACAGAAAAAAAATTTCCCACAGTTTTGGAGGCTGAGAAATTTAAGATCAACGTTCCATCAGGGTTCTCTCTTCCCGGTTTACAGACAGCCACTTTGGCCTCATAAAGCCTTTCTTCCAAGTGTACTCGGAGAGCATGAGCAAACTTTTTGATGTCTCTTCTTTTAAGAACTCTAATCCTATGGGACCAGGACCCTCCCTTTATGACCTTATTTAATTTTAATAACTTCCTTAGAGGCCCCATCTCCACATACAGCCATTCTGGAAGCTGGGGCTTCAACCTATGGATCTGGGGAAGATAGAGCTAAATTCAGTCAATAGCAGAGTTCAGAACAAAATCTTTAAGTCACTTTTCATCTGCCCTCTTCCCAACCCCTGCTTTGTGACTCACAGGTGGTTTTGATTACTCTTGGCACACCCGAGAGTCTGACATACTTGAAAGCTCCCTGAGGATTCACTGCTCCAGATCTAAATGCATTAAAAAACTTTTTGTTTAGGGACCTCCCTGGTGGTCCAATGGTTAAGGATCCACCTTCTAATGCAGGGGATGAGGGTTCAATCTCTGGTTGGGGAACTAAGATCCTATGTGGTGTAGAACGACTAAACCCATGTGCCACAAACAACACCCAGTGCAGCCAAAAATAAAGTAAAATAAAATAAATCCCAATAAAACATCAAAAAATTTCTGTTAGCAAATCCAGTGCATAACATCAAAATATAATCAATAGTTCTTTAAATAGTCCATTCATTTTGTAAAAATGTTTGTTGATTTAATTCAACTATAAATTTTCATTTTACAAGGACCTTTTAAAAAAAGAGGTGAAACAACTTTTGGAGTTGAAATTTAAAAGCTGTTATCTTTGCTACAGACACATCCTCAAGAGCAATTTAAGATTAAGGACTTAAATAATGACCAAATTATTCAAGGGTGGGACAGAGTAGATTATACGTGAAATATCCTGATGATAGAGGGTAAGCGCATGGGAGTTTCACTAGGGATATCAAAAACACGACTTGGTATCTCACTTCCACTATTACTCTAGACGTCATTAAGATTAATTAATTAAATAATTAATTAAGATTAGTGTAATAATCTTGTACCTGAATCATGCAGTTAAAACTTCCACCTTTCCTTAGCTGTCCACACACACAACATGTGGCTGATTCACTTATTCAACAATTTATTGAACACCTACTCAATGCCAAGAGCCTCTCTAGGTACTTAGGTATCAAGATCAAGTAAGATATGGTCTCTGCCCTTAGGATTTTGAAAGTTAGTTAACGAAAGACACAATGAGTTAATAGTTGCAAACAAGAAGTGCTTACCCTAGAATAACAGTTGGTTCAGGGTATAGAGAAGCATACAGTCGAATGAAGTCAACCAGTCTCTTGGAGGTATGTTTACAGACAAAGCAACTTCAGATGACTATTAATGAATCAATCAGATAATATTTTCTTGTCAGGTTGTTGCCAGCCTCTTAACTCACTCCCACATGCTCCAATAATAGAGGCAGAGTTGTATTAAAAAGCAAGCCCTGTGACACCATGAAAGCCCCTTTTGCCTCAAGTAAATAAACAAAGACAAATTTTATCAAACACAGGGCTTTGTCTGACAGCAATGGATGTATTTGCTAGCAGACAATGTACATGCATAAACGTCAAATACTGTTTTCAAAGTGCATTGAAAAGCAGCGCTGCAGGCATGCCCGTGACTGAAGCGTCTGGCCACTCCTGACAACGGCCTGGAATGTGAAATTGGAGGCTGATAATGAACAAAAGGACATGTCAACTAGGAAGTTAGTGTAGGGAAACACTTTAGTGCACAAACAAAGCATTAAAATACAATTCGGCTCTACAAATACCAGGGGGGCGATAAGTCCACTGAGGTCATGAGTCACCTTTTCAGGCAGCTGGAAGGATTAGATGCCGATTGCTATCAGCCAAACCACCATCCTTTAATGCTTCTGATTCCTGCCTTGTGCCCTCTTGCCACATGCAAGTCACAAAAACTAGAAGGCATTATGGCATTTGCTTGCTCATGGGTTATTTTACCCTGCCTCTAGAGAAAGGGATTGTTATGTGCTGAGTACAGCGAATGTCCTCATTTAGGCATGGACTGTGGAGTGATCGGGGGCTTGGCCTGTCCTAGACACATTGGACCAAGCAGGCAGTCTCCCCAAAGGTAGTGCAAGAAGCCACAGGAAACTGGCCCCTTAGCCCCTAACGATGCAGATAGAAAGGCTGTGGTTCCTAATGCAAGGAATGCAAGGTAGCGCAGTAGCACTGAAACAAGTTGGGGCAAAAAGGCCAACACAGTAACTGGGCAGGCGGTGAGCAACGGTATTTGGCAAAACCTCTGCTAGTCTGATGGGAGAATGGAAGACAGAGAAACTTATACCAATAGAGTTACTCCTCTAGTATGCAGGGTTCATGGACCCAAACACATGGCATTCTTGTTCTAGAGAAAGACTGGGTGGTTTGGTTGGTCAAGTAACTAAGAAAAGCATAACCAAGCAGAATTCCAGGAAAAATGTGTAGATGTGTGTGATTGGGCAGCAGTGGGACCAGCACAGAACTAGATTGCTAAAAGCATCAAGCTCCGGAAAGAATGTGGAGACCCTCCTTCCCACGATGCCATACATTTGTCAGGAAAAAGATAAGAGCATCTACTATCACGACTTCTTGTTCAACAATGAACCAAAGAGTCTAGACGGTGCAGAAAGGTAAGAAAAAGAAGTAGAATGTATCAGAATTGGAAAGGAAGAAAGGAAACTCTCAATATTCACAGATGACATAATTTGTATGTATAAAATCCAAAATAAACTACAAATAAAAATTACTTGAATTAAAAATGATTTCACAAGGTTGCCACTTGCAAAGTCAGCATACAAAAATCAACTGTATTTCTATAGACCGACGAACAGAAAATAAAATTACTTTTAATTATTAAATTAATTTTAATTAAAATTATTTAAAAGATATTATCTTTTAAAAAATACAGATGTCATCATAAAACACAATATTTCTCTAGTATCAAAAGATAAATTTTAAAACCTGGTAATAACAGATAAGTAATAATTCTACCAGAAAACTGTAAGGTATTACTCAGAGAAATTAAAAAACAACAAAATTTAACAGAAGAATGATAAGCTCATGGATTAGAAGTGCTAAAATTGTATACATGTCAATGCTCCCTAAATCAACCCAGAGATTCATAACAATCTTAACTAAAAAGCTTTTAAAAAATATTTGGTTTGAGTAAATCTTCAAAGTTCTCATTGCAAGAAAAAATGTATAACTATATATTGTGACAAATGTTATCTAGAATTATTATGGGGATCGTTTTACAGTATACATAAATATCAAACAATTATGTTTTTGCTTGAAACTAATATAATGTTATATGTCAATATACCTCAATTTAAGCTTTTAAATTAAAAATACTTGGGTTTTGAAAGACTATTTGGAACCTGACAATCTGTTCTAAAGTGTATATAGGAGGGTGGGACGGAGGTTCTGCGGGGAGGGGATATATGTATACACATAGCTGATTCACTTCATTGTACAGCAGAAATGAACACCACATTGTAAAGCAACTATACTCCAATAAAAAATAAATAAAATGTATATGGACATGCAAAGGCCGAGAATAGCCTTGATACTTTTGAATAAGAAGAAAATGAAAGTACTTGCTCAGCCAGAATTAGGATAGTGCAACAGTAATGCAAAAACTGAAAAATATGAAGCACAACAGACAGTTCAGAAACCACCTCACATCCTATGGCAAAGGGAGCTCTGCTGCTGCTGCTGCTGCTAAGTCGCTTCAGTCGTGTCCGACTCTGGGCGACCCCATAGACGGCAGCCCCCCAGGCTCCCCCGTCCCTGGGACTCTCCGGGCAAGAACACTGGAGTGGGCTGCCATTTCCTTCTCCAATGCGTGAAAGTGAAGTCGCTCAGTCGTGTCTGACTCTTAGCGACCCCATGGGCTGCAGCCCACCAGGCTCCTCCTTCTGTGGGATTTTCCAGGCAAGAGTACTGGACTAGGTTGCCATTGCCTTCTCCAAGGGAGCACTAGTGAGCAGTATAAAAAGCCAGCCTTTACAATGACTGGTTCTAGAAAATTGAATGTCCATATGGAAAGAAATCAAGCCTTATACTATACACATGAATCAATTTCAGATAGATTCTGGAAATGAAGAAATAGCTCCCAGACCAACTCTCCCTTAGATAATAACCATAAGCTTCAGACAAAATATTAAAAAAAAAAAAACTCTAAATGCCTGCAGAAAAGTCAAAAGCAAACAGAAACACAAGGGAACACACTTGGAGAAAGGGTACAGTACTAGACGAATTTCCCATTTTTACAGTTTTTTGATTATAAAATATCTCACATATATATAGTCGTAGACATGAACAAGAATGTCTCTAGCAGCCAGCGTGTGTGTGTGCTCAGTCACTCATTTATGTCCAACTCTTTGCCACCCCATTGTCTGTAGCCTACCATGCTGCTCTGTTCATGGCATTTTCCAGGCAAGAGTCCTGGACTAGGTTGCCATTTCATCCTCCAGGGAATCTTCCCAATCCAGGGATTGAACCCATGTCTCCTGCTTGGCAAGCAGATTCTTTACCACTGAGCCACCTGGAAAACCCATAGCAGTAAGTGCACATGTTAGAAAGTGGAAACAACCCACATGCTCATTAACAGGAGCATATAAGCAAATACACCGTGGTTTATATGCACAATTAAATATTAGACAGCATATGAATCAACTCAGTGACATGCACTAACATTGAATCCAAACATAATTAAAAGCAAAAAGTTCATCACTAAAGATTACACAGAAAAGTTTTAACTTATAATAAAACATTTAAAGTTAAAATATTAAGAAAAACATACTTAAAGAGGATACACATAGATGTAATGTAGAGTTTCCTGGGGAGAAGATTTGGGTTTGTACAGGGATGAAAGTGAAAGTCGCTCTGTCCTGTCTGACTCTTTGCGACCCCACGGACTATACAATCCATGGAATTCTCCAGGCCAGAACACTGGAGTGGGTAACCATTCCCTTCTCCAGGGATCTCAACCCAGATCTCCCACATTGCAGGCGGATTCTTTACCAGCTGAGCCACCAGGGAAGCCCTTGTATAGGTATACCAGCAGATTTTGTTTTGGATGGTGGATTCATAGGCATTTATTACATGATAAAAGAAGGAAAGCGAGAGAGGGAGAAAGAAAGGAAGGAAGGAAGAAAAGAGGGAAGGAAGGAAGAAGAAAAGAAAGGAAGAAAGAAAAGAAAGTCACTGATGGAGCAATTATGAGAGTGTATCAAGCACTGGGAATTGTGGTTAAACCAGTTTCATGTACTTGGATTTCATAAAAGAAAGAGAGGGATGAAGGAGAGGTAGAAAGAGGGAAGGAGAGAGAGTGGTTTGGACAAGTAGGGTTGGGGAAATAAACAGACTGAGATTAGATATCATTGTTAAAGGTTTCCCTTTTAGCAGTCCTTGGCTATCAGAGAAAGGGTAGAGATTGGGTTCTGTTTGACACTGGCAATCAGTCAGGGTTTGCAGTGGGAAGCCAGGGGAGTGAGGGATATTGAGTTGCAGCTGAGACCAAGCCTGTGCTGACAACCACAGGAGCTAGCTGGGGAGCTGACTGCTGGGCGCCAGGACTGGACCTTGGGGCAGCGTGTTGCTGTAGGCAGGGAGCACCTTACTGGAGGGATTCCCTTTGGCCTGTCCCTCTCAGAGGAAACATGGCACTGAGTCACAAGGAGGCTTGAGGAAGTAGGTGGGATTGAGAATCTGAGCCAGGAAGCAGCTGAATCTTCAACTCAGAGTGGCGCTGGTGAACATCGGCTTAGTTCACCCCCCACTTCTTCCACTTTGTGTGACTTTGGGTAAGTTACTCATCCGTCAGCTCTAAGGCTCCATTTCCCAACTGCAAATTGAGATAACTCTTACCTCTTAGAGCTTTCCTAAAAATTAAATAAGATAGTGTATGCAAAAGGGATGGTATCTTAAGAACTCAATAAATGATAGTTCAGATCAAACCGCTCATCAAAGCAGACTCATCCTCAGATAGGAAACTGAACCTAAGAGGGAATAACACACAGGTCAAGGAGGTCTGGAAGCTGGAAAGGACAGCCAGCCAGAGGGACTCTGTAAAATCAGAAACATGGCTTATCCAATGCCCTGCTGGAAGACTTAAGTAGTATTCCTATCTTTCTCAAAATCAGCCAGGGCACACACAGTGGTGAAATTTACAAGTAAGCCTACCACACCAGAATCCAGTCTCCTCATTTGAAAATTATGAGTTGGAAGGATTCTTCATTATATGATATGCTGACTGTTCAACCCTCCTCATTCATTTCTGGTTTTGTTCAATGTTTAGCTCTCTCCCACTTTAAAAAGAGCACTTTCCTAGAGAAAAGCCAGGTGCTTTCACAGTATTCTCAGGAACTGAAATTGTACTTTGTGAAGTTGTCTGTCTTGGATTATTTGTATTGGCTTTTTTCCCTTAAGTGTTTTATTTGGGGGGAGAGGGACAATGGGCTTTTAAATTTTGTATTTCTTGCTCTGTCATCTAGGTAAACTTCGTTTAGAAAATGCGAGTTGGGTACTGCTAAGGAGGAATGAAGAAAGGCATTCTCATAATTGATTTGTATAGTCCTAGTAAGGCAGGAGCAGTAAGAATAAAGGGACAGAAGTCTCAAAGAATGAAAACTTAGCAGTAACCAGTCAAAGGTCGCTCTTGTAGCCATTCACTCTAACCATGACTACCTGACTTAATTCCCCATCTCTCGGGTTTTATGTGGACCATGTGTTTGGGGTTTTCTTCCTCCCTTATGGGGGCAGGTTGGGGTGGGGATGATAGGAGAACAACTAGGGGACTAAAGGAGTAGGATTAGAGAACTGTAACAAAAGCCAGAGACTGGCTTTTGTCAGTTTGCTCATTTCCTCCTTAACAGGACAAACAGGCTGTATTACTTTTCTATGCAGGTTGAAAGCTTATGAATTCTTTCCTTGCACTTGCTTAAGACCAGAAGCCGAAGTTCCCTCAACTCCCGGCTATTCCCAGTGCTCCAGGTGTCATGACTTGGCCTCTGCATTTGAAGGCATCACCTTTCCCACCCTGTCACTTCCACCTGAGCACCTCCCAGGACCCTCCATGGTCCTAGAAAAATGTAATGATGAGCCATCTGGGTGAAAATCCAGTGAGAGTCCGGTGATGGAATCGATGGAGGGAAGAAAATGATTTAGTTCACTCTGAGCCCCTGTCTTTTGTTGGGATCCAAATATCCTCCCTCCCTTTTATAGAAGAGAAAGAGAAAGAAGAAGAAAGCCAGTCACTTCGGCACTGCCAAGGTGTTAAAAAAAAAAAAAATTTCCCAACAATCTCATTGCTGCCTCCTAGTGAAAGTTTTAGAATTGAAAAAAGACCATTCACTGAGAGGACCTAAGGGAAAAAGAAAAAAGTGACTTTGCACAGACTTTCCCCCAAACTTTGTCTGAAAAAGTGTCAGCCTCTCAGCTGAAGATTAGATATATTTGTAGTCATGGGTATTCCTTGGCCACAAGGCAAATACAGAGCCTGTATAGGTTCCATGGATGGAGGCACACAGTCTTTTGGTACTTGCCATCCACTTGGCAATATAAAGCCTGTAGAACTTCTAATTCTCTTTAAATGTATTTTTCCTTCACTGTTGACTCACAACTACTCTCTTTCCTATATCTTGGTATTTTTTCACTTTTAGATCACAATGTACAAGAACAGTGGTAAAGAATCCGCCTGCCAATGCAGGAGACCTGGGTTCGATCCCTGGGTCAGAAAAGTCCCCTGGAGAAGGCAATGGCAACCCACTCCATTATTCTTGCCTGGGGACTCCCTTGGACAGAGGAGCCTGGCGAGCTACAGACCATGGGATTGCAAACATCAGATGCCACTGAGCATACACGCAGGCAGAGAAATGCAGAACAAATATACAAGCATCCACGAGTTCAGACATAAGCTCTGTGGACATTAAAACTAAATCATTTCAGTACATAAGAAAGGGAATGGCAAGAAAACTTATGGGAAAAAGCTTAACCAGACTCAGTCAAGAGGCATGAAGGCCTGTGAATAGCAGCCGTGATTTGCTGCTGTCCCCCATGAGGGTTCATCCTGGGGGCCTCTTCCTGGATGAAAAGACTCTAGGCCAAGAATACTGATCCCTTAAAAACCAAAACTGAAAACCAAACCCTTCCTAGTGTAAAACTGTTTTAGGTGAATAGCAAACAAGCACACAAATAACCATTTCCTTTTCAGGTATGGGAACATCATTATTTTTTCCCCCACAGTTCAATATTCATGAACTTAAGAACTTTCAGATCTGGTTCATTTAATATCACTAAACAGGCAATACCACACAATTCATAAAGCCATATCCTAGGAAGCTTATACATTTTATTTTTATGAGATATTTCACATACAGGCATACATTTCAATCATATATGCAAACATTTCATGGTAATAATTTATTGCAATTGATTTCTAAACTTAAATTTGAAAACACACAATAATTTAACTCATCAATATAAAAATGTTTCTCAGTCCTTATCCTTTTGCATGTATCAAAATAATTTTCCAAATTAGACTCAACTTTATTCACAATAATTTTAGTAACAGTTTTTACATATTGCACCCCTATACATATTTATGTCCTTTATATGACAGTGTATATTTTGTCTCAGACCTATTATATAAGTTAGTAGGTTAAAAGCTCGGGGATGGTAGTTTCATAGTTTATCATCACAAAACAGTATATTTAATACTCTAGTCTATGTAATTACTCCTGCTAGGGTTTTAACAGTTGCTCCACCCAGTCTGTGAACAGTGTCTTTATAGAGCCTGTAAAGGAATAGGGTTCTGAAGAAATCAGTCCAATTGTTTTAGCAATACAAGGGCTGATGCAAAGTAAACATTTGTGTGGTATCTTAAGAAAGTCACTCCCATACATTTCACTGCTGATTTGCTTTTCTGTATGTCATCACAGCAACTAAAAAAAAAAGTAACAATCACTATTCTTTTATTAAAATGAGCAATAAAACAAGCTTAACCTTTAAATAAAACTGATGGCCTAAAAATGTTTTTATTTAAGTTCAATCAGTTCTTTATACCTGCATATGTGTTTGTGTTCGAACTGGACAGGAATTGCAGGGAAAAAGAGTTAACTGATTGTAGAACTTCCTACTTGTACACACCACATGGCTAGGTCAAATCCATACTGCCAAAGAGGCAAGCAAGTTCCCCCTGAAGGGCAGGCCAACTTGTGAATGAAACTTCCAGACTGATCATATTAGAAGATGTGCTGCAAGCATACCAAGAAGTGAGGAAAATCTGCAAACAAAATCATGCTGTTTGTTCTTTGCATTATGTCAAATATGAAGGAAAAAACTGCTCCTACTAAAGGAAATGGTGCTTAACAGCATAAAGATATTCCAGTACAGAGTGACTAGTAGGTTTCACTTTTGTCTTTCAGAGAAACGTTTTATACTTCGTACTGATTTTGAATACCTTCATCTTATCTGTGCTTGAGATACTATGAGGCTAACTGTACCATAAACCGATCAGCATATGGATGACTATCGCCTAGAACAAAAACAAACCCCCATAATTTTAAAAGATCTGAAGAGTCGGCCAAGGATGCCAGTTCTCAGCCTGGGCTAGTTCCTTTTCGAAAGGGTTGCCAGGAGCACGCTCAGCAACCTCCACTACCTCCGACTGGGTGCATCACCAGTGCAAGAAAATTCGCGAAGCATCTGCGGCAAGTAACATCTGGACCTCCAAGGAAGCACCTTCTTGCTAGGAAAACTCTCCAGTATTTTCTGGGCTGCGTCCCCTCTTCCTCCGAACCGCGCGAGGCTCTCCTCCACGTGCGCGCCTCCTTCCTCCAGGGCAGAGGATCCCAGAACCGCGACCACCTTTGCTACGGCCGGCCGGGGCCGCCGCGACGACCCCAGGGGTGGCGGAAGCCAAACAGTGCGCAAACTCGGCGGCGCTCTTCGGACTCTCCGCTCGCCTAAACCTGTTCTCAAGTGAAAGGGGGTGGGAGGAGTACGCGGGGATGGGGGGGTGTGAGGAGGGGGAGAGGCGGCGGGGATCCTGTTTAATTCGCGGTCCTGAGGGTGTGGGAGCGGGAGGAGGCTCGGCTGGTCCCTCCTCCCTCCCCAAGTGCTGGGCTCCACCTCCTCCGCGTGTCCCCAGATATACACACACTCAGCGGCGGCCGGCCATGCACACCCAGCGCCGGCTTCGGGCACGTGTACACGCAGGTAGCGACACTCACCTGAGCCCGTGCACAGAGCTCCTGTCGCCTCGGGAGCGGCGGGCCGGCGGCCTGGGCCGGAAAGGGGCCCACGGTGCTGCAGGAGAGGGGCAATTGGGAGCAGCCCCAGCGCGGACCTGCGAACTGAGGTGATGGCGTGCCTTCTTTAAATCCTACCCACCCATCCGCCACCCCCCACCCTCCACCTTTTGCACCTCCGCGGGCAGAGGAAGCCCGCCCAGAGGGGCTCCGGGCGCGGAGCACACGCGGGCGCACGCTCCCAGGCGAGCGCGCCGAGAGGGGCGCGGCGGCGCCGGCGCAGGAAACTTGGGCGAAGTTAGTTGCAAGTCCCGGGCCGAGGCCCAGAGGACCGAGGAGGGGGCTGCGGCCGGTGCCTGGCCCGCGGCGCCCCGCGGAGGCTGGCCCGCGCTCGGCGCCCGACGCGCTCCGGGTGCCCGAGTCGGCCGGCGCGCCAGGAGGGGCTTGGAGAGAGCCGAGCCGGCATGGCCCGAGGGACAGCGAGACGCGCCGCCCGGGCGAGCCGGGAGGATTTCCTCTGAGGCCCGGCGATCGATCCCAGGCGTGCTGAATCCTCAGCCAACCTCCTGCCCCGACCCGCAGCCGGAGAGGAAGACCCGCGAGGCAGGTGCTGGGGTGCGGAAAGTTCCCCCCTCCCCGCCCTAAACGCCAGCCCACCAGGGGGGTTCCCATCAGCGCACCCCGCCTGCCGCGAGCGAGGAAGACCGGCCGGTGCTGCGGTATTTGTATTTATATCCATTGCGGCGCTCGGCGTTCCCTCGGTGCGCCCGGACCCCCCTCCTCTTCCTCCTCCCGGCCGCCCCCCTCCTCCCCCACCCCCATCTGCCACTGTCAAATGAGAAAGTCACCGAGGAGAACCCAAACACTCCAGCCGCCGAGAGCCCCCTTTGGCACTTGGCAGCACGCGGCGGCTGACTCCGCCGCTCAACTTGGTGGCGCCTCCGCGACGCAACTTTCGGGGCTGCTGTGCATTTAACAGGGGAAGGACCGAGGAAGGGGACGGCGCTGCTGGGTGGCGGCCACCTGCGGGGAGTTCTCGAGCGGACGCCACCGGACGGGAAGGACACAAAGAAAGCAGAGGGCAAACTGCCACCGTGGGGGTGGGGACACGACCGAGAAGTTCTCGTGCCCTGGGGAGGATTTTGTCCCCCCCACCCCCACCGAGCGCCTGGCCGGCCGGAGGCAGCAGGACATCCAGGGATCGCGACGTGGCCCGGGGCTGGTCCCCCGGCCCCCTCCTCCCGGCGGGAGCGACGCCGGGGTGAAAAGTGGGGCGCGGCGGGCCGAACGGGTCCCCGCCAACAGCCAACATTGATTTCCTCCGGGCCGACAGCGACGGCCCGGGCGGCGGCGGCGGCAGCGGGCTGCAGCCGCGGCAGGGCGACAGCATGTCCAAGCCGGTGGACCACGTCAAGAGGCCCATGAACGCCTTCATGGTGTGGTCGCGGGCTCAGCGGCGCAAGATGGCCCAGGAGAACCCCAAGATGCACA
The DNA here is from genome assembly GCA_007570785.1 of Antilocapra americana. NCBI lineage: Eukaryota > Metazoa > Chordata > Mammalia > Artiodactyla > Antilocapridae > Antilocapra > Antilocapra americana. The sequence continues at coordinate 545,352 of ML663566.1, forward strand.
ACTCGGAGATCAGCAAGCGCCTGGGCGCCGAGTGGAAGCTGCTCACCGAGTCGGAGAAGCGGCCGTTCATCGACGAGGCGAAGCGCTTGCGCGCCATGCACATGAAGGAGCACCCCGACTACAAATACCGGCCGCGGCGCAAGCCCAAGACGCTGCTCAAGAAGGACAAGTTCGCCTTCCCGGTGCCCTACGGCCTGGGCGGCGTGGCCGACGCCGAGCACCCGGCGCTCAAGGCGGGCGCCGGGCTGCACGCGGGCGCGGGCAGCGGCGGCCTGGTGCCCGAGTCGCTGCTCGCCAACCCCGAGAAGGCGGCCGCCGCCGCCGCCGCCGCCGCCGCGCGCGTCTTCTTCCCGCAGTCGGCCGCCGCCGCCGCCGCCGCCGCGGCCGCCGCCGCCGCGGGCAGCCCCTACTCGCTGCTCGACCTGGGTTCCAAGATGGCAGAGATCTCGTCGTCCTCGTCCGGCCTCCCGTACGCGTCGTCGCTGGGCTACCCGGCCGCGGGCGCCGGCGCCTTCCACGGTGCGGCGGCGGCGGCTGCAGCGGCGGCCGCGGCCGCCGGGGGGCACACGCACTCGCACCCCAGCCCGGGCAACCCGGGCTACATGATCCCGTGCAACTGCAGCGCGTGGCCCAGCCCCGGGCTGCAGCCGCCGCTCGCCTACATCCTGCTGCCGGGCATGGGCAAGCCCCAGCTAGACCCCTACCCCGCGGCCTACGCCGCCGCGCTATGACCCCCGCGGGGCGGCCTCGCCGGGACCGGTGTGCCCACGTGTACATATGTATAGGTACGAGCTCGGCGGCCTCCCCACGCGCCCTCCCGCGACGGGGGCCCCGCGGTGTGTGTGTACATAAGGTGTATAGATGCCAGTCGGGGCGTGAGTAGCCGAGCGCGCGAATGCGCGGGCGAGTGTGCGTGTGAATTCGACAGGATCCTTTCAGACCTGCACCCCGCAGACAACTTTCAAGAGGGCAGTTGTATCCGGCAGCGGTGGCTGGTTGCTTTGCACTTCGGAACCTGTTGCGTTTTGGCCCACAGAGGTGGAGGAGTAACTTTTTTTTTGACATGTTGGGCTTCCCAGCTTTCTCTATGGGAAGTTTACTGTCGGTTTTGCTTTTGTTGCCCATTGTTTTCCTTTTATTATTATTCTTTTCTCCTGGTCTGTGTTGCATGCACTCTGTTCAAACGTTAAGTCTGAAATGGTTGGCACAAGGGAAAAGCTGATCTGTGTCGTTAGTTTCTCGGAACGGAATGGCTCCGAGCAGCCTTGCTCCCTATTTGTACTATTTGAACTTTGCAAATCTCTGTTCTCTCAAGCAGAACCCCTAGACCGGATCCATTCTTGACCAGTGACCGGCTCGAATCTGGCCTTTTGTGTGTGAGACGATCACGGTTTCTTTTGTTTATCCTGCCATATGCAAATCAGACCAAGAGCTCTTTCTCAAGAGCAAGGACCGCAAACAAGAAATGTGTGTGAAATGAAAAGTTGTCAATTGGATTTTCTCCCTTAAAAAACAAAAAAAAACCTACTAGAAGTCTGCCTGAGTCCACTCGCTAAAGTTTTTGACACAGTTTACATAGAAAAAGGCCATTGTTCCTATTTTCTCATTATGGCTGAGTTTCACCTTCAGATTGTAAATGTGTATATGTTCGTGAAAGCATTAAGTCTGAAAATGTGTTATTTGCGTTGCCCTAAATTTGAGTCAGTTTTCGACTCTCAAACATTTTGAACAAATGTCAAAGTTAACTTTTAAAAATTGCGGGACTATTTCAGACCCGCAATTTTATCTAAGATTAAATCAGACTTTTTTGTCTGAGTGGTAATTATATATTTATTATTTAACAAAACAAAAACCAGAATTGTTTTGACAGATGTCTCTTCTTTCAGCTAGCATTTCTCCACCAACTCATACCACTTAAATGTGTTTTGGAGGTCCCTCCCTAATTAGCTTATTTTTTAGATCACCTGCAATTCATTTGCAAATGATGATAAAACACATTTTAGAGAAAAGAACCTCATTTGTAGCTTTTTTCTTTTTAAGTGTATATATTTTGACTACTGTTTGTGAATGAAGTTGGCTAACATGTATTTAGTTTCATTTTGGCTTTATGTAATATAAAGTTTTTAAAAGTTTAAGTATTGGTTTTAACCTTTATGTGTAAATGGTTTTTCTTGTGTGATCTTCTAATTTAATATTAGACGTCTAAACTATATCTGTAAATTAGAACCCGACTATCACTCTGTTCATTTTTTTTGAACAAAGAGTTTAAATAAAGCCTGAACCAGGGAAAAGAGAAAATCCTCTATTTCTTGTTGAGTTCCTAACAAGATTTTTATCTGAATTGCCCTTACGTGCCTGGTCCAGGTGAAGTGTAAGGTATCCTCCAAAGGCAGTCTTTGTTTCACTTTTGAATAGATTTACTAGGAAATCTAAATCAAACCATTGTTATTCAGAGCCAAAAACCTCATTTATCACATTTTTAATCGTGAATAGGAAAGAAGATAAAAAAAAAAAAAACCCAAGTAGTTGTATTATCTTGAGGGGAAAAAAAGGCATTCATGAACCAGTAGAACAGAGCCCATTGAAAACATCCAGACCGTTTAAAGCATTTCACTAGTTTCCAGTAACATTTTAAGACGGGAAAGTTGCCTGACCACTTTATCTTGTTAGCAGGAGAGCCGCACTGCTTAAATCAGTGTAATTTGTTCTTGTATCTTTGGTATATTCCTTATTTACACCTTAAGATTTTATTTGTAAGGATGATCGCTGAATTAAGACTTTGTACAACTTTTGACCTCTGTAAGGCTTTATTCTGTCATGCTAATGGCATTAAAATAGAAACAACAAATTCTAATGGAGAGGGTTGAATTTCCAAGGCTGCACAAGTTTCCACTGGAGAAAAGTTTGAAATCATACCAGGTTTTAATTTCAGAAAAGAAATTAGAAGATGCCAGGAAGACTATCAGGAGAAAAAAAAATTACCTAGAGGGAGATCTTTATTTTCGCCCCACCAAGATAGAAATTCTAAAGATACAAGACTCAACTAGTCCTAAACTAGTTTCCCCAACAGAGACAGTCTCTAGAGCTCCACGTCTTTATAAGCTACCCAGCTCTTTAAAGTCATTGTTTTCCCCCTACGGAATAATATTTTAAGAACCATGAAAAGTTTGGAAATGTGAGAAATAGGCTCTGCTGGTTTGACCCTGATTCACTAATTAAAACGATCCTTCTCCTGTTATTCCCCGAGCTCTTTGCAATATTATAAGTTAATTCATATGGTTCTGAGCGATTATGCAAAACTAATTTGGACTGTCCAGGGGTAATTATCCCTGACACGGTTAATTAAATCCTTTCAAGGCTCCGTCTTTCCCTTTTGTAGCAGCCCATCACTTCTCAACACGGAACTTCCTGCGGCTCGCTGGAAATCACCCCAGCCCTAAATCTTAGTTACCTCCCTGAGCCTTCCAGCTCGGCCCCACCGGCCAGCCCCCCCCCCCCCCCCCCCCCCCTTTCTCTAATGATCTGCGTTTTCTGGGAGCTCGCTCCAGAGTATTGATGAATGAGAATAGGACTAGAGAGATGCGTTGGGGTCGGGGGGTGGGGGGAGGATGCTGGGGGTGAGCGCACAGGGTCACGCCGCCAACAGATTGTGCGGCTGTTTGAGTAGTCCACAGGGGTGACTGGTTTATCACCCCTCTGACTCCAGTGGTCTTGCTGACTAGTTGGCCTGAAGAAAGTCTCTCTCTGAATTAGACTGTGCAGGAGAAAGGGGGTGCGACTCGAGGGCAAGAGGGCCTGGAGAAAAGGCCGGGTGTGTGTGCGTGTGTGAGTCAGAAAGTGACCCAAACATGGAGCCCTAAGCAAAGAGCTGCTGCCTGCTCCAGATCTCTCGCTCGCTCTCTTCCCATCTGTCTCTTTGCCCTCTTCTCTCCTCTCCTGCTTTCCTTCCTTCTTTTTTGTTCTTTTAACATTTTCGTTTAAGGTTTAAAAGAGCGATGACATTCCTTAGGTAGTCACGGCAGCCTAAGGGCTTTAAACAAGCCTCACACCCAAGGGGCCAGGGGTGTTGCGCTCAGGCTTTGAGCAAACAGGTGGAATTGTTCTGTGGAACCGTCAGGACCTAGCTGGGGGGCGGGCGGGGGAGGGATGGCTTCCAGGGAGCCCTGGGGCTGGCCGCTGTTGTCACTTCATTTGACAGTTTCCTCCCTTTCTCCCCTACCCGTCTCCCCCCCCCCCCCCCCCCCAAGAAAGTAGAACAAAACAGCCTGGATCTCCCTCTCACCGCCGGGCTTGGCGTAGCCTTAGGCTCGCGGCGCAGAAGATGGAGAGAAGATTTGACCGTCTTCCCCAAGCAGATAGGGACCCGCGCGCGCCAGCCAATCAGAGCGCCGCTCGGCCGCACCCTCCCGGCGAGTGAAGTTCCCGCATTTCGCCCGCCGCAAGAGTCCGCGTCTTTCTTGCGCCCGCAGCCCCGCGGAGGCAGAGAGAGCGCGCCAACCAAACTTTATTAATCTCTCCCCGTTCTTTCTCCCTCAGCCCAGTGCATCTCAAAGGTCAGCCCTCTTCTTTTAAAAGACTGATATTATTAATTCACTGACAATCCCTCCACCCCCCTCCATTCTTTTTTTCTCTCTTGCAAGAAAAAAAAAGGGGGGTATAGTGAAAAGAGGGCTTTTTTTTTTTATCCTTTTTTTTGTCCTTCAGTGGGAGCGTTTAGACAGTCGAGGAGGTTTTGTCCGGGAACAAAACGCAGGGTTGGGAGGTTTTGTGAGAGTGTTGTTTGTTGAAGTGGAGCTAAGAAAAAGCGGCGGCTTTCTCCTCATTGTGAAGAAACCAATCAGTGGTATTTGGAAAACTGTTAGCATTGTGCACTTCTTCTGTGTCCATTGTGAGGCGTTTCTTTTCACAAGGTTTTTTTTTCAGCCGATCCAGCTGGCCGGAATGAATAGCGGCGCAATGTGTACACGCTTTGTCCCTCCGGCCTTCAAGTAGCCCCCATTGAATAGACTAAGTTGACACTGCGTGACAGTGAAACAACATAATAAAAAATACATGAGCCCCTGAATAGGAGCAGGCGCATAAATAAATAAAATGGGTGACCAAAACTGGATAAACTGAATGACAAAACGGTGAAAGGGGAACAAAAAGATATTTAACACGCTAGATTAGCATTAGAATGAGATCTACAAGGCAGAACAATTGATGAATAGGTTTACCGGCCAAGAAAGAAATGGACTAAATGCCCTTTGAATAGATATGCTTTTTGCAAGGGCTTTGAATAGATATGCTTTTTTTGCAAGGGCTGAATGGGAAAAGGTAAAGATGAAGCTATGCAAATGAGCGGGGAACTTTTTATATATATTCTTTAAACACACACACACACACTGCGGGGAGGAGAGTGCTGCCTCGGGGTGTTTATAGAAGCAATAATTGCCATTATTAGCGTTGTCTGCAACAGATAGAAATTGAACAGGTTGGGATAATGTCGGGTAGCAGTAATTATTCTTCTAATTAATGGTCCTTTGCTACTTAAAAAAATAAAGGAAGGAGAAGTCAAAGTTATGCAGAAGTTATGTTTCCTCGTGTCCGTTTGCCCAGCGTTGGAATCCGTGGAGCAGTGAGTGTGGCCATTCCAAGATGCATGCTGATTTTAGGACATTCCAGGGAGCCGATCCTTAGATTCTGGGTTTGGGGCCTGCATTCCATTTATACTGCATTTTGAGAGTCTAATAGAACGTCTGGTACGTGGTAGGTGTCGAATGAATAGTTATGGAATGAATGAAGGCATGTAAATTAAATGGAGGAACCCTAGCCTTCTCTCGGATGTTGGGGAGGGAATACCAGGAAGGGCTTTTGCGTTTCACCGCCCCCACCTTCACTTTTTTAGGGGAGGCGTCCAGGAGGAAAGGTCGCCACAAGCTTTTTGAGGCTTTTGTCTTCGGCCTATCTGGGCCGCTGGAGAAGAGGGGGAGACCAAACAAGCGACGGGCAACTACTGCCCCCCCCATTCCTTAGCGCGAAGAACACTGTCCGCACCCCCTTAGAAAACTGGGCTGTCCCTGTGGCTCAGACGGTAAAGAATCTGCCTGCAATGCAGGAGACCTGGGTTCGAACCCTGGGTCTGGAAGATCCCCTAGTGAAGGGAATGGCTACCCACTCCAGTATTCTTGCCTGGAGAATTCCACGGACAGAGGAGCCTGGCAGGCTATACAGTCCATGGGATGGCAGAGTCAGACACGACTGAGCGACTGACACTTCCGAAAGAATTAGAATAAACCTAAAGCTTAGCTCTTTCTCGCAGATCTCTACCTCTGGCCTCCACTCCTCCGTCCCCTCTAAGCCTCTAACTGAACCCCACCGGACAGAGGACCTCCTGCCTGACTTGCTGGCGGAGGCAGGGCGCGAACCCGCGGAGATCTCGGCTGTCCTCAGGTTCCCTGCGCTGCCCCCCAGGCGGGCGTCGGTAACTTGGTCAACTGCTTTATGTTTCTGTAGTGGACCGCCAAGCCCTCCCGGCTGCTGGGCCACCCAGCCGTCGAACTTTCCAGCGGCTTTCAGCCCTGCCCTACCTTAAATGAACAAGACAAATTGTAGACGGCCGGGATGACAAGTCCCTGCCAACAAGCGGAGGCTCGGAGGGCACTCAGCACCAGCGCTCCGACCTCCCCGACGGCGAGCGGGAAGCTGGGCTTTGAGAAGGGATGACAACTGCTTCTGAATTGTTGGGATAAAAGGGGAGGTGTCCCGAACTTTAAAAGCGGTGTTCTCCCCCACCCCCTTCTTTTTAAAAAGCGACTGAGCCTTTCCAAGTGACGGGGGCAGCTGGGAAGTCTCGCATATTTTAAAGTGTAACCCAAGCTTTCGCGGTTTCAGCTTCACTTAAAACATGCAAGTTCCTAGAAACTGACAAACCTGGAAAAAAAAAAAAGAGCGTTCTATTCGGATAAACCGGTTGGTAGTCACTTTGAGGCGATAAAACGCAGGGATGGGGTGATGGGCATTGGTGGAGGCAGTGACCTGTTGGATTGGGTTTCCAGGTTCAAGGTGGCCACCAGGCCTTTTCCAGCCACCTGGGCGCAGAGCAGGGAAGTGGTACCCACAAGGCAATAGCTTTAGTGCCTTCCTTTTTGTGACCCCTCCCTCCGCCCAGCCCCTCACTGCACGCTTCGTCAGGTAGGCTCCATCACCCTTGCGGAGGCAGCCCCATCATTCACACTCGACTGAAGGAAATAAAATCGGCTTTGGCTTTTTAATTCCTTTTGAAGATTTATCCACCTGATTTCTACCTCCTCTGGGCTCCTCGCTTGATTGGGGGAGGGGTTATTTAGGGACTTTTTGACATACAGAAGAAGTTGAGGTGCTAATTGTAAACACCCGGTTGCTCTCCTTGAATGTATTTATTATCATACATGAGGACTTGGAGACTCATGGCCTATTACTAATTACAAGCCTCTAGGCAAAGAATTCTCCTACTGAGATCGACCAGTAAAACCAGATTTCTTAGGGGAAATTACGAGGACGTCTTCAGACTCCCTTCGTGGAACTGTATTACTGCGTTGTCAGTTTCACTCGAGCACCATCCTCCCTACACACCTCACCCCACCGCTTTACTTCGGGATCACCCCAAGGTAATTAGCCACTCGCAGAAAGCTTGAAATCCCAAAAGGAGAGGCGCAGCCTAGGATAACAGAGACCAAGCGCGGCTTTTCAGATCGGGTGCTCCAAGGGGGCCATCTTTTCATAAGGTCAGGAATGGAGAGAAGTATGTTTGAAGAAGAGGACGTTTAAAAGGGCTCCCAGGCGGTGGGGGGCTTCCTACAATGTCATCACCGCGACCTCCGCAGGGAGCCCAGCCTGTCCTCCGTGGACAGGTACTGCCACTGAATTCAGGAGCTCATTACGCGCACATGGGAACAAGAACACACACACACACACACACACACACACACACACACACACACACACACACACACACACACACGGTTGGGAGCGGACCTCGGTTTATGTGTCATCAAATGCTAACCCCCGAGGTTGAGAGTAGTCTCCGACAGACTAGAGATCTACGCGGACATCAGAAGTTGGGGGAAATTGGGTGGGGTTATAATCGCCCACAAACACACGCGAATTCTGCCTAACAAACGTTTGCGCACCCGCTCTCCCACGTTCTCTCCCACTTGGTTGAAGTTTGGGTTATGGCGTGTGTTTTGAACTGGACAATCCAAATGGCCTCGACGGCCTCCCTCCGCCTGCATGGAACCGCTCACTGACGGGGACTGACAGAGCGCACATGGAGCCTGGGAGAGGACGCAGAAGACCACTCAGGAAAGCACAGGAAAAGTGCGTTTCGGGCGAGAAGGTAGGAAGGAGGAGAGGATGAAGGGGAAGGAAAAAAAATCAGGAGGAGAAAAAGAACCGCCTTCCTACTGCCACTCCCGCTTGCCCTCAGGTTCAACACCTGGGGAGGGTGCTGCCAGGGCTGATGTGCCACGGGATGAGCAGAACCGCAGAGGAGGTGAAGGACCGCAGATCTCAGCGTCCCCCAACAGTAACTCCTCCGCACATACCCCCCACCCCCCACCTGGTTCAGCCCCGACTGAGACCAGAGACTACCCTGTCGGGAAGGGAAGGCCCCGGGAGGCGAAGATCGCGCGGGGTCTGGAAAGTTCCGCACCACCGAGGGCTCCGGAAGTGGGGGGAGGATCCAGAAAGTCCCCTGGACTCCGGAACTCCTCTTGCAGCTGGAGCCACGTGAGAAAGAGGAGTCTTTAAAACTGCGGCCGGCCTCTCCCCGCCCTCCCCCCCCCCCCCATATTAACTCCTGCGAGAGAAAGTCGCCCAGTCGTGTCCGACTCTTTGTGACCCCATGGACTGTAGCCCGCCAGGCCCCTCTGCCCGTGGGATTCTCCAGGCAAGAATACTGGAGTGGGTAGCCCGTTCCCTTCTCCAGGGGATCTTCCCAACCCAGGGATCGAACCCGGGGACGGATTCTTTACCGTCTGAGCCACCAGGGAAGCCCAAACCCACAGCGGAAACCAAGTTTTGTGCAGCCTGAAACTTACTTAAGAAAATTGCATCACAATTAGGGTAGGACTTTAGAAGAGGGGTCGGTGCCAGCGAGGGACTGTGAAACTGAAGCTCCTTTTTCTTCCTGGGAAATCTGCCTCGATAGACTCTCAGGACTGCCAGGGGAGCTAGCTCGTTCCCAGTTCCAGCAGTGAGACGAGAGCCAGGGGCAGAAATGAGGCCCTTAGCTAACCGCCCCATCCCCGCCTCAGCTCGCGCCCCACTCCTGCGTGTCGGCGGGAGACAGGCGCCGACTGCCCTGCCCCAGACAAAACTTCCTTGCTTTGCTAAATCCCAACTTGCTATATTCCTCCTTTCCAGGGACTCGTTTTTCTTCTGCAAACCTAGACTCGAGGAAGTAGTTAGAGCGGCTGATTAATAAGTATTCAAACGGAATGTTTAAGACTGAGGGAATAAACATGAGCCCGCGGCGGCGGCGGCAGCGCCCATCGGCTCGCGCTCGCCTCTCCTGGGCGCACGGGGCCGGAACAGGCGAAACTCGCATTTCTGATCCAGAAATGGGACCGAGATCGGCGGAGCCAACCCATCATTCTGCGCCCCTACGCCAGGTTCGGAGCCCCGCAGCTCCCCGGGCACCCGGTGCACGGCGGATGGCACGGCTCTGCGGGCACCCACTTCCTTAAGGGAGGGGAGTTGTCTTTGGATACGGTTCCCTTTCTTTTCAGAAAGTTGCTTCTACTTCTGTTACCGAGGCCCACGCTTTGAGAACCTGGAGGTGGGAGGCGTGAAGAGGGCTCGCCTCAGCCCCCACGTTTAGGGCGCTACCCAAAGCGAGTCTCTGCGAAAAACTGGGGGACCCGGAACGCGCCCTCGAGGGCTCCGGAGGGAGGCCGTGACCCGACTGCAGGAAGGAAAACGTCGAGCTGCGGATTCGAGGGAGGGGACCAGTCGCCGAAGACACGGAGGATTTCTGGTCTTCAAGAGCGGATGCACGGCCTCGGGAGATAACCGCCTACCCAGCGCACTTCCAAACACCCGCCACCTTCCTCTCGGAAAAGTCGCCCTTGGCCTCTTTGTTTCCCTGTAGCCAGGGTGTCTTGCCTTGGGCAAATATAAGTGATGGAGCAGAATCTAGGCCTCTCACTGGCTTGCACGCACTGGGCCACAGGCCTGGGCTGGGTCCGAATCAGCGCCTGCAGCCCGAGGACTCAGGAGGAGGTGGAGGTTGGTTGTGCCCCTGGCCCAGCGCCCTGGAATTAAGCTGAATCCAGGCCTCGGTGGGCCTTAGGCCGTCCTCCAGCCTCAGGCTTGCGCAGCTGCGGACACGCCAGCGCCCCAAGTCGCACCCAGGCTGCCAGCTTCGCCCGACTCCGTGTGTAAGCAACTCAAAATTGACTTCCGCACCCCCCAGGGCCGCGCGCTCCGACGGTGTCGCTGCAGGGCGCAGAGAAGCACTAGAGCGCCAGAAGCGCACTTCGCAGGACGAGGATGCGCAGGTGGTTTCCGTGGGTGGGGTGAGTTCTAGCCCAGGACGAGGGCGCTCCTAGTAGTCTTTTCCCCCTAGAGCTTGTCCGAGGTCAAGAGTATGAGGCCCGGATCATCCTGATAAAACTTTGGGGGAGATTAAGCCCCAGTTCCGACCCGATGGCAAGGTCCAAAGCTTTTTTGAAAAATGTTCCCTGAAAAGATTAAATTGTGCGGTGCTACAGCCTTGGGACATCTAGTCACCGCTCACCCCATACTAGGTCCTGGCCACTTTCACCAGTGAAGTGGATTTGAAAGGCCGCTCTAGTCCACGAGGGGAAGCTCCTTTTCTAAGGGAGGAACAGGGGCTGGTAGTTCTGGGAGGTACAGCAAGACTTGGAGGCGGTCTGGATGGTCTGGATTCTATTGGCTAAGGAATGCTCTCCGCTTGGAAAATCTCAGGAGAGGGTGTGGAGTGGGTGATGAGGCCCTTGAGATCCTGGCCTAAAAGATGGGGGAGGAACTAGACAGAACCCATCTGGGTAAGTTTCGACTATGTAATAGCGAGGCAGAGAACTCCAAATCGTTCTGGGATGGCAATGCGCCCCTAGTAACCTAGTAACCAGGCGACCCAAGAGACATGGTTTTGATCCCTGCTGGGGAAGATTCCCTGGAGAAGGAAATGGCAACCCACTCCAGTATTCTTGCCTGGGGAGTCCCAGAGTGGGACAGGACTGAGCACACACACTCCCTAGTAGCCACTGCTCTTCCTAATCTCCAGGTTTGTGCTCCTGAGCCTCTCAGATGCCTGAGGCCAGGAAGCACCGCCTTCTGTGTGAATGGTGCCCCCTGGAAGCCATTTCCCCCATTTCTAACTTTCCAGACAAGAACTTCCTATTTACAGAAGGGAATGGGGGGGATTCCCCAAGGTTAAGTGGGGTTCTAGACTGTATTTGCAGGCCCCCAACACCCAAAGTCATTCATTCACCTTGCTGCTACCCACTAAGGAAGCAAATTTCCACAATCTTAGCAGCAATCAGTTTTCCTTCCCTGATGGCCTGGAAAATCACAACTGGAGTCCCTTGATAATTTGCTCTTCCTGGTGTACCCCACTCTCCAAGCGGAAATCCACTCTATCATGACTGCTGGCAGCTGGGTCTGGGGATGCTGTTACTGAAAAGAATATGTTTGTCTCACTTTTCTGCTTTAACAAAACAAATCATCAAAAAGCCTTTTCCCTTGAACCACGAATGTTCAATGGCAAAGACTTCTGGTTTAATATGACTTTTGAAAAGTGAGAGAAACCCATGCATGAAAACCCAGCTGAGGAGCAGATTCCTCAGGCGATGCCTCACCTTTTCTTTTCTCCCCACCTCCTTGTTTCCTTCTCTTGCTCTTAGTTCCTTATGGGTTTCCTAAGTTCAGGTAAGTAACACTGTTCGCAAATCCTGGTGTGATGCTTTAAATGCTTCCTGTTAACCGTGTCAGAGAGGAGAGAGCTGCGTTGTGCTGGATTTAGAATCCTTCTGGCTTTGCTGGAGGATCCAACAGAGGAACAAAGGAAATGAGCCCTGGTTCCTCAGGTTATCTCCTGCCATTCTCCAAGGTTCCGGGGCTAATGAGCAAATACTTGACCTCACACAGCGGCCTACTCGCTAGCTTCTGTGTGCCCTCAGACACTGCCTGTTCTCCTATGACTGTGGGTGAACAATCCCCACTCCTGGCTAGGGCCGGCTTCTCTACTCACACCCTCCCCTCTCTGGTAGGCAGCCTCTCAAATGCCCCCAGCAGTCCCCACTTCCTGGAATTCATGCCTCTGTGTAAACCTCTCCCTCTTGAAGTGGGCCAGGGCTAGTGATTTGCTCCTAACAAATAAAATATGGCAAAATGATGGGATGGCACTTCCTGGTTAAGTTACAGAACAATGACTTCCCCCTCTTCCTCTCAGCTCTTGTTCTGTGGGAAGCCAGCTGCATGGAGAGGTCGGGGTAGGGGGATAGGGGGTAGGGGCAGAACTGATGTCTCTGGCCAGAACCCAACAGAGTCTTGAAATCTGCCACCTGTAGAGCTGAGTGACATGGAAATGGACCCTCTCTCAGTTGAGCCTTGAGATGACAGCAGTCCCATTGACAGGGTGACTATAGCCTTGGGAGAGACACTTGAGTCAGAGACTTTCAACAAGGCGCTCCTAGAACCTTAACCCACCTTAATCATGAGATAATCAGCTTGTATTATTTTAAGCCATTAGGTCTGGGGATGATTTGTTATGCAGCATGAGGTAACTAATATACCACGTGAAAATACTAGATACGGCTCCAGAAATCTCTCTCCTTTTCTGTCAAAAATTTCTTTCTTTACTAAATCATTCTTGTCAATATAAAAAAAAATCCTATCCTTCCATTAAAAAAAAAATTCATTTTTCCTCCAGCTACCACTTCTTTGCTCCACTTTACAGTGAATTCGTTAAAAAGCAAAAGATGTCTCTCTTCCCTATCTCTAATTCCCTGTTTCTCCCTTTCTCTTAAACCTCCACTCGTTGGGAGTTTGTCCCCCTCTGCCAACACCTCTCCGCCAAAATCTGCTCTTATCCAGGCCCCCAGTGCTTCTTGAATTGAACAGTCAGTTCTCATCTACCTTGATCTACAGCGTTTGACAGAATTGGTCACTCTCTCCTCCTAAAGGCTACTTGGCGGCAAGGGTATCACACTCATCTGGGTTTCCTACTTCCTCACTGGATGCTCTGCCATTTTCCCTCCTTGGATCTACATCTCTCCAACCTCTTAATCAAGTTTTGTCAGGAAAGACAGGAACACAGTCATGTTCTCTGCTGTAGACTGAATGTTGTGTCCCTCCCAGATTCATATCTGGGCTTCCCTGGTGGCTCAGCAGGTAAAAAATCTGCCTGCAATGCGGGAGACCTGGGTTCAATCCCTAGATTGGGAAGATCCCCTGGAGAAGGCATAGGCTACCCACTCCAGTATTCTTGGGCTTCCCTTGTGGCTCAGCTGTTAAAGAATCTGCCTGCAATGCAGGAAACCTAGGTTCGATCCCTGGATTGGAAGGATGCCCTGGAGAAGGGAAAGGCTACCCACTCCAGTATTCTGGCCTGGAGAGTTTCATGGACTGTATAGTCTATGGGATTTCGAAGATTTGGATATGACTGAGCGCCTTTTACTTTCATTTTTCTTTCAGATTCATAAGTTAAATCCTAATGCCCAGTGAGAAGTGATTAGGTCATGAAGGTGGAGTCCCATGAATGTGATTAGTGCCAAGAGATTTCAGAGAGATCCCTTACTGCCATGTGAGGACACAGCCAGAAGTTGGCTCTCAGTGAATCAGGAAATGGAGTCTCAGCTGATACAGAAACTGCTGGCACCTTGATCTTAGACCTTGCAGACTCTGGAACTTCTCTTGTTTTTGTTTTTGCCATGTGATGTTGGGATCTTAATTCTCTGACCAGGGATCGGACCCATGCCCCTGCATTGGAATTGCAGAGTCTTAACCACTGGGCTCCCCAGCCTCCAGATCTGTGAGAAATAAGTTTGTTATTTATAAGCCACCCAAGGTATGATATTTGGTTATAGCAGCTACACCTGATTAAGACATTATTCAATCTTCCAATAAACTGCACTTGTCTTCTGATATTACTGTAACAGTTTCAGTAGGAGACCATTATGATGTCAATTATATATCTTTTTTACAGACAAGATAGATTTGTTAGTCATTATGAGCAAGAGTATATTTATCCCTGGTGGCTCAGACGAAAAAGAATCTGCCTGCAATGCAGGAGACCCAGTTTCCATCCTTGGGTTGGGAAGATCCCCTAGAAAAAGAAATGGCTATTCACTCCAGTATTCTTGCCTGGAGAATTCCACAGACAGAGGAGGAGCCTGGTGGGCTATAGCCCATGGGGTCACAAAGAGTCAGATACAACTGAGCAACTAGCGCACACACACACATGAGCAACAATAGGCTGAAACAACATATAAATCTTCATCTCAATGTCTTACCACAACAGTTTATTGTGAGCTGTTGTAACCAACAAACCCCCAAATCTCAATGGCTTAACACATAAAAAAGTTTATTTTTCATATGTGTCACGGTCCAAGGTTAGACATGGGGCCTCTCTCTAAGAAATGTCTCAGGGCCATCACCTAAGGATCTTCTAGATTCTCTGCATCTGGCTGATTGACAACCGAAGACCATGGCTCTTGTGGGGGATATACAGCCATGTCTGGGACCAATGGCCATTCTTAGCCCCTATTCCATATCCAGTATGTCAACCTGATTATAAAGAATGCTGGGATATATAAATTATTGCTGTGCTAAAACAAAGAAAAGGTTGGCAAACATCTAACTTGTTTCTTCCAAAGGATGGAAGAAGTCATTTCTTCACTTTACAAAATCTAGACACTGCTCCAGCACTTTTCTGAACAGACAAATACAAATCCATACACAGAAAGTATGGTGAGTTCTCCCACAACAATTAACCCTGGAGCTTCCCAGGTGGCTCAGTGGAAAAGAATCCACCTGCCAGAGCAGGAGATGCCATAGACACAGGTTTGATCCCTGGGTGGGGAAGATCCCCTGGAGGAAGAAATGACAACCCACCGCAGTATTCTTACATGGAAAATCCCATGGACAGTGGAGCCTGGCAGGCTACAGTCATGAGGTCACAAAGAGTCAGACACAACTGAGCACCTACATACCTACATCTGTCTGTTTCCTACAAAACTCATAATTCACTCACTCTCCAGAAAAAAAAAAAAAGAACTGGGTAGAGAGCCTCTTCCATCTGACATTAGTCTTCTCTCCCCGAGACTAATGCTGGGTTGCTTAGCTGTGTCTGACTCTTTTGTGACCCCATAGACTACAGCCCCAAAGTCTCAAGTCTCCTCTGTCCATGGCATTTCCCAGGCAAGAATACTGGAGTGGGTTGCCATTTCCTTCTTCAGGGGATCTTCCTGACCCAAGGATTGAAACCACATCTCTTATGTCTTGGCATTGGCAGATGGATTCTTTACCACTGCACCACCAAGAAACATTGTAGAAGAATGTCTCTCTGTCCTAGCGGAGCATCAGAATTGATGTGAGCTTTTGAACCATTAGGGGCACTCAAGGCTATCTGAAGATCTTGTTGTTCAGTCACTCCGTCATGTCCGACTTTTTGTGACCCCATGGACTGCAGCACGCCAGGCTTCCCTGTCCTTCACCGACTCCCAGAGCTTCCTCAAACTCATGTCCATCGAGTCAGTGATGCCATCCAACCATCCCATCCTCTGTCACTCCCTTCTCCTCCTGCCTCCAATCTTTCCCAGCATCAGGCTCTTTTCCAATGAGTTAGCTCTTCACATCAGACGGCCAAAGTATTGGAGCTTCAGCTTCAGCATCAGTCCTTTCAATAAATATTCAGAAAAAAAAATATTCAGGGTTTCCTTTAGGATTGACTGGTTTGGTCTCCTTGCAGTTCAAGGGATTCTCCAGAGTCTTCTCCAGCACCACAATTCAAAAACATCAATTCTTTGATGCTCAGCCTTCTTTATGGTTCAATGCTCACATCCATACATGAAGATCTGCTGAGTTAGAACTTCCCAGAGCTCAGGCATGTATATCTCTAAAATTTTCCCTTGGTGATCCAGTGTACACCCAGGATTGAAAACAATTGTTCAGACCTGAGAAAGGAGTGTCTGGTAAGACACAGAGACAGATCATTGTAATGTTTTATACTGAGTAAACTTCTACAAATTTGTCTTGGCAAATAAATAAACAAACAGAACCCAAAATACCTTGCCTCTCAATTCAATTCAAAAGTTTTTTTAGAAAAGCAGTATTGATGGGGACTTCTATTGTGGTTCAGTAGCTAAAACTCTGAGCTCCAATGCAGGGGGCCTGTGTTCAAGTCCTCCCTTCTTCTAGTGCCCTTCATTTCACCCATTGGGAAATCTTCTGGATTTAGCTTCAAAGGTCCAAACCAAGGACTTCCCTAGTGGTTAACAATCTGCCTTCTGATGCAGGGACATGGTTCATTCCCTGGTCAGGGAACTGGGATCCCACATGCTGCAGTGGCTTGCAACTAAGGTGTGACACAGTCAAATATTTAAATCACCTCCTCCATAAAAGGTCTAAGCCATCAGCATCTCTCAGGTGAATTATGGCAACAACCCCTGCTTTAATTTCTTAATGCTTCCCTTTCATATCACCACAAATGTAGCTTCTTAAAAATGTAGCTTCTTAAAACAACATGCACTTATTATTATCTCACAGTTCTAAGTCAGAGTTCTAGTCAGTTCTAGGTCTGGTAGTTCAGAGTTCTCCGTGTTTGGCTGGGTTCTCTGTTCAGGGTTCCAAGAGGCTGGAATCAAGGTGTCACCTGGCTTGGGCTCTCATCTTCCAGCTTCCTTAAGACTCTTGTAGGATTCAGTTGCTTCTCATGGTGGTGGTTTAGTCATTCAGTCATGTCTGACTCTTGTGACCTGTAGCCTGCCAGCCTCCTCTGTCCATGGGATTCTCCAGGCAAGAATACTGGAGTGACATTTCCTTCTCCAGAGGATTTTCCTGACACAGGAATCGAACCTGGGTCTCCTGCACTGCAGGCAGAATTTTTTTTTTACTGACTGAGCTACGAGGGAAGCCCAGATTTCCCATCAGCAACCGATGATCAAGTCCCTCTCATGCGCTGTATCTCTCTGACTTCCACTTAAGAAAACTCTGCTTTTAAAGGCTCATGTGTTTAGACTGGACCCATTTGGACAATCCAGGACCCATCTCCCTATTTATTTTATTTATTTGGCTTTGTTGGGTCTTAGTTACAGTGCTTGGAATCTTCGTTGCATCGTTCGGCATCCTTCATTGAGGTGCACGAACTCTCTCAGGAGTTGCAGTGCGTAGGCTTAGTTGCTCCAAGACCTGTGGGATCTCAGGGATTGAATCTGAGTCCTCTGCATTGCAAGGTGGATTCTTAATCACAGGACCAACAGAGAAGTCCCACAATCTCCTTGTTTTAGAGTCCATAACCTTAATTGCATCTTCTGAGATCCTTCAGCCAGGTAATATAACAGATTCCCACGTTCCAGGGATTAGGGCGTGAACGTGGCAGGCTCCCCCTACCTGCCCTGGCTCCTCAACTTCCTGCTTCACACCCTTGCTCTCATCCAGCCAGTTCTCAGCACAGCGAACAGACCTGCCAGGATGTCCCATCTCACTCAGAGCAAATCCACGTTTTCACAAGCCCCACCTGCCCTACATAGTTTGCATCCCCATTACCTTCCTGACCTGTCTCCCTCACACCCAGCAGGCTCTCCATTACAGACAATCGCCCTGGGCCTTCCTCTGTGCCAAGTTCTCTCTCCCACAATAGCTGCGTGGCTCACCCTTCCTCTCCTGAATGTCAGTGCCGAGACTAGAGCTTAGTGAGGTCCCTCCTGACCACCTATTTAAAACTGCAGCCTCCAAATTCTCCAGGACTCCCTTAATTCCCTTCTAAGCTTTATTTTTCTTCATAGCACTTTTCACTTTTGAATGTAGTACATATTTTATTTATTTATATTTGTTTATGGTAAGCACCAAAGCAAGCCCCAATAAATATTTTTTATTTTTTTGTCCATTTTGTTCACTGCTTTATCTCCAGTGCCTACAACAGTGCCAGACACACAGAAACCACCCAGAAAAAATTTCCAGCTGACTGAGTACTGGGGTATAAAATGAGGAGGATAGCCTGCCATGCTTAGAGGGTTGGGGGCTAGGAAAAAGGGCTTGGATCTTACATTCTAGGGTGTGCCCTCTGTCAGACAAAATGGTCATCTCCATGAAGATCAGGCTAATGTCCCATCAGAGGACCTGGCATAAAGCAGATTCACAGTAAATACTGGCTGCATCATGTTGATGTCAGCTTCTCAGGTGGTTCAGTGGTAAAGAACCTGCCTGCCAATGCAGGAGATTCAAGAGACACAGGTTTGATCTCTGGGTCAGGAAGATCCCCTGGAGAAGGAAACGGCAACCCACTCCGGTATTCTTGCCTGGAGAATCCAGGACAGAGGAGCCTGGTGGGCTAGAGTCCATGGGGTTGCAAAAGAGTCGGACACGACTTAGCAGCTAAACAACAACAATGTTGACGTCTCTTGTGCTAGACTGCAAGTACATGATTTCAAATGACCTACCCACCTGTGGATTATTATTCATTTCATTTTATCATGTTAACCCTCCTCATGCGTGCTGTGGGCTAAGTCATTTCAGTTGTGTCTGACTCTGAGACGATATGAACTGTAGCCCACCAGGTTCCTCTTTCCATGGAATTCTCCAGGCAAGAATACTGGAGTGGTTTGCCAATTCCTTCTCTAAGGGATCATCCTGACCCCAGGATCGAACCCCCACCTCTTAACGTCTCCTGCATTGGCAAGCAGGTTCTTTACCACTAGCGCCACCTGGGAAGCCAAACCCTCTTCATAGAGTGAGCCAAATGAAACAGTATGAGAGTATGTCATGAGAGAGGTCATTTAGTTCACCTCTACATCACAGGAGGCCTCCCCTCCACAAATATGAATGTTTTTAAAAGCATTAACTGTTGGGAAGATAGCCTAGCACGTGGCAAGAGTGTGGAGTCAGCCAGGGAAAAGTCTGACCATCGCAGCATTGGCCACTGACTAGCTGTGTGACCTTGGGGTGATTTACACAACCTTGCTAAGCCTCCATTTCCACTTCTTTAAGTGGTGCTAATCACTGCACCTTGTAGGGATACCATAGGGATTAAATGAGATAACACGGGTGAAATACCCAGCGGAATGCCTGCTGCTCAGGAGGTGAACCTATCGTGAAGTTTCTCCCTTCCTCCCTGAGAGCCCAAATCCACCTCCCTATAACATTTACCTCTGAGCCAAGTGCTGCTCCAGGGAGCAGTGGAGAATGAAACAGCTCTCTCCTCCAAGCGGCTTTTGAAGGCAGTTATCATGTTCTCCCTCAGTCTTCTCTTTCTAAAGGTGAAAACGCTCTGTTCATTCAACCATTCCTTATGAAAACTGGTTTTGATTTCTAAATGTGCACAGGTTTGACGACATAGCTTCTAAAATGTGCTGTCTAGGAAAGACTTACATTAGAAGCTAAGTTCCATGGAGGCAGGACTCTCTTTGCCTGTTAAATTCACAGTGTAGCCCCAGCACCAGGGAAAGTATCTGGTACATAGTAGGCCCTCAATAAATATTCATTTACTTAAATGATGGATCTCCAGAGGTGGCCTCTATGACCCTGTTCTGGGCATCATTCTGCTTTGTCCTGGTGGCTCCGATTGTAAAGAATCTGTTTACAATGCAGGAGAACCAGATTTGATCCTTCAGGCAGGAAGATCCCCTGGAGAAGTGAATGGCAACCCACTCCAGTATTCTTGCCTGGAGAATTCCATGGCCAGAGAAACCTGGTGGGCTACAGTCCATGGGGTTGCAAAAAATTGGGACCCCACAGAGGGACTAACACTTTTTTGTCCTTCTCAAGTCTCAATGGGTTCGAAGTAAGTAGAAATCCATTTTCTTAGACAATACCTTCAAGATTTCTCAATTAGAAAACATGAAACTTGTACAACATGATTCTTAAGGACTCTACTAATCCAAGGTTTTGGTTGTTGCCTCTTTTTAAAAAATTGAAATATAACTCCCATGACATAGAATTCATCATTTAAAGCATATAATTCAGCGGTATTTTGTATATTCATAGAGTTGTGCACCCATCACCACTACCTAATTCCAGAACATTTCCACCATCTCATGAAAACTCGTACCTATTAGCAGTTGATCTCAATTCCCTTACCCCTGGGTACCGCTAATCCACTTTCTGTTTCTCTGGATTTGCTTCTTATGTCCATTTTATATAAATGAAATCATGCAATAGGTAGCCTTTTGTGTCTGGCTTACTTCCTTTAGCATAATGCTTTCAAGGTTTAGCCCTGTCACATGTTTTCCATTTTATGGCTCAATAACCCACCATATGTATATATCACATTTTATCTGTCCACTAATCTGTTGATGGACATTTGGGTTGTTTCCACTCTCAAGCTATTATGAATAATGCTTGTTTGAGCATGTGTGTACAAGTTTTTGTATGAATTTACGTTTTAATTATCTTGGGTATCCAGAATGGAATTGATGAGTGCTAGGGTAACTATATGTTTAACCATTTGAGGAACTTCCAAACTGTTTTCTGCAGTGACTGCACCATTTTGCATTCTTGCCATCAGTGTATGAAGGTTCCAATTTCTCCACAGCCTTGTCAACACTTTGTTATTTTCAGTTTCTTTGATTCTTACTATGCTGAATAAAGTCAAAGCGTTAGTCACTCAGTCGTGCCTGATTCTTTGCAACCCCATGGACTTCTCTGTCAATAGGATACTGGAGTAGTTTGCCATTTCCCTCTCTAAGGGATCTTTCTGACCCAGTGGTAGAACCTGGGTCTCCTGCATTGCAAACAGATTCTTTACTGTCTGAGCCACCAGGGAAGCCCTCTTGCAGTTCTAGTGAGTGTGAAATGGTATGGATGACATTTGATTTGGTTGTCTCTTCTAAGTCAGGAAGTTTAAAGATACTCCCTTCAAATGTCCATATCAACCTCTTTATCTTAACACTAGTCATACATTTGTTAAACAATTCTTCAAAGTAATTTGTTTTCAACTTGCACACACTTCTTAGAGTAACAAGTTTGTTAAATGTACTCTCTGCCTAAAATAATGTTTGCTTTTGTTATCAAAAAAAGAATTAGTCCAGCTTTCACCAGGTATGCCTTAGTCCTAATCATCCATTAGCTGAGGGTTCTTACACTCAATGCCTTACTCGTCAAGTCTCTGTGGCTATAATATATGTCACACTAGGGTTTGTCTACCAAGAAATCTGAGTTTTTCAGTGTGTTGTGTGCTCTGGTTCTGCATCTTCTGAGATGCCAAGAGGGCAGAGAGGTGCCATGGCATCGTCATCCCTACACAACTTCTCCTAGAGATAAAGGCCAAGCCTCAGCCAGATAATCCTGGGCCACACATTCACAACAGGGAAAGGTCAGCCAAGGACCACACACAATTAGTGTGACACAGTGGCTTTCAACTGGAACAACTCTGCCCCCCCAGGGAGCTTTTGGCAATGTCTGGAGACATTTTTGTTTGTCTACTGGCATCTAGTGGGTAGAAAACAGGAATCACTGAACATCCTGCAACGCACAAGACTGCTTCCGACAGCAAACTATCTGGCCCCCACTGTCAAGAGCGTAAGGCTGAGAAACACTGGTGCAATAGGATATCAGAGGACTCTCCCGAGCTTTGATTAGCAGTGTATTTCGAAGGCTTTGGTTGACCTCTTTGGCTCAACTTCTGTAGTTGAGGCCCCAGGTGATAGTGGAGAACAGATTTTTATACTCCTATTAACAAATAGTACTCAAAATCCCACCAGTAAAAATTAAAAGAAAAGAAAAATAATCCACCTTAGTGAGCTCTAGCCATCTATGAAATATGTATTGATAGACATGAGAGGGTAAGTGAAGAGGTTGACTTGTATGTGTGTATATGTGTGTGTGTATTCTATATAAAAACCATTATCATATAAACAAGTGTATCTAGACCAAAAAAAGAAGGCAAAATATAGAGGTGCATCTAGTATTTAATTTATAAAAATCTTATTTTTCTGTATTTTGTTTTATATGGGATTTGTCAGAGTTTTCAAGTTTATAACTTGTGATTTCTCATTCTAACTAGATATTTACAGTCACACCTACTGTGTATTAACTCTGTATGATTTACTTTTCTTTTTTAAAAAAGATTTATTTATTTTTGTTTATGGCTGCTCTGGGTTTTTTCATTGCTGTGGGGCCTTCTCTCATCTGGGTGGCAGGGCATGGGCTTCTCATTGCAGGGGTTTCTATTGTTGCAGAACATGGGCTCTTGGTGCACGGCTTCAGTAGTTGCAGTTTCGGGGCTCAAGAGCACAGGCACATAGTTGTGGCACACACGAGCTTAGCTGCCCCTTGGCATGTGGGATCTTCCTGGATTCAGGGATCGAACCCGTGTCTCCTGCATTTGCAGGCAGATTCTTTACCACTGAGCCACCAGAGAAGCCCTGTATGATTTTTCATGAAAAGAACCCCCTGTTGTAGAGCCTCAGGTCCCACAGTGATCTTTACCAACACCCTGTTCTGGCTTTCCCCACTGGCCCCAGACCCGATCCTCTGCCGCCCCAGCCCACTGCAAACCAGCAGCTGTCCTCCCCCCTCCACCGGTGCTTCACCAGGGACTACCCACAACCTCAATTTGGCACATCCAAGCAAAGGTCAGCTCCCAGTCCCCATGCTGCTCAGCGCTCGGTGGCATTTTACACCGTTGCCCGCTCTCTCCTCTGGGCTTTCAGACTCCAGGCCCTTCTGGTTTCCTCCCACCCTCCCTTTCTGTCAAGTTTCCAGGCTGCTTCTCCTCCTCCCTCCCACCTCTACCTTCTTATCTTCTCCTTCTGCAGGAGAATCCATACAGACTCCTGCTATTCTCAAGGCACCAGCCCAGATGAGCCCCCAGAACTCAGGCTTGTTTATCCAGCGTTCTGCTCGATATTTCTCTCTCTTTGCACATCTAATAGGCATCATGCATCATGTTCCAACCAAATTTTTGATCCTCTCCCACCTTGACCTGCTCTTCCCTCCAGTCCTTCTCATCACAATGAAAGAAACTACCACCTACAGTCTCTGGTTGCTCAAGCCCCCAATCCTAGGAGGCACCCTGTCTTTCAATCTCTAGCTCCAAATCCCTAACAACTTCTCCGGCCTCTTTTCCCCAGACATACCCAGCATCTCCCCACTTCTCTCCAGTTCCTCTCCCCTCTTACCTAAGTCACTGCTGCAGTGTCCAGACTAGGCTCTCTGCTTCCACTCAGTCTTGTCCTGCACACAGCACAGTCAGTGAAGATCAGATCATGGTTTCTACCATAGTCAGACAGAAATATCAAGTCATATTCATTCAAATGCCCTGATCTGCCAGCCACTAGCATCCTGTTCTCTGGCCCAACTCCCTCGTCCCTCCTGCTTGTCCACATCTCCAGTCGCAGTGGCCCTTCTCTAACTTGGACACACCAAGCTCATTCTGCATCAGAGTTTGTGGTTGCTGTTTCCTCTGCCTGGAAAGCTCTTCCCCTTGATCTTCTTGTGGTTGACTGACTTCTCACTCTGGTTCTCTCTTCAGAGAGGACATTGCTAAGCAGCCATGTGACACTCTACCCCATAAACCTATTTTAATTCTCTTTGATGCACTTATTACTATCTGACACAGCCTCATTTATTTGTTTATTGCCTTTCTCCCTACGATAATGCAAACTCCATGAGAGCAGAGACTTCATATGTTTTATTTATCCCTGTGCCTAGAATATTGAATAGTTAGTGTTAATTGCTCAGTCATGTCTGACACTTTGTGACTCCATGGACTGTAACCCACCAGGCTCCTCTGTCCATGGAATTTCCTAGGCAAGAAAACTGGAATGGGTAGCCATTCCCTTCTTTAGGGGATCTTCCTGATCCAGGAATCAAACTCAGGTCTCCTGCATTGCAGGAAGATTCTTTTCCATTTGAGCCACCAGGGAAGAATACTGAATAAACACTTACAAAAATGAATGAATGAATGAATGAATCTCTTTTATAGACGGGAAAACCAAAGCACAGGGTTAAGTCCCGAGGCCAAGGTGCCATGACTCTAAGTCATGAAGCCAGAGTTAGAGCCCAGGCAGGCAGTGTTCAGGGCCCATGACCTTAACCACTATAACATCCTGCTTTTCTCCACCTACTAGGCACTGACCTGGTTATCATTAGAGACTGGGAAGGCAGAAGGATATGGGGTGCCTCTTCTGTCTTGGATCCAAGGGAGACCCTTCCTGGAACACAAGGCTGGAGTGGGTAGCCATTTCCTTCTCCAGGAGATCTTCCTGACCCAGGGATTGAACACGGGTCTCCTGCATTGCAGGCAGATTCTTTACTGTCAGAGCCAGAAGGGAAGGTCCCTTAAATACTAGAAAGTGGAATGGGGTGGTGTGGGTGGGGGGACTTGCAAGCCATTTGCCATCCACTCCTACCCTGCTGGAACCTTCAAGCCTGAAGTTGACTCTGAGGAACCTCCTCATCAAGGCTTCCCAGGGATTCGAGCAGACAGGAAAATCACCCTCACCTTCATCAGACTCAAAGCAAGCCAGGCCCACTTCACAGCAGGAGTATCTGAGTCACCTTCAGGAGCCAGCAGGGCACGCCCAGAGGCTGCCAGTTTAGGATTTATGAGGTCCCCTCCCAAGGTGAGTGTGAGGGAGCCGGGAAGCCAGCCATCGCTCCTTGAGAAAGAAGTTTCCTTCCCCTTCAAGCAGCACACACTCTCAGAGAGTGGTCTCAGAGTTCCTGAGTCTGAGGTAATTTGTTTTTGCTGAATTTGATGAAATATTGTGGCCTATTCTTCCCGGTCCTAAGTCACTTCCTGAAGTTAAATTTGCCTGCAGAGCAGCTTTCTGATAGAGTTAATGGATAGGGGCACCACTGGGGAATTCATTTTTGTTAATTTAAGTACTTAACAGTAGCTCCATCCCATCCCCACCCTCCACTCTTCTCCCCTCACTCCCGAGTAACTAGTTGGTTGGGTTTTGTTTTTTTCCCCTTTTCTTTTTCTTGATCCCTAGTAAAACAGAATGCGTTTCATGCATTGTAGACATTCCCCCTTGCGTTTTCCATTCAGCGTGTGACAGTACTAAAGAAGAATGAAAGGGTTATATAGATCCTTGGAACTGAGTATTTATAAGCTCACTGCTTGGAGAAATTACTAATCGTTTTAGCAAAGGTTATTCATTTGGAATCTTTCGATTTAAAGACACATGCCTCCCTTTCAGATGTAATTTCTGTGAAATGATAATAATTCAGCAGTTGGTAGAAAGAGCAGTAAACCCATATATCAAGATCACATTCCAGCTCTCTCCCATTTCTATTTCTGACACACAAAAAAGGGCAACATATTAATAAAAGAGAAATTCAGAATTTATTTTCATTTGTAGTTGACACAACTAAGAACTACTGTAAAAAAGATTATTTTTTTGACCTTTGTCTTTTTTCTTTTTCTTTTTTTTGTTGAAGGGGGACTAAGACCAAACTATCAACCTTGGCATGCTTGAATTAACCATGATTAGATTTCTTTACATAATGTCTTCTTAGAAATGATTAGGAATGCTTGTTAGCAAGCAAAAACATATACAGGTGTATGTACTTTAATACTGGAATATAAAAGTCATTGTTTAAATATGGAGAAAGATAAATCTTAGGGATATCAGAAAATTTAGGATCAACCTAGTTAAAATTTAAATTAAATGAGTGTGTTCATGTATGTGCCTCCCCCATTTGTTTGAAAGTTGTAGTATCCAGCAGACATTTACTGATAAGGGCTTCCTCAAATCAAGGACAGAGGTCATTACTGGGAAGGTCAAAGGCAATGTTCAGTTGAGTAGAGATCTATGGAATCATGCAAAAAGTGCAACTATATAATCAAAAGACAACAGAAGATCTCAGAGTTGGAAGGGCCCTTAAAGTCATCTAATCTCACCACCTTGTATTTAAAACATGGCTTTACTGATAACGCATTATCTTATGAGGGTGGAGAAGGAAGGAGTGCCTCTAGAACTGACCCAGTCTGTCTGGGGTGTGTGGTAAACTTCTTGATTACTTAACATTATCTATTATCTGCCAATGAAAAGGTTTGACTACAAATAAAGAAGAATGCCTATATGGGATCCCTTGTTAATTGCTGAGTGACTGAACTGAACTGAACAACGCCTAAGATTGAGAAATTTGTAGTCCAGTCTCTCAGTCGTGTCTGACTCTTTGTGACCACATGGACTGCAGCACTCCAGGCTTTCCTGTCCTTCACTATCTGCCAGAGTTTGCTCAGACTCAGGTCCATTGAGTTGGTGATACCATCCAACCATCCCATCCCCTGTCACTCCCTTCTCCTGCCTTCAATCCTTCCCAGCATCAGGGTCTTTGAAGAGTCTTTGACTCTTCGAATCAGATGGCCAAAGTATTGGAGCTTTGGCTTCAGCATCAGTCCTTGCAATGAATATTCAGGACTGATTTCATTGTCCAAGGGAGTCTCAAGAGTCTTCTCCAGCACCATAGTTCAAAAGCATCAATTCTATAGCACTCAGCCTCCTTTATAGTCTGACTCTCATCTGCTGGAGAAGGAAATGGCAACCCACTCCAGGATTCTTGCCTGGAAAATCCCGTGGACGGAGGAGCCTGGTGGGCTACAGTCCACGGGGTCACAAAGAGTTGGACACGACTGAGCGACTTCACTCACTCACTCTCTCATCTGCATCTGACCACTGGAAAAACCACAGCTTTGACTATATGGACCTTGGTCAGCAAACTGATGTCTTTGCTTTTTAATATGCTGTATAGGTTTGTCATAGCTTATCTTCCAAGGAGAAAGCATCTTTTAATTTCATGGCTGCAGTCACCATCTGCGGTGATTTTGGAGCCCAAGAAAATAAAATCTGTTACTGTTTCCACTTTCTTCCCATCTATTTGCCATGAAGTGATGGGACCGGATGTCAGAGAAATCTGAGTGTCTGCAAAAGTCAGATGCTTCTTGAGTAAGGAGGGGTAGGGGTGAGGAAATGGTGATACCCAAGAAATCTCAATATCCCCTGCCAGGTTTCCAGCAGGTCCTGGACAGCTGAGCTTGGGCTTCAGTTAAAAATTCATATCATCACTACCCTGGTCTAACTAGAAATGACTCAAAATGCTGGCAAAGTCTCCCAGCACAACAGTGGAGCATACCTCTGCACAAGGACCAGAACGAGCTCCAGTGGTGGAATCAAGGACAGTGGACAGGAGTTGAAGCTCTTTGTGGCCAGATGACAACCAGACTCGGTGATTATAAACTCCACGGAGTTACAACTCAGGGGTCCCACTCATGAGTGCCCCCATCTTAAAAACACCACTGGGCTCACAGATGGCAGCAGAACCTTCAAATTACCCTTTGTAAGTCTCATGAAACCTCGAGCAAGTGCTATTCAGATGCATTTGTGAACTAAGAGGAGCCATTTTTCTGGATTTGAAAGCCAATTGTTTACCACTTATCAGGTTTTAAAAAGTTTTTCCCTTTATTTACAGAGAGTGATTGATTTGATTGACTTGTTCTGTGCCTTGAATTTCATAGCAAAACTCAAACAATGACCACTAAGGTCTGCGTTGTATGGGGAGGATTTGGGCAGCTGAGTCCACATACTCAAGGATGAAATCCAAAGCTGTTTTATTTCCGCCCCAGTCACATTTTTTTTTAAATTTATTTTTATTTTTGACTGCCCTGGGTCTTTGTTGTGGTGAGCAGGCTTTCTCTAGTAGTGGGGCACAGTCATAGTTGTCCCCAGGCATGTGGAATCCTCCCAGACCAGGGATCAAAACCGTGTGCCCAGCTCAGACAGGTGGATTCTTAACTACAGGAGCACACCCTGGTCACATTTTTATCCAGAACGTCCTACTTTTTGAAGGAAAGGGCTGGCTGGCATTTAGTCTGCTGGAACTCTGGGTGGCCACCGGCACAGGTCGTACAGCACACCTAAAAGGACAGGCGTGCCTCTTCTCTCCGCGTCCTTTTGCTAGAAGGATGCACTTTCCTGATAAATGAAGCCTGGGAACCTCTCTTCCTTCTAATTTGCATGAGAGAATTAGGCAGAGGGCCTACGAGGCTTACAAGGCCTCTTGTACTGTTCATCTGGCCTCGCAGAGTTGCTACAGACAGCTCCACACAGATAGCGCAATCGCCACCACGTTCAACATGGAAATTACTCCGTAATTGAACTTTATTAAACGCTAAGGTTGAGCCTCCCTGAAGGAAGAATTGTGAACATTTGGGAATATTATCTGGGAAATTTAGCTTTAAAAAAAAATATTCATTTGAAATATTTGGGTGATTTATTTAAAAAGTGCTTTTCCAGAAGTTTAAAATATTCAAAGAATGACCTAATTCTTCCTTCCTATTGATATGTAGGCACACATCCTATAAGACACACATTCTATCCTAATTGCTTAGGCATTGAATTTCAGTGCTCTCTGGAGAAAGAAGTCAGATTGAATCAATAAAAGAGAAAAGTCAGGTCCCTTGCCTGGCAGCTCTCCTGAGCCACCCTGTGTTGCATCTCCACCCACCTGCTGGACATCTGAATTTGGATGTCTGTAGATACTGCCAGGCTTGGCTAACTCAGTGCTCCAACCTCCCCTCTACTACTAAACGGCTCCCCCTCCTGATTCCCTGATTTGGTGCTCACAGCCACCTTCCTTCCTTTTGTCCTGAAGACTCAGGAGCCCTCAAGGCGTGCTGGACATTCCCTTGCACTATCTCTCACACTCCACCCTTTCTTTCAATTCCCATTGCCTCCAGACCCCTGCTGCTTCAAGCCTGGGTGATTATAATAGCCTCCTAACTAATCGCCTACTTGTTTCTCTCCCTTCAATTCACTGCTGCCACAGTAATCTCCCTAAAACACCATTTAATCATGCCAAACCCTTAATTAAAAATCTTCATTATCTCTTCATTACCACCAGGATAAAGTCCAAGCGCCTTAGTCTCCTTCCACTATCTGGCCTCAATCCACGTTTCCAGTTTCTTGCCCACTATTTCCCCATAGTCTTTGTAGACGCCACTAAAACCAGTCTAGTCACACCATTCATCCACCTGGAATGATTTTTCCAGCCTATCACTGAGATCTGTGTTCATTTTTTGAGGCTCAGGCCAAGTTCTCCTGCCTTTTGTGAGGTTTCTTACCTGGGTAACTAAGACTTCCTCAGAATTTCTAGAATACACAGTGTCTCAAGTCACAGCCTACCACGAGTCATTATTTAGTTCTACTTTGACTGTGTGCATGCTCAAGCTTGCCAGGCTCCTTTGTCCATGGAGTTTTACAGGCAAGAAAATTGGAGTGGGTTGCCGTTTCCTTCTCCAGGGCATCTTCCAGATCCAGGGATCGAACCTGCATCCCCTGCATCTTCTATATTGGCAGGCAGATTCTTTAGAACTGAGCCATTGGGGAAGCCCCCTACTTTGATAACATGTGTCTTAAGATCAGGAATAGTTGCAGATGCATGTTTACATCTCCCTCTCCTTAGAATCTGGCTTCCCTTGTGGCTCAGCTGATAAAGAATCTGCCTGCAATGTGAGAGGCCTGGGTTCGATTCCTGGGTCGGGAAGATTCCCTGGAGAGGAGAACGGCTACCCACTCCAGGATTCTGGCCTGGAGAATTTCATGCTCTGTATAGTCCATGAGTCCACAAAGAGTCGGACATGACTGAGTGACTTTCACTTCATTCATTAGAATCACACCACCACTTACTGCCTGTCATCCCCAATAAACACCAATTATGATGGGATTTGGTTTTAAGATATTTGCAGTTTGATGGCCAAAGGAAATAGCTGATATAACTGTGATCAATCCCTATGCGTGCCTGGCATATCAGATTATAGAAGGAATTCACTTGGTGTGGATGAGTGCTCGGTTAAATTCAACCAAGCCCAGAGAGATATAAGGGAAGAGAAATGCTGGAGAAATCATTTGCCAGGAAAGACTACACTCCTCTCCACCTATGAGGACTAAAGAATACAATGGAGGAGACCCTCGTGCATAGTTGAAGAATGGAAGAGGTTGAAGCGGAAGCAGGCACAATCGTGTTCTGAACTGTGTATCTCTGCCCTTCTTTGCTACACTCGCCTTAGGAAGGCACAGTCCACCAGGCATGGAGAAGCATCAGGTAGTTCTTTGGATTTTCTCTTGCATTTTAGCTCAGATTACAATATTAATAGCTTGTCCTGAAGGGAGTTTGTTGTTGTTCAGTCACTAAGTCGTGTCCGAGTGTTTGCAACCCCATGGATCGCGGCATGCCACGCTTCCCTGCCCTTCGCCATCTCCCAGGGTTGCTCAAACTCATGTCCATTGAGTTGGTGACGCCATCCAACCATCTCATCCTCTGCCTCTCCCTTCTCTTTTTGCCTCCAATCTTTCCCAGCATCAGGATCTTTTCCAATGAGTCGGCTTTTCACATCAGGTGACCAAAGTATTGGAGCTTCAGCTTCAGCATCAGTCCTTCCAATGAATATTCTTGCCTTGAGAACCCCATCAACAGTATGAAGAGGCTTTGGTGGTTTTAAAGAAAACAAGGAGTCAGCTCTTCACATCAGGTGGCCAAATTATTGGAGTTTCAGCTTCAACATCAGTCCTTCCAATGAACACCCAGGACTGATCTCCTTTAGGATGGACTGGTTGGATCTCCTTGCAGTCCAAGGGACTCTCAAGAGTCTTCTCTAACACCTTAGTTCAAAAGCTTCAATTCTTCTGTGCTCAGCTTTCTTCATAGTTCAACTCTCACATCCATACCATGACCACTGGAAAAAGCATAGCCTTGACTAGATGGACCTTTGTTGGCAAAATAATGTCTCTGCTTTTTAATATGGAGACAAATAAATAATGTAGAATACAGAATATGATATCTTTCAATGAGTTGTTTTGTTTATAATATTTGTTATATACACAGCATTGTGCAAAATGGTGTGAAGGAAAAGGACACAGTGGGAAATTGAAGACTTACAATCTAGCCTAGGAGATGTGTCCTACACTCAGAAAATAATCTAGTATAGACTATAACAGGAAAAATATGTCAAGCCAATGGTAAAAGCAAGTATCTGAACCTGAATTGTCAGCAAAAAAATGTTAGGTATGACCACTGGAGGAGAGACCACCTGAGCTGGGTTTTAAAGGATGTGAGAATTCAGAAATGTGGGTATAAAGAAGCATTCTTTTTTTTTCTTTTTGTAAATTGTGACCTGATGCTGGGAAAGATTAAGGGCAGGGGAAGAAGGGGACGACAGAGGATGAGATGGTTGGATGGTGTCACCGACTCAATGGAGATGGGTTTGGGTGGACTCCAGGAGTTGGTGATGGACAGGAAGGCCTGGCATACTGAGGTTCACAGGGTGGAAAAGAGTCGGATACAACTGAGAGACTGAACTGAACTGAAAATGAACTTTCGATTTTTAGTAAACTCTTTAAAAGTTAACCTCTTTACCATACAGACAGACATACACATCATACTAACTAACAGACATACACATCATGTGAAATATAGTACAAACATCAGAAGTTGGCTTAACCAGACATTCTTGAACAATTGTCTCTTGTCTGTAGTTATGAGGTTGGAGAAACTAAAACAGTCAGCATTCCTTGAAGCTGAGAGCTTCCCTGGTAGCTCAGACAGTAAAGAAACTGCCTGCCATGTGAATCTGCCTACAATGCAGGAGACCTGGGTTTGATCCCTGGGTTGGGAAGATCTCCTAGAGAAGGGAATGCTACCCACTCCAGTATTCTGGCCTAGAGAATTCCATGAACAGAAGAGCCTGGCAGGCTACAATCCATGGAGTGGCAAAGAGTCAGACACAACTGAGCAACTTTCACTTTCAAGTGGAGCTGAGGAGGAACAGAGGACATGCGTTCCGATTCTGCCTAATTAACCTGAAGTGGTGATCTGTTGTGTGGCCACATTTCCCTTTTTCTTTCTGCCTAGAATGCAGACATGACCACTGGAGCTTCAGCAGCCATTTTGTGGTTCAGGTGGCAAATGTGAAGAAAAGGTCACAAGAATCTCAAAGACTCTGTTCTCTCCAGCTGTCAAAAACCAGGACTGGCAGCCATCCATTTTCAGCCTTCTAATAAAAGAAAGGCAAATCTACTTAAGTAGGACACTAAAGTCAGGTATCTACAATTTATAGGCACCCAAGAGTATTCCTAACTGATATACATACATGTACATTGTCAAAGACAGAGAAAAGCACAAAGGTGAAAAATCATCTGTTACCCAACTACTATGATGTTTTGTTCCACATGACGTTTTTTTTCTGAATAAAGATAAACTACATTCTTCAGTTAAAAAAAAAAAAAGAAAGAAAACAACCCTATAGTATTTTCCCTGCTGTCTGCAGCCAGGAGTGCATTTCATCTCAAGGGCTTTTCCCTCCAACACTTCACCTCAATTCATGGTATGCCCCAGGGATGAAGAGCTCTCCTTGACTCCACGGAGTCCCGAGAATGGGCACTTAGATCTCACCTGCCAGCATCACAGGAGGGAAAATTTTCCTTAGAGTCATTTGAGAAGAGGATGCCTCTTTCCTGTCTTCTCTCATTTTCTTCCCACTTTGGGGGAAGACCCGTCAAACAAGCAAATAAACAACAACAACAAAAAAACTCCAACAACTTCATAAGGAAAGCAGTACCAGTTAGTTGAGGATGTTGGGTCTTCTTTTTTCTTTTCCTTTTTCTATCTCCCCAACCCCTTTACTTCTCTTTAAACACATTTCACTGGGGAACAGGAATCTGGGCCACTTGGACATTAGCATTACTTCTAAAAGCCAGAGGTGCAGATGATCACCTTAACAGCTGGCATGACCTGGGCTCTAGCCGGAAGCCTTCCTATGTCATCTGTGTCCCCCTGGACAGCTGTGACTTGAAGGAGCCCCAGGAATGAGATGATGCCCTCTGACTCACTAGTCTCATGTGCCCCAAAGGGTCTTACCATGCAGGCTTTTGTTTGTTTCTCATAAAACATCAAAAATGGTATTTCAGTCAATGAAACCTGAGGTCATACTATGTGTGCAAGAGACCCAGAAGACATCGTTTCCACAAGCTTGAAATCACTCTGAGCAGGTGAACTGACTGACACTCACGTGACCTATCTCCAGGTTAAGGTGACATATAAACACTTTTACAAATGACAAACGCAATAGAGTATGTGGCTTAAGGAAGTAATCTGTGTTCAAAGGTGTCTTGTGCTGTGCTGAGTTGCTCAGTCATGTCCAACTCTTTGCGACCCCAAGAACTGTAGCCATCTTGCCCACCCCTCCAGGCTTCTCTGTCCATGGAGATTCTCCAGGCAAGAATACTGGAGTGGGTTGCCATGCCCTCCTCCAAAGGATCTTCCCAATGCAGGGATGGAGCCCACGTCTTCTGCATTGCAGGCGGATTCTTAGAAAGTGTCTTAAAAGAGATCAATTTGAGTGAGATTTTGATGCAGATGAGAGAAAGTGGAAGAGAGTGGTGTACAAAATGATCCATGGCTGAGTCAGAGTACTTTCTGTAAGGAAGACAGGAGTTTGATTAAGAAAGGATTCTGGATGAAAGTTCACTTTCTCATCAGGCTTGAAACACAGTTTTAATCTAATCTACCTTTAGGTGCATGGCAACCAGCACAGTGCCAGGCACAATAAATGGGCAACAAATAGTTGATAAATTAATGCACAAGAAACTACTTAATTGCAGGATCAAATACATCTAATAAAAAGTTAATTAGTGTAGGACTTCCCTAGTGGTCAAGTGGCTAAGACTCTCTGCTACCACTGCTGGGGGCCCAGGTTCAATCCCTGGTCAGGGAACTAGATCCCACATACCACATCTAAGAGCGTGCATGTCCCAAGTGAAGATCCCACACACTGGAACTAAGACCCAGGGTAGCCAAATAAATAAATATTTTTAAAAAAGTTAATGAGTGTATTTCTAGCTTTCTTCTATCTTAGCATAAGTTTCTTTTTTCCTTCTCCTATTGTCTGCTGCTCATCTTTTTGACTTTGTGACGAGGTTGAGTGGCAAATGGAAATGCCCAGATTACTATTACTATTATACACACATCTATAATGTTCTACTTGACTCATGCAGGGTGTGAAATCAGAATGCCTCATGCACTTTGATCCCTCCATAGCAGAGAGGCTATGTCAATGCTTAAGAGAGATAATATCAGTAAAGCATGTTTAAAAGCTTTTGGTTATTGGATGGACATTAAGATCCTTAGAGACCTACCAGTCACGTTCCAGATCATTTTTGTTCTATAGGGAACTTCTCTATAAAAAATTCAACTCACCTAGGTTTTTTCCCAGATCAAGTTGTCATGATCCAGTCTCATCTGCATACAAACTTCATATAACATAGCCTCCCAGTGTAAAGAGAAGACCACAACAATTTCACTCCACTTGGAAGGTCATCCATAGCGCATAGAGCAGATATATGAGCAGAACACACATTCTTTAGAGGGGAAAAAATAAGGAGGGCTTTCTGTCTGTGTGACCTTGGAAGTCTCCATAGTAACTGTGCTAATTAGCAGACTGTGTCTGAAGATGGGGGGGTGGTGAGGGTGACTGCTCCCTGACCTCCAGGCACATAAGTGCCACCTAGTGGAAATCCCACTTCAATACTTTCCAAATAAAACAAGCCCAACTTGATTGATTTCACTTCCCTTTGAAAAGGATTACTTTAAGTTCACACAGGTATATAATTTTAAATATTTTAACAAAGAATTCTAACTTAGAAGTCAAAAGACTGAGTCCAGAAATTAAAAAATCCAACCAGTACTTTGTATCACAATGTAAGATTTCACATATTTTCAAAGCCTGCAATGCAGGAGACCAAGGTTTGATCCCTGGGTGGGGAAGATCCCCTGGAGGAGGGAATGGCAACCCACTTCAGTATTCTTGCCTGGAAAATCCCATGGACAGAGGAGCCTGATGGGCTACAGACTATGGGGTCGCAAAGAGTCGGACACGACTGAGAGACTAACATGTTTTCGAAAGTGCTGATATATTTTTCAAATGTAAGGAACACTTTCAAAACTCTGGAAGTAAAACAAAAGAGGCATGGATGAGTGGGTGAGAATAGGGTGCAAGGGGACAGAAAGGAGACCTTCATTATATACTATGTTGTTTGTTTTCAAACCACATGAATGTATTATTAATCACGAAATAAGATTTTAAAAAGTCAGCATCTATTCATTTTGCAAGCAGCTGTGTCATTTCAGCAAAAACAGTAACACTTTTCACATTAAATTTATTTGCTAATTTGCAAAGAAAAATGCGTCCTCGTCATGAGGTTGAAGCGTTTTCTCCATGTGAAAGTACTTGTCTGCTGAACAGAGATGGCATACAGAGAAACTTCATCTCAATCACAAACACACACACACTCCCCTCCTCTGGGTTGCTTACATCTTATGTGGACACACATCTCAACTATTGATTTTTTGGAAAACACTTATGTCAATGGTCCTCAACTTCCTTGAACAAGCACTACCAAGTACTTCACCTAATTTGGTCCTTGGACATACTAACTAAACAAGTAAATGGATGTTAAAAGTTACAAAGCAAAGCTCGAAGAACACGTCCTTCAGGTTGCCACAAGGGCTGAAACAAGACTTCCATTTATCTCCTGCAACTCAGAGAGAAAAGACGCGTGGAATCCTGAGCCCAAAGCTGCTTATTGTGGTGACAAAGACGGGAACCCAGAAAGGTCAGGCTGACCTTGTCAATGCTCAGGCCACCATCAGTGTCTTCAGGGTGGCAGACAGGGTAACGCCTTCCATCACAAGCCTAGAAGTATGATGATTTGCTTTGAGGTCATTTTATAGAAAGTTGAACTGTCTGGTTTTAAAAATGTGAAAAGTATCATGTAGTCCTGAAGACTTTCTGCCTCTATGTGTGATTTAATTTTTTCTGTCTACAGACTACTTTGGTGTTGTTTGCTCGTTGTGATGTCTGATTCTTTTGCGACCCCATGGACCAGGCTCCTCTGCCCATGGGATTCTCCAGGCAAGAATACTGGAGTGGGTAGCCATTCCCTTCTCTAGGGCTTCTTCCCCACCCAGGGATCAAACCCATGTCTTGTGCTTGGCAGACGGATTCTTTACCACTGAGCCACCTTGTGATTAAGTAAAAGGCCCTGGAGATTCCACAATTGTTTTAAAAAAAATTGAAACAAAGCATTACATATAAGCAAACTTGACAGCTTCTGTTAAGCAAGTGGGTATTATTTTTTTCAAGTTCATTTGGAATTTTGGACCAGCTTGTTCAAGTGAATAAAAAAAACACAGAACCACCATATCAATGTCATTTTCATTTTGGATGAATATTTGGAAAAAATGTAATTGTGTCCTATTTAAAGCATAATAATAGAAAATTCTAAAGGAAATCAGTCCTGAATATTCATTGGAAGGACTGATGTTGGAGCTGAAACTCCAATACTTTGGGCACCTGATGCAAAGAACTAACTCATTTGAAAAGACCTTGATGCTGGGAAAGACTGAAGGCAGGAGGAGAAGGGGATGACAGAGGATGAGATGGTTGGATGGCGTCACCAACTCCATGGAGACGAGTTTGAGTAAACTCTGGGAGTTGGTTGGTGATGGACAGGGAGGCCTGGTGTGCTGCAGTCCATGGGGTCACAAACAGACATGACTGAGCAACTGAAATGAACTGAACTGAATAGAAAATAAAAATACATGTTTGGGATTCGGCATATTTTAACTAGATGGACCACAGACTGTGGCCTCAACATAATCTAATTTTTTCCTTTTTTAAAATTAATTTATATTGGTATATAGTTGACTTACAATGTTATGTTAGTTTCTGCTGTACAGCAAAGTGAATCAGTTCATAATCCAATCTTAATAGTACTTGTTGGTATACTTTATGTGCCATATACCATATATGTTGTATGCCAAGTATAAGTGCTATCTTTTGTATGTATGTGCATTGTATGTATACCTATATATAAAAAACATATTCAGCAATTATTTGTGACGTATGTTCACAATTTTTCCTTACTCCTATTTCCTTCAAGAATTACAATGAATAGAGGTTGATATCTTAAAAAAAGGTGAAGTAAAGGTGTTTGGAAATTTTAGATACATGCATTTCTATCTTTTACTGTATAAGTTTGTGATATTATCAAAAAACTATAAAATGGGTAGAGTCAGTGATGAAGTCATTATCCTGTAAAAATGGATTAAAATAAGAGATTTTTATTTAACTGACAGCTGGTTGTGGCATTATTTTAAAAAGGGGGAATATGTAAATGGCAACTGTTGAATGATATCCAATTTACAGTCCTAGTCACATGGCTATAAAGCTAAGAAGAAGTGAAATTGAACCATCCTCCAGTAAATTAAACTCATGCCAATATCCCATCAAAACTGTTGGTCCAACCATTCTCTTCATTTCCTCTGAGTTGATCCAACCCTAACCTGTCAGTTCTGAAACTGTTCTTCAAGCAACAACCGCAATCCAATATTTAGTAACGAGTCATTAAGAAGGAAAAAACCCCACAAAACAGACAGAACTTGATCTTGGACTCTTAATTAGAAAATATGCATCTTGCTAGAGCTATCAGCAGTATGAGAAAATCTTTGCTGTTTTTCTGTATATGTGATTTTTGAAGCTATTTTCTTTAAAAGCATGAGCAATTTTGGTTACTTAGTTCTTGTAGCTTAGAAGAAGCTGACATTTTCCATGAAACATTATGACTATTTTCTTTCTCAAAAATTCTTGCATAAGACACATTTTGCCACTTACTAGACGGGTTTATATGTCCAACTGAATGAGCTATTTGCAGCTGACTCTCCAATGAACAGATAGAAATGGTGATGGTTTCAATTTGACCATTTTAACAGCTGAATTGGAGCTAATAACCTTTCTATTCAGATTTCTACCTTAGAACAAACAGCAGATCTATTAGCAAAATTACTTGAATGAGAAGCAGCTCTGGTTCATATATAATACTTTAAACATCTACTTTCTAACATGTTACACATGACATGATCTGAAGTACTTCAACACTACTCTCAACATACTCTGTGAAAATTGTATTTACTTCCTGAAGAATCTCATTCTATGTAAACCCGTTTAAACCATTAGCTACTTGATTAAACAAATTAGAAGGAAGGCAAGACAAGGGCATTGTCTCAGTTTAACTTTCCCTTCCCCATTCATTTATTCATCCATTCAATGAATCAATATTTCCTGTCTAATAAGAGCCAGGCACTGGACACTATTATAGCAAACAAGAGGCATAAATCCCTGCCTTTGTGGTGAAGACAGACTTGAATCAAATAAACACAAAAATAAAAATCTAGTTATGAAGCAATGTAGATGAGGTGAGGGCGAATTCGGAGGTCTGGAGGAGAATAATAGACTAACCTATGTTAGCTGGTGCCTAGAGGGGGTATCTTTGAGGAAGAGACATTTAAATCACCTGAAGGATGAACCTGAAGCAGCCAGGTGATGAGTGAAGTGGGCTAGGCTTTCAATAAACAAGTTAATTTTTTTAGCAGAAGTTTGCAATACTTAGAACACATTTCCACCAAGAAAGTATTTGTTGTTTCTCTGAAGTCTGAATTTGACTGGGTCTCTTATCTGGCAATTCCGGGTGGGCACCTGAGCCCAGAGTGGGAAGGCCCTGAGATGGGCCAGGCTGTCACCACCTGGGAGGAGGAGGTCAGGTGGCTGACAGGAGGCGAAGGAAGAGCAGTGGGTGAGTTGAGATAGGAGAGCCAAGAGCCCCAGGCCCCCGCATGACCTGTAGGGATCATATTTCATGCCTTCTCTCTTGCCTAAAGCAAAGTTTTTGCAGTACACTAACCAGAGGCTAAACTTCAGTGTAATATAATTTTTCAAATACTACTAAAAAAAAAAAAAAAAAAACCTGAGAAAGGTTCTCAGGAAATATCTGAGCTGTTAATTCCAGAAAGATATGCTTATTTTTTTGAAAGACAAGCTTAAATAAGGCTTTGGCGGATAAAGCCTGTATGTGTTCAACCTCTGCTTTCCCCTTGGCTTTTTCAGCCTGAATCGGCCGGGCCTGTCATGGTACATGCAGCGGGTCCTGAAAGATGCTCTCCGGGGAAACCTACCGCACTGGCCGGAGAAGCGTCCCATGGAGGCACGTGATTCAACTCTTGCCTGTTAAATGCTGTCAATTTCAGTCCCTTTAGGTAGTCTTCCATAAACCTCTCTGAGTAGCATATGTAATTTGGCCTTCTTAGATCTTTGAGTCAAGTAAACATGCTAGCTTCTGTTTTACAATTTTGTACCCGGTGTTAGAAATTACATCACTATACAACCTCCACCGCTATCTTTCTCTCACTCCCCTAAAAGTATGGACGAGTGTCAAAAAGTTGATCATATATTCCCAATTCTTTAATATTTAGTGGGTAGCTTTTCTCCATATATAATTAAATAATATCACAAAGTCTTTGCCTCAACCCTGAAATACTCTAGAAGATAACAGAAAACTCTGCAAAGAGCAAAACTGTCTCTACTCTGCAAAGAACTAAACTACAGTGATGTCAACTCTAGCTGCCACAGTTTCCTGTCCTGTCCTTCGTGCTCATATGTGCCGCTTCTGTAATTCATTCACTTAGTATTAGACAAGCTTCCCGTGTGCCACTCAAAGTGTTTTCTGGCACTTTAACACAGGTCAAATAGAGCCTTATTAAATGTACTAAGTAACTCAGGCATTGAGGGTCTACCTAGTTAAAAACCAAGCACAGTGACAAATCCTAGGGATACTTAACTAATACTATTTAGAAATAAACAGGAAATAATACTGGAAAGTCAAAGAATCCCTGAAGAATAGAGTTTAAATAGTTACAAACTAAGGGTTACAAATCTCATTTCCTTTTAAGATCACCAAGGACTGTTGTTCAGTAGCTAAGTTGTATCTGATTCTTTTCTGTCCCATGGGCTGTAGCACGCTAGGCTTCCCTGTCCTTCACTATCTCCCAGAGTTTGCTCACATTCATGTCCATTGAGTCAGTGATGCTATCTTACCATCTCATCTTCTGCCACCCCCTTCTCCTTTTGTCTTCAGTCTTCCCCAGCATCAGGGTGCTTTCCAATGAGTCAGGTCTTCGAATCAGGTGGCCAAAGTATTGGAGCTCCAGAATAAGCAGCAGTCCTTCCAGTGAATACTCATGGTTGATTCCCTTTAGCATTGACTGGTTTAATCGCCTTGTTGTCCATGGGACCCTCATGAGTCCTCTAGTGCTACAACTCAAAAGCATCAATTTTTTGGTGCTCCGCCTTCTTCATGGTCTAACTTCTCATATCCATACTTTCACATCACACAAAGGGTGTCTAGGGTGCCTTTCTGCAAATATATTTAAGGCCAGTAACCTCAAGACTGCCTTCAGCAAAAGAAAAGACCAAACACATATGAAGTAACCCACAAAAATAAATCTGCATTTCATATTTCTTTTGGGAGGTACATTAACTTCCTAAAGCTATAGCAACAGAGTTACAGACTAGGTGACTCCAACGATAGAAATATATCATTTCACAGTTTGGAGGCTGGAAGCCTGAGATCAAATTGTCAGCAGGTTTGGTTCCTCTGAGGCTGTGAGGAAGAATCTGTCCCAGGCCTGACCCCCTGACTTCTGGTGATTTGCCAGTCATCGCTGGCTTTCCTTGGCTTGTAGATGCATCATGCCAATCCTCTGTCTTAACTTGGCATCCTCCTTGTGTCCTCACACCCTCTTCCTACCCAAAGTTCCCCCTTTTATAAGGACACTCCAGTATTCTTCCCTAGAAAATCCCATGGACAGAGGAGCCTGGCTAGCTACAGTCCATGTGATCACAAAAGAGTTGGACATGACTTAGTGGCTAAACAACAATAGGAAATAGTTGCATATGAAGAAAAAAAAATGGAATAAAGCCCATCCTAATGACCTCATTTTGATTATCTGCAAAGAAGATATTTCCAAATAAGGCTACATTCACAGATTCTGGGGACTAGGACTTTGGCATCTTTGGGGGGAACACAATTCAACTCAGATTAAGGGGTACTGGACAACCATCCAGATAATTTTGGGTTTCAAAAAAGGAAGCCACGATAAGCTGGTATGATTTCCTTAGCTTCAATTTTGATTCATGAACAGTGGGTGTTTGAATGCAAAAGCCTCTTAATCTAGACAGTCACAGGAGGGCAAGTGTCATACCACAAGATGATGTGAGATCGGAGAGCTGGATGGGAGATGATTGCGACTCATTTTCCTGACCCACTGACCAAAAATAAATGATCAGAAGCTTCAAAAAGATTGATTTAAGAAGCTACTAGCAAGGTCTGATTTTGATAAGTCATGACTCCTTATAAAGACAGATTGCCTAGTCAGCTGGTGAAAAGAGAGGCAGACAAAGTCAGAGTTCTGCTTTTCAGTCACGGTCTCCTCAGAGAGCTGGAAGCTTTGCTATTTTTAATATTTACTTATCTATTTTTATTTGGCTGTGCCGGGTCTCCGTTGTGGCAGTCAGGATCTCTGGTCTTCATTGGAGCGTGCGGGATCTTTAGTTGTGGTCTATGAACTCATAGTTGCAGCACACGGCATCTAGTTCTCTGACCAGGGATGAGACTTGGGCCTCCTGCACTGGGAGTGTGGAGTCTTGGCCGCTGGATCACCAAGGAAGTCCCTGGCTGGTAGCTTTAGGAAGATAACTACAGTGGCTCTTATATCTGTGAGTTCAACCAACCGTATAGAAAATACTCAGGGAAAAAAAAATTTCAGAAAAGTTCCAAAAAGAAAAACTTGAATTTGCCACTTGCCAGTAACTATCTATGTGGTATTTATATTGTATTCGGTTTTATAAATAATCTAGAGAGGATTTAAAGTGTATGGGAAGGTGTGCATAGGTTATGAGCAAACACTACACATTTTCTATAAGGGACTTGGGCATCCATGGTATCTTTGGGGGAGTGGGGTGAGCTGGAACCAATCACCCTTGGATATGGAAGGATGATTCTTGCATTTATTAGTCTCAGAATCCTCATGAGGGGTAGGGCTAATGATCCTTAAATTCCTTCCCAAACTAATGTATCTGTCACCCCCGCACACTGAATGACCTGGTGAGATGCACCCGTCATTCCTGGAACAGGTCAGGAAGTAGCTCTTCCCAATGTTCCAAGGTGAGACCCTCAGTCCCTAATTCATGCTGTCGGCACAATGTATGCTCCAGTGATTCAACTCTGACCTGCCAATAAATGCTACTTTCACTCCCACACACAGTGAAAGGATGGGGTCCTGGAAATACCAAGGCCCTGATCACAGGAAATGAGAAATTTAGAGGAACTCTTGTCAGCATGGCCAGGTGCTCCTCTCATCTCTTGGTAGCTTCCTCTCCACTTACCAGCTCTGGGAAGTTACTCTGTGGACAGTCCTACAGGGGAAATGGGAGCTGAGGGCTTTGCCTGTGACAGGTGGGTTGACCTATATAGAAGGCTTAACATGCAAAGGCATCCAAGAACGAAAAGGATCATGAACACATTAAGAATTGTCCACGTAAGTGCAGAGGAAGAGCTGATCTATAGAGTGGTCGTGTCTGGGGACAGCAGTCACCTTCACCAGGATGATTCAGAAACGCCTAATGGCGAAAGGTTGAGAGACTGACTTCTGTCTTTTCAGAACCGGGATCCTATAGAGTAGTTGTTAACACGTGCATGTTTTTGTGACTGTGAACACACTGCTGGCAGTCTTAGCCGAGTCACCACTTCAACCGGTTTTCACAAGGACTCCAGTTCATACCGACTGGAAAGTGTCTTGAGAGCCTCAGAAAAGTACCGCAGGTCTGGCTCCCACTTGAATCTCTGAACACCTCTTCAAAACACACAGAAGAGAACAGGAACCATGAATATCTACGGATGAAGACTGGGCAAGAATGTCTTTCCAACATCGTGGCTAGGGTGTTTGTAAAATTGTCCAGAAAACTGTGTCTTTTCACTTTTATATCCCTTAACATCATTTGCTGAGGAAGGACAATTGGGCTTCTTGGTGGCAATTACTCCAGAGAAATGGGAGTGAAGTTAGGTTTGGTTTGGTGAATTTCTTGGAATTTTCAGGGAGGTAACACGAGAGCCCTGCTTTCCGTTTGGCAAGTCCACTGGAAGACAGGTTCTTTGGAGCTCTCTCAGAAGCAGTAGCTGCTGTTTTCCTATCTAGTACCACACTTTTAAGCCAACAGTCACAAAGCTTCCAGCGTTCCATGAAGGGATATGGATCTTCTTTGGCTGGAAGTTTAGACTGGTTCCTTGGGTTATGAGCATGGAGCAGAGATTTTTTTTTTTTCTGAGAACAAGTTACCAGCTCCTGCTGAGTGAGAACACTGGAATGGAATGTCACTACTCAAACCAGTGAGACTAAGATTGTCAAGTGATTTGTCCCCTGTCACCGAGATAGAGCACCAATACCACTGTCAGGACTTTGGCATACGACACAAATCAGAGCTGCAGAAATCAGAGCGGTGAGCATAGGTGTATTTTCACAAAAGCACACGCCATAACATGGAGGGAAAGGTACATGGTGTATCACTTCCTGGTCTTTTGGCTAAGATCAAGTGTAGTATTTGTTCTTGTTTGTTTAATACCTGATACATCTTCTATCTGAGGACAATGTACTCTATGGATTTTTGGAGCAGGAAGTTGGAATAGGAGCTTGCTCTGTCCACTCCATGCATCAACCTAGTATTGCAGTACCTCCAAGAATAGCGCAAAAAAAAAAAAAAGAAAGAAAGAAAGGCACGTGGTGTAAAGGGACTCCGTGAAGTTTCTTCTCCTTGAAAATCTTGATTAGATGTTGAGCAATCTTGTGTCAGGCAGGTTTTCGGATTTCCGATGCTGCTCTAGGCTTCATGGGCAAAGGAACAGCCACATCAATATAAGCAGGAGTCCTTTATGAATCTCTGCAGATACCAACCCTTAGTCCTTCCTTCAGAGCAAGCTGGTGATGTGTCTCCTCCTTCGGTTATCCTAAATTACTTTCAGTTACATGTGTGTGCAAGTTACCATTTACACTTCTTTCCTCCCTCAGCTTTCTGCAGCAGTGGCAGTGATTATAAATGCAACTGAAGGGGGTGTTTGTACAGAGATAGCAGCATCCTAAATGTTGCTTTAGGGAGGAAAAATTCATGACCACTAATGGCAAGGCTAATAACAGTGGGTATAAAGAAAAGTTGGGCTGTGGGAGGAAATAGTCCTTTATCATCCGCTGGTTTGCCCCATCAGGGGCCCCCAACCTCTGGGATCTAATGCCTGATGATCTGAAGGTGGAACTGATGTAATGATAAT
Source organism: Antilocapra americana (assembly GCA_007570785.1). Classification (NCBI taxonomy): domain Eukaryota; kingdom Metazoa; phylum Chordata; class Mammalia; order Artiodactyla; family Antilocapridae; genus Antilocapra; species Antilocapra americana. The sequence continues at coordinate 589,769 of ML663566.1, forward strand.
AGAAATAAAGTGCACAATAAATGTGATGTGCTTGAATCATCCTGGAACCTGCCCATCCCCAGTCCTTGAAAAAACTCTCTTCCACAAAACCAGTCTCTGATACCAAAAAGGTTGGGGGTCACTGATAAAGGGGATTCGTTGGGCTGGACGGTTACATCAGTCATAGTCTGGGCTGCAGCTCACCCCTTTCATGGTCCCATTTATCTTTCACCTGATATTGTCTGTGACTCAAAGATTCCCATCCACAATAAAGACTTCAAATAGGTGGGGAGGAGAATTAGGAGCTTCTGGTAGACATCTGGTGATAGGTGACTCGGATTTAGGCTTAGACGTTACAGGATCTCCATTTTAAAACATCAAAATGTTCATTTTGTGCAGTTTGAAATGTGACTTTCAAAGATGACCCTAATCTCAGGGGAGTAGATAGTCTGTCCCACAGATGTGAATTTCGCTAGACAGCCCATATTTGCTCCCCCGTGAGGAATTAAAGTAGATATGCTAAAAGGTTGTACCTCTTTCAAAGCTGATTCTCCCTGAAAAAAAGTGTTAAACCACAGAAGGTGATAGAAATGGCTGATAAGGCGTCTGGTCGCTGCACCGCCTCCGTGGGTGGCTGCTCTTTTGACACATCTGAATTTGGAGCAGGGGGCTGTTGGTAACAAAATCTTATGTTCAAAATGTCCATGGACAGAAAGGTTTGCAATATAACGAACACCCTTATCATCACTCGAATCTTTACAACAGCTTGGATGACTTTTTAATTGTGGCTTAATATAGTTAATTATGGCAAACCTTCCTTATTTTCCAGGATGATGAATTAATATTACAGATCATTAATGTTACTAAATTGGCATAATGACATAGTAGATTTAACGTCCCAGTTATGTTAAGACCTGCTTGATAATTTGGCTCTTTTGTTATTTGCCTTAAATAGGAAAAGCATGCAAGTGAGCCTTTTAACAGCAGGCTGCATGTAACTACTTGTGTCATTTCTCCCTAATAAATTATTGATATGGAAAATCCCAAACGGAGGACTTCTTCAGACTGTACGTGAAGCCAACATTTTCTTTCTAATATCCACTTCATCAGTATAAAAGTTAGAAAGCTGCAGCTCTTCAGCCAGGTTTTATAATTAGACAAGACTGCATTTTACATCTGCAAAAGACTCATGCTTAGTGGGGGAAAAATGAGAAACGTGATATGTTCCATTCTGTTGCAATGGTTATACCATTTTAATCTCTTAAGTTCAATATATATCCTCTAGCAGGCTATACTTCTAGGATTTCATTTTTAGATCCTTAAGGCTGCATATATCTGTCAAACCGACATAATGAATTTAAAGTGCTAATGCCTAGAAGACCAGAAAAACATTGAAATATATCCTTGGTTGATTAAATTACCACCTCCAGCTACTTTACATCCTTCTGTCCAAATAGATTTTCTTTTTTACTTACCAAGTGCTGGATCTGGAAGATGCTGAAGATGTAATTTTATGGTAAAAACATGCACATGTCTTTAGACAAGAGCATTTTATTTAAGCATCTTTTTAAAGTCTGTAGAGTATTTCTGTGATAGGGCTTACAATTTGATTACGGAGTCTTTCAATTACGCTCAACCTGCAGGTTAACCGGTGACTTTCAAGTGTATTCTTGGAATGGAATTTATGTTAAACATCGGGAGTACTAATATTCAAATGCTGTGATAACAGTATCTAAATAAGGTTAACTTGTTTTGCAAAAATATAAAGCAACCCTGAATACTAATCTTCATGTTAAAAGTTGTTTCTCCAGGGACTGCTTAGATTGACAGACTGACAACTCAAAGTGGCAACAGTGACTCAGACACATTCCTTTCTCTTAAATAGGGTGGCTTGGTCTTTTAAATAGTTAGTCTGTTACAAAAATGAACCCAGGTGACAAATCTTATTCCTCCTTGTAAAAGGGGCAGTCAAAATAACCCTACAAATAAAAGTACTGTGGACCTAAGTGGGGAGAAAGTATTGTATTCTGCACTCAACTTTTACTGCTGGAATTTAAGGTAGAATCAGATCTGAAATATTGGTCGTGTCTTTCTATATGTCTGTATTCAAAGACTTACAGTGTACTGCCTTAAACAATCTGTACATGTGTATCACATAGTCAGGTTTCAAACACACATATGAACACACACATACACACTCGATTACGCAATCACAGAACACAGATCCTCACACAAAGGAAAAGTAGCAGCAAACGCAGCTGCAGGACCTGGTGGGGCTCATTTTCTATTGGAAGATGGCTCTTTACAAGCATAGACTGCAGGATGCCTTGTCCTGGCCACCAGGCTCTGGAAGGACCCATTCTGACCACACGTTTACCGTCTGCACCTTTCCGAAACTGAGCGAGGGTGTGAGAGAAGGGCTCTGCCATTTCAAGGGGAAGGTTCTAGAACCTTGCAATACTAACAATGCAAAGACAGTGAGCATCAGTGGTTAGACATTGGGGTGCTGTGACGTCTGGGGGTGAAACTAAAGACTGAAATGAATGCGAAATAAAACGACAAGTATCAGAGGAAACGGGCAGAGACTGAAGGCAAGAGAGCAGATTTGTAGTGCTTTGAAATGAAACGTTATAATCCCTCCGACAATCCTGTTGACTATGAGCTGTAGCGCTAGGAGTACAACACAGGAAAAAAGATACATTGTAGGATAAACAGCTTCTTAGAAGGTAAAACTGAATGGTCAAAATAGATGAATAAGGACACACAATGGAGAGGAAAAAAAAGAAATGAGTCCGTGGCAATATGAGAAAAAGGCAGAAGTGAACAGAGGACAGAAAGGCAGAAAAGAAAAAAAATGTAAATGAGTGAGACAAAAAAGCCAAAAGACGAAAAAGAAAAAAGAGAACAAGAGGGGGAAAGAAGTAATATTTTCCTTGATAAAAATGCACAAAAGGGAAGATGAACTTTGTTCTTTTTCTCTTTCTACTCTCCTCTCTTTTTCTGCTTTTCGCCTCGCAGCACGCCAGCCTAAGCTGAGAGCTGTAATGTCATTAAATTGCAAATGCTTTTTCATTTCCGACACACACTGTTTACTTATCTGGCAAAAACATATGTTGGAAGGAATCCGTTAAATTCTGCCCATTGCCTTGGGTAAAAGTGCAATGGAAACGGACCCACCGAGCGTCCTCTTTCTTCTTCTTTAGCACTCCCCTTATCTACAAGACGGCTTCGCAGAAAACTGGCTAGTTCAATGAAAAATGAAGATACAGCGGGAGATTAGGGAAGAACACTGAGCACAAAATTCCTGGAGAGAGGTCACTCCATTGCAAATGATTTCACTCCTCTAGATCTGCATAAATTACTATTTTTAAGGCATCTCCAAAGTCTGTATATTTTTCTCACTCTGTCAAACATTTAATTTCACGCCCCGTGTTCTGAATATGCTAAAATGCATATCTCTGATGCACCTTTAAGCCAGAAAAACGAATGCAAAATTGAAGATAAAATGATGTGATTTACACTACAAGCCTATTACTTGAGGTATTTACATATAGTTTACCTCTGCAGTTCTGAGGATGATTTATTAAAAAAAATCTGGATTAAGCTCATATAAATATGTATAAATCTTTGTTTAGAAAATAGATTTTGCAGCTGTTGTGTCAAAAAAAGTTCTTTAAGATTCTGTGAAGAATTTTCCTTTTAGCATGCTTTGAGAGGGGAAAAAAAGGGGACAGAATTTGACATTCTGCTTGGTGGGGTGGAGGGGGGAAAAAAGCATATTCCACCATCCGGCGCTTATAAAGACTCCTTTATTGCCCTTCTTGGCCCAAAGCAGGTTAGCCCCTCCTTGCTCTTTTCTTATACTTATTTAATTTTCTTTTTTCCTCCCCACCTCCTGTTTTTTTTTTTTTTTTTTGCTTAAGTCCAAATAATAGTACCCCGGATTACTAAACTGAAATTAAATATCGGTGTTTAATGACTGAAACAATCATGAGTCTTTTGCATGTACCCCCTAGTGCCCCTTGGCGCCTTCTGGCACCTTTTCCTAATTCACTTTCTTCCAAAACATCTTCCCAGCATCTCTGCACTGACACCAAACCTGGGACTTGCCACCTGCCGAGAGCCACTTCCAGCTACCGATTTGAAAACGATTATTAACATGCTGCAAGCAAGATATCTTATCCTATGGGAAAGCCATTCTCAAAACACCATATTTCCTATAAACAATCCACACATGTGTGTTCTTGCCCGCCCCCCTCTCTTTCTGTTCTCTCCATCTCTCTGCCTCATCTAGAGTTTTGCCTCTTTGTCTGAAAAATACTTTCTTCAGTCTGGCCTCTTCTATACCCCTCTGATCCCCATCCCTCTGTAATCATTGTGGGGGAATTACTCTCTGCTATTTTCTTGTTAGGCTTTGGGTTTAGGAGAATTTAGATAAGAAAGTTGACTAATTCAGAGCTGAACCCACATTGGACTCTGCAAATATACCTCCTGCACATGATAAGGGCAGGGCCAGCTTCTGGGCTGCACCTGCCGAGATGCTGTGGGAACAGCTGCTTCTGGAAGCAGGTACTGGGGACAGCTATTTCTTCAAAGCCTGCATTAATCCTTTAGCAATTAAACAAGAAAGGGATGTTCACAGGCATTCGATCGCTTTTGGGGGTGGTGGTTGTGGGGCGGTGGGGGAGATATGAGTTTGCTTCCAGAGATTGAATTCCAGTTTTGGTGTGTGGCGCATGCTTAAAGTTGACTAAAGACAATTTAAAAGAATGAAACTGCTGTCCTTTTCAAAAGTTAAGAGTCATTCTTTTTCACACAAAATGGCCTAACAATCCCCCCTAGTGGTCTGTTTCCTGTTTTGTGATTTATGAACATTCTCCTTTTCAAAACTGCCCACTTGGTGTGTTTATAGGTTCATAGCAAAGAAACTCAAACTAAAACAACAACAACAACAACAAAGTCAGACTATTTAGAGTTTAGATGAGCTTTCCCTGAATTCCTCCTTTTCTATGCTCAGACAGACAGAGCCTCATTTCTCAAAAAGTGATGGGACTAAATCCTACTATAAAGCCAGCTTTCTTTTTCAAGGATTTTCTCAAAACTGACAAATAACCCGAGAGCTCTGGGGTTTACAATACCCCTCGCTGAAATCAAGGAATAGACCAGGGTGTGATGCACTCAAAATACTGGATTTGGGTTTCTGAAGGGAAGAGGAGTAAATCATGGAAATGGCCTGCACCTTTCTTTCAAGAAGGTTTGGCCTAAACTGGATTATTTCAATCCTTTAGGACAGAATTATTTTTATATGATGAAAGAACCCTGTCTCTCAAGTGTAACCACTAAGAAAACGCCTGGTCATCATTGCCATCCGGTGCCCAATCCTTTTTTTGACTCTGCACAAAGAATCCTCCTTCCTTCAGCGTTTGAAGGTGAGATGAATTGACTAACATCCTCCGCAGCTTCCTCCTAGGTTCTGCCTACACAGGAAGCCTGCTCTCCCTGGGTTGAGGCCAGCCAAGCATTTCAAGCCTTGAACACTGAGAGGAGACACCCTACTCCCCTGAGTGCTGGTTTCCTTTCTCTCAGCTGTGTTCCCAACCCTGCTCCTTTTACAGACCAGATAGAAATGGAACCTAGCACATCCACTGATCATGGAAGAGGCTCTACAGCATTGCCCTGGGCGGCTTAGATGGGGAGAGAATCAAGATTTCTTACATTACCGGATGTCCCAGTCTGTTCAGGCTGCTACAACAAAATACCTCAGGCTGGTGCCTTAGAAACAGCAGAAATTTACTCATCATCCCTCATGGTTGGGTTCTGGCGAAGGCCCTCTTCAGACTGCCGATGTCTAACTGTGCCCTCACAGGGTGGCAGGGGAGAGAGGCCTTGAGTCTCTTTGAGAAAACTAGTCCCATTCATAAGGACAGAGCCGACCACCTTCCATAGGCCCCACTTCCTAATGCCATCACATGGGAAGGGGGTGGGGGGCGTTGGGATTTCAACATATGAATTTGTCGGGGTTGGCAGGAGGGGCACACACATATTCAGAGCACAGTGGTGGAACGTGGAAGAAGAATTTTAGATCTTTGCTAAACACGCATCTACCAAAAACAGCGCAAAATAATTCTAAAACCCTAAGGCTTGACTCACAGGAAGCTTATGACATCAGGAAATGAATCCATTAGGACTTACCTGGTGCCACACGGCATGGTCAAAAACAAGATAACCCATCGCCAACCTCCTTGTACTTCAGCCTTGAAAGCTTGGAGTCTGGGTTTCTCCCAAACGTCTAGACTATTTTTTCAGTAACACTTGGACTTGGCTTCATTTCCTTCCTTTCAGTTTCTGCAGTCTCTATTCTGGTTTACAAAATCATCATTTCTTGCCAGAAACATCTCTGGGAGCCCCTGGGCCCCTTTTTATTTATTAACTAATTCATCCTAACTCCAGTGGCAAGAAAGATCTGCCTAAACATGCAGCTTCCCTTCTCAGAAGTGGGCTCTAGTTCCCAATGATATTACCCTGAAATTTCATCTCCTGAGCTTTGAGGTCCCCCCAAAGGTACTGTGTCCTTTGCAATCATTCAGTAATGCCACTGTCACGTTCCTCTACCTGCTAGACCATGCTTGGATAAACCAGTTCGCTCTTCCTTGAACCAGGACTTCGATTTTTACATGTTCACACACCCCTCCTGCACACACAAATTCACCATCAAGCTGATGAAGCCTAGACCTCAGGACCCATCACACGGGTCATTTCTATGAACTTACACCTAATTTTGCCTGTGTTTCTTAAAGAGGACTCCCTCTCTGCCAAATTAGATAATTTTCAGGCTGCACAGAATTGGTACTTGCCCCCAGTCTCTTACCATTGAACCTGGATGTGAGCATTCACTCAGTCCAGAACCTTCCTGGGACCCAGGCCAGCCTCTCCTCTCTCTGAACTACACGTCTTGCTTGTGCACACTGTTGGTTTTAGGAGCTCAAGGGTTTTCCTTGTGATAATGTTCTCTTTTCCATCAGATGACCCAGTGAACAACTCCATGGTAGAGACAGTTTCTTCTTTACATTCTGCACCAGAATATCAAAGCGTTGGTTTGCTATTTGTAATGTGTGGGTGTGCATGCTAAGTTGCTTCAGTCATGTCTGATTCTTTGCAACCCTATGGACTGTAGCCCACCAGGCTCCTCTGTCCATGCGGATTCTCCAGGCAAGAATACTGGAGTGGGTTGCCATGCCCTTCTCCAGGGGATCTTCCCAACCCAGGGATCAAATCCTGGTCTCCTGTGTTGCAGGCGGATTCTTTACCATCTGAGCCACCAGGAAAGCCCATTTGTAATGTACTGAATGAATATTGACTGTTTTTGAGGAAGTTGGCAACTGTTCATTTATAGGTATCTACGTTAAAGATCATTAGCGGCTAAAATTGCAACTTTCCAATCCCAAGGTCATTCAAATAAAAATCAAAATAAGCAAGCATTTATGGGACATGTTCATTGCTGCATCTTTAAACCTAGCATGGGTGGGTAATCAGTACTTCTTGATTAAGTCATATGTAAGTCAGGACTGGGGCTGAAGGGTGAAGACTGTTACTCATTGGTTTATCACTGAAGAAGCCAGGGGAATTTAACTGGTTTCTGGCATGGGCTGTACCTGGACATCAATCTCTTCCTCCATTGCTTCCACTATCTTCTGAGCTGGATTCACTCTCAGGCAGGTCTAATCCATGTACTAGCCTTCAGAGCCTCTAAGCATATATACTATTAGCTCAGAAGCCTTAAAGTGAAAACAAAACAGGGCAAAAAACCAAACAACAATGGTAAAACTACCCCCCTGCCAAATTTCCAGCAAAATTTGTGAAATCAAGTGTCATTGGGCCAACCTGAAGCACAAGCTGAGTCACTTTTTCAGGTAATGAGTTTTTTATGTTAACTACATACTTTAACTGCTTGTCATTGAAGTATATGCCTAAATCAGAGCATAAATGCAAGAATCAAGTTTACCTTCAAGTCTTGAACCTTGCTTAATTCTCAGCTTGTGCTCAAGAAATAGTAAATTATGATCATGATGTTACAGGAAACAAAGTGAACAATTCAAAATCAAAGGTCATGTTCATGTCTAGAAAAAAATTAAACTGGCCATTTATGGAAAAGCAACAGTCATTGTGATCTTAACTTTCCTAACCAAAATAGACTATAAGAAAAAAGAACAATGCTCCAAGTAGATTATACTACAGAAGTGTATAGATTTCTGAAATCCTTATGTAGATGTTTAGTGGTGCAAAATCTGGCCCCTGAGGTAGGGTGGGGCAATTTCATTTTAGCCTTTCAATCTTAACTTTAAATTCCTCAGAATTCAAAAGTCTACCTTTTTTAGATTAAAAAAAAAATCTACTTCTAGGCAAACCTACTGTGCTGTGTGTGCTGTGTTAAGTCAATTCAGAGCGTCTGACTCTTTGAAACCCAGTGGACTATAGCCCATAGCCCACCAGGCTCCTCTGTCCATGTGATTCTCCAGACAAGAATACTGGAGTGGGTTGTCATGCCCTTCTCCAGAGGATCTTCCCAACTGAGGGATGGAACCTGTGTCTCGTTATCTTCTGCATCGGCAGGCAAGGTTTTACCGCTAGTGCCAACTGTGAAGCCCTGGCAAACCTATTAGTTTTTGCAATAAATTAGACCTCACACCTAGTAAATGTGAATACTCATTTGTTACAACCAGGGAAAAGCAAATGGTATTATATTTTGTGTCTCTTGGTGGATGTAACGAAACTGAACTAAACTGTATGCTTCCAACACGGCATTCCACAAACGTGGAATCCAGTGAGTGAATACAGAATAAAATGAAATGAGACATAGCCAAAAAGTAGCGGCTGTATTTACGTGCTAATCACACCTCAAAGAGTAACACTGTTTGTTTGTTTCTTTTAAATAACAGAAGCAATAAAATCCTATTATGGATTAATCTTGTGCCAAATTTTGTTTTTTAATCAAATCTATTTTGAGCTAAAGAAAATACAAAAATGCAAATGAAGGGCCTCATCCTCCAGATCTCGTGAACATGTAAGGGCTGATACACTTCAAAGAATTTTTGTTTTAAGTCAAAAATTAAAGTCATCATGCAACACAGCAAAACATGCTTATTGGTAAACATTTTAATTTTATATTCCATGTGAAGTTTCACCCTAATAAAAGTCTTTAGAAAGGAGGGTATTAAAACCCTGAAATTAGGTGTTTACTAAACAAATATTGCTCTCATTTAATGTCTCACATATGTACCACACTTGGAGACTGCAAGTGAGAATTCAGTTGTTTCACATGGTGAATCAAACCAAACAGCAAGAAAACCACGTTGGAAAAGAGTCAGCACTCCTCTCCAGATACCCACACCACTTGAACGCCAAGTGTGGGTGAGTTCATGGGAGGGTTGTTTGCGTGGCATTCCCCAGTGTGTTCCCCCCATTGGGGATAAAATATTCATTAGTAGACCGACACAAACTCTTCAGAACATTTTTATCTCAAAGTGAGAAAATGCTTTTCAAACAGGCTGCTAATGAAGCCATCCGCCATCTTGTTTGATGTTGTGCTTATAGTTAAAAGGAGCTCTGAAAGGCCTCGGGTGGTGCCTACTCTCAGCTGGCAGCTGTTTCAACCTTTGTGGGGCCACTGTGCAGCTGTAACACAGACTCTCCCATAAAATGCCAACACACACACTGTAAGTGCAAAATACTACGATATTCGTGGACATCAACTGTTTAATATCAGGTATCACATAAACTACATTTTATTGCATGAGATCACACTCTGCAGAAAGACATAATAACATATCATTATAAGGATGCTTCTTCTTAGAATTCAAAGCTCAAGAGAGAATGTGTTTTGGTTTCTATCCTAAAGACAGAGAACCCAGGAAATAACATTGATGGAATACATGAAACAGGTGGTTTGTGTATCCATCTTTCATAGGAATATCTCACACTGCTTAGAAGCACATATATCATGGGAAAGAACTTCATGTTATTTCAAGATATGTATGTGCAAACACATGTGCACAAAACTATAAAGTATATAAAACTGAAAATTTACATCAAGGTTGTAATGACACACTCAAAAGAAATTTTAAGGTGTTCTTATCAGTCATGCAAGTACTTCTTCTGTCCCATTACTGTGTACTGTGCTTAGTTGCTCAGTCGTGTCTGACTCTGCGACTCCATGGACTGTAGCCCACCAGGCTCCTCTGTCCATGGGAATTCTCCAGGCAAGAATATTGGAGTGGGTTGCCATGCCTTCCTCCAGGGGATCTTCCCAACCTAGGGATCGAAACTTCAGTGTCCTGTCTCCTGCATTGCAGGCGGATTCTTTATCATCTGAGCCACCAGGTAAGTGCTCTGTCCCATTGGGTGGATACAGTTATTCAGAAGATGATTTTGTAGTATTTGTGCTGGAGTGGAATGGTTACCAAAGCCCATTGGCACTGTGGGGAATGTCACTGAACACAGTATTCTACACCTAGGTAACACAGGCATTTCAAACTCAACCCTTCAAATATTAAACTCAATATTTAACACCAATAAAAACTGCCCATCTTCATGTATTTTCTATTTCAATTCATGACACATTATCAGTGGTAGACAGAACCCTAAGGTCATCCCAATACCCCCCACACTGTGGATTCCCTATGAGGATGGTGGGACAGCCCTCTCAGGGTCACAGAGTGGCAAAGGGATTTTGCAGATGTAATTAAAACCCCTAATTGGTTTACCTTGACTTCATCAAAAGAGAGATGGAAAAAAAGAGAGGTGAAACTGAATGGACCTGATCGAATCAGGCGAGCCCTTTAAAAGAGGTCTAGCAGTCAGAGAGGTTCTCCTGCTAGCTCTGAAGAAGGAAGTTCCTATTTTGGGGGAGGACCTGTGGGAGGACCACGTGCAGATGGCCTCTAGGAGACGAGAGTGACCCCTGGCCAGGAAGGGAGTGGGATGCAAGTCAGTCTTACAGATGCAAGGGATTGCCCGCAACCACATGAGCTTGTAAGACCTTGGGCTGCAGGAAGGAAGACAAGCTAGCCGATACCTAACTGTAGCTTTATAAGACTCTGGGCAGAGGACGCGGCTAAGTCACGCCTGGTCTGTCAACCCATGGAAACTGAGACGATAAATGTATGCTGCTTTTAGGCCACTAAGTTCATGCTAATGTGAGAACTGGAAAATTCAATACAGTATACTACGGTGAAAACCCAAAAGCATGAGCATCTAACACAGCCTGGGAGAAGGGTGAACCAGAGAAGCTTCCCATAGGGAAGTTGACATTTCGGCTGAGCCCCAAAGATCAAAGTTGGGGTATTCTTCTTAATAAAAAATGTTAACAAACATCTTCCTTGATTCCATAGTTCATCTATGGGGTTGCACAGAGTTGGATACAACTGGAGCGACTTAGCAGCAGCAGCATGAGAACTGAAATGAATGAGGATGTGTACTGGCTTAGGGGTTTCCTTTGACTGAGCCCAGATGTCCTGAGTTCTCCAATTCAGGGCCGAGAGGGGCTCTCTGCTTGCCGGTAGCTCTCCATATGCTTGGAGGCAGCACCAAACACTGAACTTTCATGGCTCCAGTGTCTGACCTGTGGCCGGTGCAAGCTTGTTCAATCACAAGTTTCTTTCTTAAAGTCTAAACTAAATTGCTCTTATGATAGTTTTGAATTATTACAAAAAACATCAGCTGTGAAATTAAAAAAAGGTATTTCTTTCACCTGCTCCTTTATTTACATTTTTTTGTTTGCTATTTAAAGAGCCCTTTCTGCCGTTTTTTGAATCCTGTAACTGTCACTCATTTCACATTTTCTCATAGAATCTAGTTCACCTTGCTTTGTCTTCTATCCTCTTCAGCTGCTCAGTCGCTTAGTTTGTGTTCAACTCTTTGTGACCCCAAGGACCTGTCCCACCAGGCTCCTCTGATCATGGAATTCTCCAGGTAAGAATACTGGAGTGGGTTGCCATTTCCTATTCCAGGGAAATCTTCCCAGTCCAGGGACTGAACCTGCATTTCCCATTTCTCCTACATTGGCAGGCAGGTTCTTTACCACTGAGTCACTTGGGAAGCCCCAATATATCCATCGTCCTCTCAAAATACTAAAATCCAATCGAACCTGTTTCAGTAATAAATTCAGCTGCATTTCCAGCTCTTCCATGTGATGTTTCTGTTTAGTACATCCAGGTTTTGTAGTGTAAAATACACTCCTTTGCTTAGTAATATTCAATAGCAATCCAATACGAACTTTTCTTCTATACCCTGTGTACACTTAACTATGCCCCCATTTTATGAGAAACAATTTTGTTAGCTACCTTCATAGCTATGACCACAATGGCATCTTTTACAAATAAACTTCTTAGGTAAAATGTATACAGAGTAGAATGCAAGAATCTTAAGTGCGCAATTTGGTGAATTTTTATAAACCTGCATACCCATGTAACAAACATCCAGGCAAGATAAGGATACGTCTTGTGCTCAGTTGCTAAGTTGTGTTCAACTCTTTGTGACCCCGTGGACTGGATCCCATCAGGCTCCTCTGTCCATGGGATTTTCCAGGCAAGACTACTGGAGTGGGTTTCCATTTCCTTCTCCAGGGGATCTTTCCACCCAGAGATTGAAGTCGCATCCCCTGCATTGGCAGGTGGATTCTTTAGTATTGTACCACTTGGGAAGTACAAGGCTATGCCTAGTATCCCACAAAGTTCTCTCTGTCTCCTTCTAATCAATTCTCACTGCTTATGTTTCTATCACCATACATTAGCTTTGCCTGCTCTAAAACTTCATATGAATGTGGGCCTACTCCTTCATGTATGGCTTCTTTTGTTTAACATAGCGCTTTAGTGATTCATTCACGTTGTTGCATATGTCATAGTTCATTCTCCTTTATTGCTGCGTGATATTTGATTACACGAATCTAGCACTATTTATTAATTCATTCCCCTATTTACAGATATTTGGGTTGTCCCCAGGATTTGGCCATTCTGAACATTCTTATTTAAACCAAATGTCTTTGTGGACATATATTTTTTCTTCAAGATAAAGACCTAGGAGTGGAATTGCTGTGTCCTAGGATCACTGTATGTTTGTTTAACCATATAAGAAACTGACAATAAATATTCCAAAGTGAGTGTATTAGTTTACACTCCTAATAGTAATTTAATGTATATGAATTTGAACTGCTCCACAGCCTCATTGTTTGGAAACAGCCTTATTAATTTCAGACATTCTAGTGGGTGTGAAGTGGTATTCAGCTTTGATTTGCATTAATATTTCTCTGATGATAGTGATGTTGAACATATTTCCATGGGCTTATTAATCATTCATTTATATTTTTTGTGTTCAAGATTTTTGCCCATTTTTACAATTAGGTTGTACTTTTCTTATTTGATTATAAGGCTTCTTTAGTTTGGATAAAGTCCTTTTTTGGCTGCATGCATTGTGAATATTTTCTACTGATCTATGTCTTGCCATTCATTTTTTCATGATATCTTTCGAAAAGCAAAAGTTTTGATTTTGATGAAGTCACTATGTCAACTCTTGGATGCTTAGTGCTTTTCGTGTCTTAAATTTTTTTCCTGCCCCAAAGTCATAATATTTTCTTCTAGTTTTGTAATTTTAGTTTTCATATCTTAGACCTATTATTCCCCTCAAATTAATTTTTGAGGATTGGTATAAGGTGGGGGTTCAAGTTTCATTAGTTCATTATTATTTACATATATCTATCCAGTCATTTTGGTATCATTTGTTGCAAAGGCTTTCTTTTCTTCATTTAGTTGCTTGACATGATTTTTGTAAAATATTTGATTATGTAAGTGTGGGTCAATTTTGGGTTCTATATTCTGTCTCATTGATCTTTATCTTCACACCAAAACCATCTCATCTTGATTACTGTAACTATATAGAAGGTCTTAAAATCAACTCATGTGAGTCTGATTTTATTCTTATTCTTCAAGAATATTTTGACTACATCCTTTTTGTTTGTCTGTGATTTTAAAAAAATATTTTAGTTATTTATGTATTTGGCTGCTCTGGGTCTTAGAGCAGTGCTCTGCGGCAGGCAGGATCTTTCTAGTCTCAGCACGTGTGTATTCAGACGCTCAGTCGTGTCCGACTCTTTGCGACGCCATCGAGTATAGCCCAGCAGGTTCCTCTGTTCATGGGACTTCCCAGGCAAGAATACAGGAGTGGGTTGCCATTTCCTTCTCCAGGGGATCTTCCAGGCTTAGGGATCGAACCTGTGTATCTGGAGTCTCCTGCATTCTTTAGGCGAGTTTTTTACAACTAGCAGCACCTGGGAAGCCTTTACTTTCAGTATAAGGGATCTTTAGTTGAGTAGTTGAGACATGTGAACTTTTAGTTGTGGCATCTAGTTTCCTGACCAGGGATCTAACCCAGGTCCTCTGCACAGGGACTGTGGAGTCTTAGCCCCTGAACCACCAAAGAAGTCCCCCCCGCCTTTTTTTTTTTTTTTTTAAAGATTTTTGATGTGTACCATTTTTAAAATCTTCACTGAAATTTGTTACACTATTGCTTCTGTTTTATGTTTTGGTTTTTTGGCCATGAGGCATGTGGGATGCTAGATCCCCATATCTTTTAAAATCATATACCGTTTAATATTAATAAATATAACTTTTGGAAAAAGTCAATTTTTTAAAAACAAAACATTTCAAGACAGATCTTTTGGCCAACAAAACAACAGCCAACACAATCCCTCTTTGTCATGAGGGTCTTGACAAGTCTGTTTAGATTGCGATCTAAGTCACTTCAATCATGTCTGACTCATTGCGACCCCATGGATTACAGCCCACCAAGCTCTTCTGTCCATGGGATTCTCTAGGCTCTTAAGAATACTGGAGTGGATTTCCATGCCCTCCTCCAGGGGATCTGTCTGACCCAGGGATCGAACTTGCATCTCTTACATCTCCTGCATTGGCAGGCGGGTTCTTTACCATTAGCATCACCTGGGAAGCCCCTTAAATAGATTAGTAGTCTTATATTCTATGTTGACATGAATCACATAAAATCATTCAAGGAGAGATTTCTGTACCTCCATGTTTACAGCAGCTTTATTTACAACAGCCAAGACATGGAAACAGCCTAAGTGTTCATCAATAGATGAATGGCAAATATATATATTATATATATTACTATATATGTATACATATAATAATAATATACATATATAATAATATATGTATATATATAACATATATTATAAATATAAACTTATATATAACATATCATTATATATACACACATATAATAATGATACACATATAATATATACATAAATAATAATATATGCATATAATATATACATATATAATTATTATTATATATAATATAGAGTTGACATGTATATTATTATATTATATTATATATATTATATATATATATTTCAATCAGTGGCAAGCTTTTATTTAAAAAATAGAAATCTATTTTTTCATTTGAATGTTTCCAAATAATTAAGCTTTTCCTGAGCAGCCTGCATGGGAGCTGCCCAGAGGGACTGACAAGGGAAGCATTTGGTCCCTGTCATCGAGCAGTAAATTCTCTATGGGGTTGGGTTTTGAGTTCTTCATGCTGCTCTTGGTCAATCCATGGCTGTGATTCCAGTCCAGAAGCCATCTGGGGAGAGCAAGGGCTGGGCCATCCTTAGCTCTTACCCAGATGAACAATTTTCGCAGAAAGGCTGGTCCTCCCCAGTAGCCCCTCAGCATCAAATTCCAATACAGGAATGGCATCATGTCAGCATTCATGAGGTACATGGGAAGTCTCTCTTTGCTCTGGTCAAAAGGGAAGGTTTCCAGGGGCTCAGCATTGTAGTTAAACTCCGCAAGAATCACACAGTTGTAGCCAGTCACCAGTGGACATGACGTGTAGCCATCACACTTCTCCACTGGTGTTTGAGTCTTCATAATCAGAGAAATTGTTCTGTCAAGTATTCCTGACTGGGCAGCTACGGCGGCGGCAGTCTTTGATGGCAGCAGGTTGGTACAGTCCCTGACCCCAGACACACTTGGGTACCACTTACGCTGCAGAGTGTCTTTGTCCACGTGCACCCAGCCGGCACCAGCCACAGGACTTGTCTTGAGGACATCATTATATATTATATATATAGTTGACATATATAATCATATTATATACATTATGTATTATATAGAAATAAAATATTATATAATTATATATTACATAATAATATATTAAATATATACTACATAATACATAATATACATTTATATAATATATATATTATTCAGCTATAAAAAAGAATGAAATCTTGCTATTTGAAAAAAACAAGGATTGACCTTGAGGGCATTATGCTAAATGAAGTAAATCAGACAGAGAAAGACAAACACTGTATGATTTTATTTATATGTGAAATCTAAAACAATAACCTGGCAATAAAACCAAAGTCACAAAAAAAGAGATCAGATTTGTGGTTACCAGTGGTGGGGGATGGAGAGACAGGGAACTGGATGTCAAAAGATATAAACTTGCAGTTTTAAGATAGGTAAGTACTGAGGATGTGACATGCAACATGATGACCACTGTTAACACTGCTCTACGCTATATCTGAAAACTGTTAAGAGAGTACCTCCTAAGAGCTCTCTTCAACATTTTGCTGTTTTCATCAGCAAAATATGATTTTTTTCATTTGCCATCTTGCATTTTTCTTTTGTATCTATGGTGTTAATTAAACTTATTATGGTAATGACAATCATTTCACAATATATGTAACTCAAAATTACTATGCTGTACACCTTAAGCTTATACAGTGTTACATGTCAATTATATCTCAATAAACCAAGAAAAAAAATCATTCAGGAATGTGTGTGAAGAGAACAAACGTGGACTCAAATTTTAGAATTTCATTAAAAAATTTTTAAAAGAAGTTGTGATGAAAGAGCAATGTGTCAATGCTACTACTATTCCTGAAGAAAGCATTTTACAGCTCTTACCAAGGACACATCTATTTTTGAGGTCATGCTTAATACTTTTTTATGGCATATATTTGCAAAGGGATAAAAAATGCTTAAAAATTACACTTAATAATGGGATAAGCAAATTTGCAACTTACAATAAAAATAAAAGATTTTCTTTAACATACCTCAATAAATTCATATTATTTAATAAAAATGAGCGATAATATGGTTGATGAGAAAGATGCTATGCTACCAATAAAAATCAGCTTATCAGGCTGATTGATCTGGGAGCTCTGAAGACCTTTTCTTTCCCCTCCCAGCAAATATAACACAACAGCATCAGTGAAAGTTTCCTCCCAACAGAAACTGCACTTCCTACTCCTCTCCCAGCTGGGGCTATGAATGTTCTGGCAAGTCTGTCAAGGTATCCTCTGCAAACATGAGAGGCTCAGGGTATCCATCCTCTGTGCAGTACAAAATACTTCATTTGTTTGACTTCATCAAAAGAAAGGAGTTGGATGTAGCAGTTAATAAGCTTTAGAGCCTGATACACTCTCAGTTCTGTCATTTAACTGTGTGACTTTGGGTAAATTATTTTATCTATTTGAACTCATTCCCTCTCAAGGTTGTTGAGAGGATTATATTAGACAAAGTACTTGGCCCTGCCTTGAACTCTGTGAGTGATAAATAAGTCATCACTGCCAGCTTCCTTTTTGGATTTTCCCAAAGTAGATGAAGCAAACACTTACAAAACAAATATGCCAAAATCAGCACATAGTTCATAAATTCAGTATGCTTAAAATTACTTAAAACCCACCATCTTCATATCCTTGAATATGGGGAATGTGTAACAGTGGAAAGGGCGTATCAGACTGGGAGCCTGGGGCCTGGATTCCAGGCTTGGCTCTGTCTCTACTATGTGACCATGTGATCTTGAGCAAATTATTTACAGCCCCTCACCTCTCCTCTGCCCAGAGCCTCTAGATTCCTTTCTTCAAAATGAGGGGACTGTTTAAGGAGAATCTCTAAGATTTCTTTTCAAAGCTGTAACTGTAAAATTTGACTGAGTCATGTAATTGCCCCTCTGCTCAGATCTAGCTAGTTAAATATTTATGCATCCTCTCACTCCCCTCTAGCACTTAGGGAAGATGCCAAAGCTATAGCAAAGTAGGGCCTGAGTCATTTAGCTAATTAGAAAACTTGTGCAGAAGAACTCTCACTAGCGATAAGATATCACACTTCATATGGCAGAAATCCAATGTCACTTGGATTGGTAGGAAGACATGGCTTCTGATCCTTCTTAGGTTGACCTCCCACAGTAATACTTTTATCACTTGGACTAAATACATCTCCTCAAAAAATGATCACACATGTCCTTTCTTCACTAATCTGTTATAACATCTACAGATGAATTGTCTGTACGGTATAGAACATTCGAATGTTAAAGTTTAAATCCTGGATGTATTGGAAAAGAAAGTCTCCTCATCTTCCTGTATTCTCATTTAAGGAGAAAAATGCCTGTATTTCGATTCTAAGATGCATATGTGTTTCAGATTTTAAGATCCTGAAATTGAATGCATTTTATAGTCAATGTGATTGGAAAACATTTTGTCATAATTTGCTTCTTGGTAAAATTAATGATAAATCTTAAACGCAATGAAACCCTAGATTCGATTGCACACAGTAAAATCCCACCAACCGAATACAAGAACTTTTGTAAGGCTCCAGTGAAATAAATGGCCTTCAAACAGTCTTGTCAATTGTCAACATAAACAACAAACACCTCCGTATAGCACAGGGAACTCTATTCCATATCTTGTGATAACTTATAATGGAAAAGAATCTGAAAAGCTGAATCACTTTGCTGTATACTTGCAGCTAACAGGATATTGCAAATCAACTACACTTCAATTAAAAAAAATTATTTTTGTCATCAGGAGAATGGACTGAATATGGTCTAAAGTTCTTAGTTTCTAACGTCTACAGAAGTCCTACATGAATGCAAGATCTTAGTTTCTGCAGAATGAGGAAATGTGTTAACACAAGCTAAGATAAAACCATACTGGCCACTATGATTTCCTTACTGGCCAAAGAAATCAGATGCTGAACTCTGCAGATTATTTTTATCAGTCTTTCCAAAATTGTGTTTTAGTTTCAGAGACAGCTTTATGCTAAAAAGCAAACATTTTATAAACTTAAAATTGGTTGTAATTTAAATCAGTATTCGTCTACAAAATAAACATGTTTTTGTTTATAAAATAAAAGCAGCAAACAGTAAAACCTAGGTATGCAAGTGCAATGGCCTCATCTCATAAGCCACAGATCTAATCTAATGAAAACTGTCACAGCCAAAACATTTCCCATACTCCTCGATGTACTGTTTAAAAAGTAACGACTGGAAATTAATCTTTTAAAAAAGTAAAGTCCTTCTGCAACAGAGTTTTCTTATGATAAAGGGCAATTAAGTCTCCTTATAGAGAATTTGGAAAATGCAGAAAAGAATAAGTAAGAACATTTGAATTCCACCATTCTGAGATAATCATCAGAGATTTAAATCTCTGATTTAAATATAATTTAAAGATTTAAATGTATTTTCTCAGTTTTTTGTATAGTGCGATATACAGAATGTAAAGTTGGAATCAGGGGGTATTGGTATATTCACCACAGGTGTAAAGTTTATGTCAATTTTTTTCACTTACACACATCTTATCATCACCATTTTCATATTTGCAAATAGTCTTCAAAAATATCGTTGTAATACGGATTGAAACAATTTGGAAAACAAAACATTGCATCCATACCTGATTCTTTAAACAGTGTTTCTTGACCCTGGTTATAAATCACAAATCACTTGCAGAAATTCTAAGAAAAATACAATGGCCAGACCCCACCCTCAGAAAGTCTAAATGAATTAGTCTGGACGGCATCTAGCTAGACACACAAATATTTTTCTCACGTAATTCTAATGCACAGCCCCGGATGGGAACTATTGTTTTACATCAAGATAAACTCCAAGTAGATAAGAAATTGATTGCAACAAAACAAAATGGAACAAACCATGGAATTAGTGAATAAAAAATAACTGTATATATAATTTTTAGGGTACTAAAGACCACTAAAGGTAGAAATATCAAAGGGAAATATTCACATATTTAATTATATGAAACTACATTTCCGAATGCCAAAAAATTCACAAACTAAAAGGAAAAGCAAATCACAAACAAGAAAAAATTTCCAATATGCATTATAGGCAAAGCTCTTAGAAAGTATAAAGGGAATGATGAAGAACTAAATAGAAAAGGTCAGGTATAGGTAAATCACTCAGCAAAAAAAAAAAAAAGTCACTACACATATGGAGATAAAAAGCATTTCCTTTTTAAATGAAAAATAAACTGATCTTCACTTCAGACTATATTCTTCCTTTCCTGACTCCTCCCCTGCCACTCATAACTTGGAGACGTTTACATTTCTACCCTGAAGCTTCACCTCATTAAAAAAAAATCAAACTCTAAGCAAATATATTAAAGCTAAAATACGAATACATAAAGAGCAGAGTAGCAGCGACACTTAAAGGTCTCATAAAATCAGATGTGAAGGAACGTAACATCGCGTTATTACTGCCTGAGCCCAGCTCTGCACAGGTTCTACTCGCAATAAAAGGAAGTCTTTTCAATCTGCTGCGGTGACTTTACCTTCATTAGAATGCATACTCATTATTTTCTGATTACTCCTTTACATAAAACATACCATTTTTGTACCTTGGTTTCCACACCCCTTGTACAGTATTCATATTTTATCTCTAAAGACTGTAATCAATCACTTCAAACACAATAACCCATTTAAGAACGGATTTTATAGGCAAAGAGGCACACCTTTGGTGATGTGATTGCAATCATCAGATGCTCCGACTCTCCTCAAGCATGCATTATACGGTGTGGACATAAATGATGCAGCAAGGCTAGGACAGGCGATTACAGGAGGAATGAGTCAACTCAGCCCAATGGGTACTTCCCGGTTTCAGGGTGTATCCATAGGAACCCTTTGAAATGTTTTGTTTTATTAATTTGGCTCCTTTCTATTTTTCACTGGTGCCAACACTTTCAAGATAATGCGGTTTAGACATGTCACAGCTGTTGAAACTCATAGCGTGCGCTTGAGCTGACAGTGGTGTCTCATCAAGAACTAGAAACACCAAAACAACATTATGATAAAGAGTAGAAGCATGAGAAATGAGAAGACAAAGGGCAGGAAATATTGCCTTACCGACTTAAAGCCGAGCCCTGGGGGAAAACATCTGGTTCGGAGCAAAGGGATTCTTTCAGCACAAGGAAGGGGTCCTACTGGATAGAGTGAGAGGGACAGGCTCTTGGAAGCTGAAGGGCAGGCAGTGAAATGTTGTTCTCTGGAAAGGAATTTACATTTTAAAAAGTGAGATATCTATGACCTTGAAATCTACATAGCAGCCGTAATACGTGACTTTTGATACTGTTCGTAAAACCTCACTCTACTACATCGAGAATGATTTTCATCCTGAATTCTCAAATTAAGCATATGAACCACTCTCTATGCTTTTGGGGACAATCAAAGATAGAATTTACAGGGGTTTAAGAAGATTGTCAGTTTGGAAATACTAAACTTTAACAACTATGGAATGTCATTTATTTCTACAGAACCTGATGTCTTCACAAAAGGAACAAAAGAATACTATAATTTACTAACTTGATGAGGAACTTTGGTCACAGAAATTGGTGTATCTGAGAAGAAACCACCTTGCACTTCAACACTTCTCTGCCTCCCCTCCTCCACCACCAAATCTTTTACAAATGCTTTAACTTTGGGGTAAGTCTTAAAAGCTAATCTTCTGAAAGATCTTTAAGGCTCACAGGCTAGGCAAGAGATTTAAAAGTTTATTTTGCGTGGGTGTATGTTGGAATGTAGTCGTGTGTGAATTAGATAGAATCTTGAATATATTCCAATCACACCTACTTTCTGTTCTAACCACATATGTACCATTATTTAAAACACACACTTTCATCTCATGGACATTTAAATATTATCTCTGTGAGCGAATAGATTAGGAAGAACCTCTGGTTCACTGAAAGTTTTGCACACAACCTTCAAGCCTATGAATAAAGAACACTGCAGATAATGTAAAGAAAAAAATATATGTATGTAAGAGAAAAAAAAACAAAAAAAAAACAAAAAGAAAGAACATTGCACTGTGCCGGCACAAGCACCATACAGAATCTTTACACCAGTCCCATGAGTTGGTAACAGAACACATCTCTCACATCTGAACACTCCTCACTTTGTCCAGTATGACCCCTTTGCCATGCTAAAAGAATCGCTGTTCATTCCAAAACAAGACTACATACGAGAAAATGATTGAAAAATGGCAGAGCCAAGATTTGAAATCAGACTGTCTTGTCAAAAAGTCTCTGCTCTTCTTAGTAGATAATAATACCTTCTAAATATAACAGATTTTGGCACCTTTTACAACTAACCAGCTATATAAAACATCTAGTGGCAAAACCCCTAAAATATAAGTGATGCCTAAAGCAAAAAGTCAAAATGAATCAACTGATTTTAAATGTACTTTTCAGAACAAACACATATGAGTCTTGTCTTTCAAAGACATCCTCAAAGAATAAGAAAATCTGAATATTTTCAGTCTTCAAACTGCTCGTTTATACCCTGTTGATTATCCCAGTTTTTAAAATCTCATTGGTTTGGGATGGTAAAACTTTCAAAAACATACTGAATGATGGTTCTTCATCAGGAAATCTGTTAATACTACTCACTATTTAATAGAACAAAAGAGAAATCGTATCACATTCTTAAATGCTGAAAGTCATTAGACAACATCCAACATCCACTTTGTAAAATTTATTTTAGTCTCTAAATTATGACACAATAAAATTGACCTTTTCAGTGTGCAGCTCTTTGAATTTTAACACATGTACAGACTGATGTAGCCACAACCACAACTGGGATACAGAAAGGTTCCATCACATCCAAATAACTCCTCTGTGTTACCCCTTCAGTCATACCCTTCTCCCACCTATAACTCCTGGCAACCACTGATCTTTTCTCCATGACTACAGGCAGAATCTTTACCAACTGAGCCACTAGGGAATCCCTATTCGAAAATGCCATCTAAATGGGATCATATAGTATATAACCTTTTAAGACTGGAATGCTTTTGTGACTCATCCAAGTTGTGTGAATCAACAGTTTGTTTCGTTTTATTACCAACAGTATTCCTTTGCATAGATATATCCTATTTTGTAAATTCAGGCCATGTGGGTTGTTTCCAGTTTTTTATGATTGTGAATAGAGCTACTATCAACATTTGTGTACAGATTTTTTGTTTGTTTGTGGCTGTGCTGTATAGCATGTGGGATCTTAGTTCCCTCACCAGGGATAGAACCTGTGCTCCCTGCAGTGGAAGGGTAGAGTTTTAACCACTGGATTGCCAGGGAAGTCTGTGTACAGACTTTTATGTGAGTATAAGTTTTCCCTTCTCTAGGATTAATACTCAGAGGTAAGATAGCTGTGTGATATGGTAATTTATTTAACATTACAAGCAATTGCAACACTTTTTCTAGAATGGCTGTGCCAGTTTGCATTTCCACCATCAACATAGGAGAGTTACAGACACTCCACATCCCTGGTAGGACTTGTTATTTTCATTATTTTTATTTTAGCATTCTAATAGGTATCTAGTGGTATTTCTTACCACAATTTTAATTTGCATATGTGGTGTGCATGCTCATGCTCAGTTGTGTCCAACTCTTTGTGACCCCATGGGCTGCAGCCTGCCAGGCTTCGGATCTTCCTGACCCAGGGATCAAACCCACGTCTCCTGCATTAGCAGGCAGATTCTTTTATCATAGCGCCCTTTATAGTTCCCAAAAGGCTAAATGGGCTTCCCAGGTGGAGCTAGGGGTAAAGGACCCACCTGCCAATGCAGGAGACCTAGGAGACCATGAGTTAGATCCCTTGGTCAGGAAGATTCCCTGGAGGAGGGCATGGCAGCCCACTCCAATATTCTTGCCTGGAGAATTCCTTGGACAAAGGAGGCTGGCAGGCTACAGTCCATAGTGTCGAAAAGAGGGGTTATTTTTCACTTCTTTTTTATTTTCTTCAGTTGGAAGCTGAAGTTATTAATTTGAGACTTTTCTTATTTTATGCACAAGCTTTTGATACTATAAACTTTCTTCTAAGAAACACACTTGCTTCTTCCCACAAATTTTCATATACTATATTTTCATTTTCTGTCAATTCAAAATATATTTGGTAAGCCATGGTTCATTTAAAAAGTGTTTAGTTTTCAAGTGTTTGTAGATTTTCCAGTTATCTGTCTGTTCCTTATTATGATCAGAGAGTATATTTTGTATAAATTCAATTCTTTTAGATTTGTTATGGTTTATGAACCAGGATATAGCCTATCTTAATGAATGGTCCATGTGCACCTGAAAAGAATTTATATTTTTCTGCTGTTGGGTTGAGTGATCTATAAATAGCAACTAGATCTGCTTGATTGATGGTAGTGTTCATTTCTATATTCTAGCTGATTTTTTTTTTTAACTAGTTCTGTTGATCACTGAGAGAGGAGTGTTGAAGTCTCCAAATTGAGCTTGTCTGTTTCTCCTTTCAGGTCTGCCAGTTTTTGAAATATGTATTTTGAAGATCTATTGTTTGATGTATACATTTAAGACTGCAATGTCGTCTTAGTGAATTGACCCTTTTATCTTTTCATCCTTTCTTTATCCCTGGTAATTTTTATTACCCTGAAGTCTACTTAATATAGTAATTCAGTGGATATGAATGAATTTGAGCAAACTTGCAGAGATAGTGGAGGACAGGAGAGCCAGACAAGCTGCATACAGTCTGAAGTGAAGTGAAGTCGCTCAGTCGTGTCTGAGTCTTTGCGACCCCATGGACTGTAGCCTACCAGGCTCCTCTGTCCATGGGATTTTTCCAGGCAAAAATACTGGAGTGGGTCGCCATTGCCTTCTCCAGGAGATCTTCTTGACCTAGGGATTGAACCCAGGTCTCCTGCATTGTAGGCCGACGATTTACCGTCTGAGCCACCAGGGAAGTCCAATACAGTCTATAAGGTCGCAAAGAGTCGGACATGACTTAGCAACTGAACAACAACAACAATAGTAATTCCAGTTTTCAATTGATTGCTGCTTACATGTGTGTATCTTTCCTATTATTGTGCATGGCAACCCACTCCAGTATTCTTGCCTAGAAAATCCCACGCTCAGGTGAGCTTGACATGTTGTAGTCCATGGAATCACAAAGAATCAGTCACAACTTAGTGACTGAACAACAGCAGTAACAATTTTCAGTTGATTGTTGTTTGCATGGGTATATCTTTCCTGTTACTGGGCATGGCAACCCACTCCATATTCTGGCCTGGAAAAATCCATGGAGAGAAGAGCCTGGTGGGTGACAACCACAGGGCTGCAAAGAGTTGGACATGAGTGAAGTGACTGAGCATGCACATGCACACACCTGTATCATACTTAAAGTGTGTTTCTTACAGATAGCATATAGTTGGGACATTTTTAAAAAGCCTATTCTATCTCTTTTAATTGGTGTATTCTAAATATTTACATTTAATGTAATTATTGATGTGTCTGGATTTAGGTCTATCATTTTGTTGTTTTCTGCTTTTCTCTATGTCTATTTTAATTTCTTTGTTTCCTCTTTCCTCTCTTTCTCTCTCTTTTATTTTTTGAACATTTTTTATTATTCTACTTCAATTTTCCTATTGCATTTTGACAAAATATATAACTTGGTTTTTTTCTTAATTGTTATTCTGGGCATTACAGTATACATATTTAATTTTTAAAAGTCTCTTGGAACCACCTAATGTGGAATGTAAGAATATTACCACCATGTTACCAAAACTAATTAATCTTATTCTGGAGATACTAGTAACAGGGACTGAAAATGAGGGGTAAAAAGGGAAAAGAGAATTTAAATGATCATTCTCTGCAAACATCACAATTTTTTGTCTAGAAAGTACCAGAGAACCAACTAAAAAGTTATTACAACTGTTAGCAGATTTCAGTTGGGTGATTGAAAGCAAAATTAACATATAGAAACCAACAGTCTTCACATATAAAACAACAGTCATATGCAATATAAAGTGAAAGAAAACATTAAAATATCTAGAGATAATCAAGAAACGTTCAAGTTCTATATAAAAAAGGCTTTAAAAAGTGATGACAAATAATGCTCACATTAGAAAGAAATAGAAAGGTATTTCATACCAGGTTCTTGGATCACTATGGAAGCAACCACAATTCAGACAGCTGATGACATGCTTGGCTAAGGAGCCAAAAGGACGAGCTACCATCTGTGAAATCAACATCCAACATGTTAAGTAAGTCAAATCTCCCTAAATTAAAATGGAAATTTAATTCACTCCACTAAAAACAGAAAGCAGATTTGTTTTTCTTTTGAAAAAAAAATCAGAAAAAAGTTGATTCTAAAGCTCATATGAAAAAAATGGCAAGAATAATAAAAAAATCATGAAAAACAAGTGTACAAGCAGGAAATTATCCCAACTAGACAGTAAGGCATATTTTAAAGCTACAATAATTAAAACAGTGTGGCATTAGACCACGAATCAAGTCTATCGAAAGCCCTAAAAGTGTCAAAATAGACTAACTACAAATCAATAAATAAAAGGGGGATTACACAAGAAATGATGTTGCAATAAGTGTGCAACCATCTGAAAAAAATTCAGTTGTATCCTTAGTTCATATTTTACAGCAAAATTAATTTCAACAGGATCAAAACTTTAAACATAAAAAAATAAGACTGCTAGAGGAAAATATGGGGGTTTAAACATAATCTCCAAGAGGTAAGGCTTTTCTACCTATGACACAGGTAGAACACAGTGGCCATTAAACAAATGCTTTTAATTTTACGTGTATTTAAAAAAATCTATAAGCTCACCTGAGCTTCAGTGTGCCAAGTTTTTATTGGGATTTCACTACATGGGCATGATAGATTGGCTTACTGACCACAAGGCTGAACTTAATCCTCATTGCCTCTCCCCTCCCTGGAGATCAGGCTGAAATTTTCATGACTCAAAGCCCCAACCCTCTAATCACATGTTTGGTCTTTCTGGTGTGGTCAACCCTCATCCTGAGTCATCTCATTAGCACAAAATATCAGTTTCCACCATGAATAACAAAAACACTTCTATCACTCTGGAAATTTCAGTGATTTAGATCCTGGAAAGGGAGACAGGGAGGGCAGGAAGGGTCTGGGAAGAGGGGAAGAGAGCCAGGCAAACTTTTTTACTCCAAAAGTTTAGGGGGCTATGTGTAGTAGCAAAAGCCTGGAAACCAACAATGTCCAGTAACAGAGGACTATTTTTAAAAATTCATTTAATTTAAAATCACTAATTGAATCACTAATTTAAAAAAGATTCATTCATATAATAAAATTCTAAGCAATCAGTGAAAAGATGGGGTAGTGCAGTAAGTAGGGGTTCAGAACAAACTGCTGAATGTGTGTAACAACCTGTATGGGATGCCCCAATTTATGCTTCACATTTGTTTACATATACCTGGGGTCAGCTCTAGAAAAATACACAACAAACTGGTAGTAGAGGTTGAATCCAGGGGAGGGAAATAAGTGGCCGTAGGGACTTAATTTCTCAATTTTTTTACTCTTTTTAAACTTCTAATTTTTGTACAATCAATGTACACGTATTACCAATTTAACAAGAATAAAACATGAACAATGTACTTGAACATTTCTATGAGAATACTGAACATTACTTAATCTTTGAATAGTAAGGGTTATTGCCATGATATATGTGTGTGTGTGTATATATATATATATACATATATATATGTATGTATATTTATATATAGGCTGGGCTGCACAACTCATGGCATCTTAGCTCCTTGACCAGGGATCAAGCGAAGGCCCTTGGCAGTGAGAGCATGGAGTCTTAACCACTGGACCACCAGGGAATTCCTGTCTCGAGCTATATTGAACAACAAAGCTCTAAGTGTCTATCAAGACATGCTGGGCTGTTTTCACCCATACTAAATGACCCCAGGCTGCGAGAATTTGAGTGTTAGGGTCATTTTTAGTTTTTCTGTCTTCTCCCAGGTGCTTCAGACTAGTGTCAACATTCCTTTCTCTAGCTAACTTAAACATCTTTTAATCAGTTCTTTTAGCTGTGGTGGGCTACCAGGCACATGGTCTCTCTATTTAAAATAGAGAGAAACTGGCTTTCTGATAACTTGAAAAATTCTTTTACAATTGATGAATTTTAGAGATTAGACTTTATTAATAGCTACTTGACTACTTAAGATTTTTACACATTCTCAGTTCCATATTTTAATAACCTAATAAAGAACAGCCCATTGGCTTCCGTGGTAGCTCAGCTGGTAAAGAATCTGCCTGCAATGCAGAAGACCCCAGTTTGGTTTCTGGGTCAGGAAGATTCACTGGAGTAGGGATAGACTACCCATTCTAGTATTTTGCCCTGGAGAATCCCATAGACTATACTCCATGGGGTCACAGAGTTGGACACAACTGAGGGACTTTCACTTTCAAAGAACAGCACAGCATTGTTGAAGTCACTATATAGGAGACATTGCTAAATATATGTCTAAAACTTTTTTCAGAATTAATTTTATCCATTCATTCAAAAGTATTTTTGAGCATCTAGAGCACACCAATCAGAGAGTGTTCTAGGTCCTAGGGATACAGCAATAAACAATACAATGGGCCAAACTCCCTCAGAATTTACAATCTGATTGAGGAGAGAGGCAATGTCAAAGAGAAAGCAGTACTATAAAAAGAAAATAATGTAATAGAGTGATTAGGATGGGGAACAGCATTAAATAGGATGGTGTATCTGTAGGGTCTGATCAGAAAAGGAATATCACTAGGACATCCCTCCCCCCACCCCACACATACATTCCATTTTTAATATACAAAATAAGGTATTTATTATAGACATTTTCTTATAGGAGGTCGTTCCTATGCCAAACAAAGGCAATGCCAAAGAATGCTCAAACTACCACACAATTGTACACATCTCACACGCTAGTAAAGTAATGCTCAAAATTCTCCAAGCCAGACTTCAACAGTATGTGAACCGTGAATGTCTAGATGTTCAAGTTGGTTTTAAAAAAAGAAGAGGAACCAGAGATCAAATTGCCAACATCCACTGGATCATCGAAAAAGCAAGAGAGTTCCAGAAAAACATCTATTTCTGCTTTATTGACTATACCAATGCCTTTGACTGTGTGGATCACAATAAACTGTGGAAAATTCTGAAAGAGATGGGAATACCACATCACTTGATCTGCCTCTTGAGAAATCTGTATGCAGATCAGGAAGCAACAGTTAGAATTGGACATGGAACAACAGACTGGTTCCAAATAGGAAAAGGAGTACATCAAGGCTGTATATTGTCACCCTGCTTATTTAACTTATATGCAGAGTAAATCACGAGAAACGCTGGGCTGGATGAAGCACAAGCTGGAATCCAGATTGCCAGGAGAAATATCAATAACCTCAGATATGCAGATGACACCACCCTTATAGCAGAAAGTGAAGAACTAAAGAGCCTCTTGATAAAAGTGAAAGAGGAGAGTGAAAAAGTTGGCTTAAAATTCAACATTCAGAAAACGAAGATCATGGCATCTGGTCCCATCATTTCATGGCAAATAGATGGGGAAACAGTGGAAACAGTGAGAGACTTTATTTTGGGGGGCTTCAAAATCACTGCAGATGGTGACTGCAGCCATGAAATTAAGACGCTTACTCCTTGGAAGAAAAGTTATGACCAACCTAGACAGCATATTAAAAAGCAGACACATTACTTTGCCAACAAACGTCCATCTAGTCAAGGCTATGGTTTTTCCAGTGGTCATGTATGGATGTGAGAGTTGGACTATAAAGAAAGCTGAGTGCCAAAGAATTGATGCTTTTGAACTGTGGTGTTGGAGAAGACTCTTGAGAGTCCCTTGGACTGCAAGGAGATCCAACCAGTCCATCCTAAAGGAAATCAGTCCTGAATATTCATTGGAAGGACTGATGCTGAAGCTGAAACTCCAATACTTTGGCCACCTGATGCGAGTAACTGACTCATTCGAAAAGACTCTGGTGCTGGGAAAGATTGAAGGTGGGAGAAGGGGATGACAGAGGATGGGATCGTTGGATGGCATCACTGACTCAATGGACATGAGTTTGAGCAAAGTCTGTGAGATAGTAAAGGACAGGGAAGCCTGGTATGCTGCAGTACATGGGATTGCAAAAAGTTGGACACAGCTGAGCGACTGAACTGAAGTGAGAAGGGAAGATGGATGTGAAGTGGGTAAAGCAAGGAGGCTCTGGGAACCTGTCAGGATGTGGAGACCCACAAGAACTGAGTGAAACTCATGAGGGTGCACTGGAACCCAGGCCAGCCTTATTGAATTCAAGTGTCCAACGTCGATGATGGGGTTGTTCCTCCGAACCCAGCACCCTTTGTCACAGAGCAATACATACATCTGGCCCAGGAGTCAAAGAAGCTGAAGGAGGTGACCCAGCTGGAGCTGGTGTTCTATGGGCCTGGCTGTTGGTCCTCA
This sequence comes from Antilocapra americana, assembly GCA_007570785.1. Taxonomy (NCBI): domain Eukaryota; kingdom Metazoa; phylum Chordata; class Mammalia; order Artiodactyla; family Antilocapridae; genus Antilocapra; species Antilocapra americana. Next base: position 620,328 of record ML663566.1, read on the forward strand.
AACCAAGAAGGTGAACCAGCAGATAAGCAATAAACCGGGTGAGCAGCAACAGTGTATGCCTTGCTTGGACCTTTCAATTATCAAAAGAATTTGGATCTGGTTACTTTCCCTTAGTCCTCTAACTCTCATGCCAAACATCTCTTTGACCCATGCTATTCTGGAATATTGCAGATGTAATTTGGAGGAACCTACGAACAGCTTAGCTATATTGGCCCCATATAAATTCACCACAGATGGTCAGAGGTCTCTGAAAGATATTTTAGCTGAGAACTTGAAGGATAAGAATTCAACCATGAACCACATCAAGATTTGGAAGAGAATATTCTAGGCAGAAGAAATAGCTAATGCAAAGGCTCTGAGGCAGTGACATAAATGAGGTATTTTGGGAGGATAAAGCTGGGGCATGGTGAGAAGAGTGGTATGAAATGAGATTAGACATAGAGAAGTGGCCCTGATCACATGGGGCCTTGTAGAACATAGCCATGAGCACAAGTCACTTTTTCCCAAGTGCGATGGGAAGCAAATGGAGAGTTTTAATACAACGGTCACTTTGAGCTCATTTACATTTCTAAATTTTAAAATAACTTCAAATATACAAAAGGCATAAAGTTAGCCCAAAGAATTCATCATCCAGCTGATTTCCCTTTGCTTTGTGGAGATCGGGCTGTAGAGGGCAGGACCTCTCCTTCCACAACTCCAGGCTTTCTGCTATTCTTATGTAACTGTCATGCCTAGGGTACTTCCCAGGTGGCTATAGTGGCAAAGAACATGCCTGCCAACGCAGGAGCTGTAAGAGATGCAGGTTCGATCCCTGGGTTGAGAAGATCCCCTGGAGAGCATGGCAACCACCCCAGTATTCTTGCCTGGAGAATCCCATGGACAGAGGAGCCTGGTGGACTACAGTCCATAAGGTCACACAGAGCCAAACATGACTGAAGGGACTTAGCGCCCACTCATATCACTCCTAGAGCACAATGCCCTTGGAGTTGTGCAGAGAAGGTACCCAAGTATGGAAGTAGCACTATTAGAAAGCTACTGCACAAGTTCATGCACTAGTTTTCAGATCTCATGGGAAAACCAATGTCATTATTTTAGTCTCAGTTCATAAGTACATGTTGAAACAAAAATCGGTGCTACCCCTTGAGATCTAGTTTCAAACTGATTGTCTGTATAATATCACTTCTCAAAAACAAAGAACCCCAAAGATTTGACATCACTGAAGCTATTTAAAATGAATGTTTCACAAATAATTCCAGATTTCCAAAGAATTTTCAGAGAACATGCACAGCCTCCTGAGGGAAACATGTTGAAGGGGCTAATGTTCATGCTGATATATAGATTCTAGTCTCCTTATGTTAGAATTGGCCTTAGACTCGTATATCTCCCATTTTCATCAGCTTACGTTCATGGCTTACTTTACTTGAGATCATGAAAATGTTTTTCCTAAAGCAAGTTCTTCTGCCTGGATTATCTCTCCCTGCTAGCAACACTATCTGGCTGAAAGCCAAGGTTCAAATATTGAAGTGAGCTGAGGTACACAGAGATAGTCAAGCTCATCTCTGACTTTCAGCCCAATTTCAGGTTTACTTAAAAACCAACAGCGAAAATAAGTGATGGCTAGCCATTCTTTCGCACTAAAATTTAACACAGTATCTAATAGGTGCTCATTAAATCATGTGGGTGAAGTAGAAAAGTTAAAGAGAAGTCAGGTGACTATGGGGAATCATTTATTCTGTTTCATACTCAGTTACAGGGGAGTGTGATTATCATACTAGCTCTTAGGGTGATATGCATTGATTATACATATCAATAAAAACACCTTCATATACCTTCCTATCTAGCGCTTCCCAGGTGGTGCTAGAGGAAAAGAATCTGCCTGCCAATACAGGAGACTCTGGAGACCCAGGTTCGATCCCTAAGTGAGAAAGAGCCCCGGGAGAAGGAAATGGCAACCCACTCCACTATTCTTGCCTAGGGAATCCCCATGGACAGAGGAGCCTGGCAGGCTACAGTCCATGGGGTCACAAAGAGTCAGGCACAACTGAACATCTGAGCAAACATACCTTCCTACATGAAGAAAGAAAATGCTTCTGGGGAAAAAAAGCTCTGGAAAGACCATTCAACTTCTCCAAGAAAAAATGTAAACATATTTTTTAAAAAAGCATTATCTGACAAATAAAGAAAAGTAGCAAAGTTCTGATCTTTAATTACAGTTTGCAGTATACACTTATCTTTCTGTAATCTGTGGTAACAAATCTCCATGTAAACATTCAGGGAGAGAAAACACAGGGGATACCATGTCATGACTTATGAACTATGAATTCTGAACTCGGATTACTAAACTTTATTCACAGCTGTTTTATACATTTATTAACAAACTGTCTTCCTTCATTTAACAATGGCTCTTGAATAGCAAAATAAATTATCAGTAAATTCAACCATAAATTAAAAAATAAAAGTAAAAAAGGATTGCTCAAGCCTCATAAATGCAAGCACAGTAATATATTTCATACATGTTGATTACAGTTTCCATCTTCTTTGTGTAGGTAACACAAAGATTATTCTCTTCCCATTGTTGCAAGTTAACAAAACTTTTGAAAAGGCTTCAGTCTTTTTTTTCAGCTCAATTAACTGCACTTCAGTTGAATACAGCAGACAATAACTGGGGTTATTAGTGAGATGTGGTAAAAGAAAAGGTCATGACCACTCAGAAGATCACATAAACCTAAAATATACTGTAGACTTTCTAGTCTCAACCTGTAGCTCTCATTTATTAAATAATTTACAAAGAGCTGTTGATGATTTAATGAGCAGGCTGAACTTTGTCCCTCTGCCATTTTGTTAGTCATAAACACATGAATTTTGCCTTTAAAATGAAGCAGAATACTATTCACTTTCAATAAGGCTAAATGCAAAGGAAAAACAAAGACAAAATCAAAGATATTTTTTAAGTTCTGCTATTAATTATTTAATTAACTATTTTAATTAACTATTAAAAAGGTTAATTACCAGATCAGTGCACTATTTCTTTCTTAAAACATAACACCTTTGAAAGTAGATTAAAAAAAAAAAATCTTTAGAATAAGCCAGAGGTAAAAATTAAAAGGCCTGAAGGACTTGTAAGACAGAATAATTTCTGATCAGTGACTCTTAATGGGAACAGTCATTTTATACTGCAAGTATCAGCGACCATTCAGCAATTTTTTAAACAGGCACTTGATAGAGTATTTGTATACTCAATACCAGGGCATTATTCGCAAAAAATATGGCTTTATTACAAAGGATTCAAGATGGCAACCACTTAGAATCCAGTGCCAACACGGATTATAACAAATCCAGTGAGTATTTTGTTTTTCAATTATTCATAGAAAATTTAATCCTGATTAAGTATCCTTGGGCAGGAATTCATGGGTAGTTGATGACTGAAACCAACATTTATGTGAAATGCTTCTGTTAATTTAATCTGTGTATACAGCTTAATTATGATTGGGGATTCAATGTAAGAGAAATGAATTATATCAGGATTAAAATTTTAGTAACCAAATCATAGAGTACTTTTTCCTTTTTTCTTTTTAAACATGTTAACCTGCTTGTCCCTTCACCTAAGTGCTCAGATTTTAAAATCCTTTGTACAACCATTGCAATGTATCTAAGTTTTCATAAATTATCTGTCAAAAATCCTTTGCTAATCAAGCTAAATCCTAACTAGAGCCAAAAGTAATAGAAGAAAATGGAGAATAACCCCATCCACAAATAAACAAAAGCTTATTCACTTAACTACAAATATATTTCATATTAATTTTCTGAAGTAACTTAATTTTCAATATCTTTAAACTCCAATATGAAATGCATTTTCCTTAAAGCATAAAAAGAAGCAGTTTTTAACCAGTGTATCACACTGATTTCATAACTGGACTTAGTTTAGATACATATAAGTAAGTAATCATTTAACTGATCACTTTTTTTGGACTATCAAACCTGAGTTTACTACTGATGTAGGATGAGGCATTTTAAGTGGTGAGTCTCTTATAAAAATATCATATAATTCTTTTCATCTTTATTTCCATATGGAAATTGCATAAATCACCTTATAGCAACATTCTTTCTTGAAAGTTTATTAAGTATATTTCAAAACATTTATTACCTTTTTTTCAGTTTGGTACTGCTTAAATGCAGTTATATATATATAACATGCTCTGCTTTCTCTGTTCAATTTTTCATACCACAAGTATGAAAAAAAAGTCACTGTATTTGGGTCCTTATTGCACTCTGCTGAATCAATTCACTTTTCCTTAGAGAAAAGCAAGTATCAGAAGTGAGGCCGAGCTTTGTGTCCAGATGATATGGTCAGTGGTAGTGTTACTGAGGAAAGTGAAGAAACTTCCCAGTACAGACTGTGGGATAGAAAGAGTCTGTAGAGAATGACCATGGCAACAGACTGGCACAGGATAGCACCTATTGTAATGACCTGAAAAGAAAAGAAAGGGGGTGTTTTACTGCGTGCGGAGACAGAGAAATTTATTCAATTTATCATGAACTTATATATACTTTATACATGCATAAACATCATAGACTTATATATACTTTAAATAAATACATATAAATAAAAAATTATATCTTCCCCACCTTTACTGTAATTGTTTAAAAGTAAAATTCTTTTAGCAGTTTATAGATGTCAAAATCAGACACAAAAGAATGATATGCTAAACCACTCTCTCCTCAGGGTGCATGCACTGAAGAAAGGAATAAGTAAGAAGAACAATCAGGCTGCTGGCTAATCTAGTAACAGGAATAAAGATGCCTCTACCTGAATCTGAAAGCCCCTTCCAAAATTCTCGGGTCGCTTCTTTGTCTTTGTAGACTACCTTCCTATCCATTTACCCTCTGTAAATACCTCAGGTTCACGAAACAGTTCTGTGCTCGAGCACACGCGGCGCTGCCTGTAAAGCGCTCCCTGCAGAACTCCACTTTGAAATGACGGAGTCCTTCACCTAAGACGGGAGGTGTCAGCAGCTAAGACGTGACCCTGAGCATGGGGCAACTAGACTGATTTTTTTAAAAGCGATCTTGATATTTAACATTATATAGTGAAGATTTTTAATCATTTTTTTCTTAACAAAGCTGTGTTTACAAATCCTACAATTTAATTTATAAGATAGTACTGTGAGATAGGTTAAAATAGGAATAACAAAAGCTATTTTTCCATCATTTTGCTTATAAACTAAATTGAAATACTCACTGGTTTAATATTTTGTTTCCAAGTTCTATTTCACAGAATCTAAAGAAACTACTGAGTGGATAAATAGGTTTTTCCTACTTAATTTCCCAATAAAGACTACAAATAAAACTATTTTCATCATGTATATTATTTACCTTATCTCTTAGGTAGTCATCAAAAATGATAGAAATGCATGCAAGACCTGGATGGCACAAAAACCACAGGATGCAGCCCTGAAACAAATGAAAAATACACTGAATAAGCGCAGCTGAGCCTCTGTTTTCATAATGGACCAGACAGAGACATTACTAGCCTATAGGAGGTCTTGATTGATCTCAATTGGCCTGTACAGTAGAAACTGCAATAAAAGATAGAAATAAGTTTGCTATCGTTGTGACAATGATACTTTGTTTCTAATCAAATGGGTGTTTTTCTTAGGAGTATTTAAAATCTTCCATCTTTCACATATACACATTTTGATACACTACAAACATGTTCAAACAGCAACAAATTGATAATTGAGAAAAGCGAGGTACAAATGTGCAATATTTCTGTAAAAAACATAAGAATATTCATTCATAGCTTCGTATAGATACACAAAGAAATTCTGTAAGAATAACACAAAAAACTGATTAACAGTGGTTACGTGTTTGAGATTTAGTACAAAAGACACTGGAATCAGCAAAGTAGGAATGGGGAACTTTTTAACACTTTTATTTTCAAATATATATTTTCTATTTTTCCTAGAACAATGGCAACATATCCTTTTCCAAAATTAAATTTGAAACAAAATAATAATACTACTAGCTCCTGACATGGTTAGTACCTTGATGTTCTAAGAAAAATAAACAAGAAGTATAAATACGTGTTTAGTATGTTACTACCTGTATAAATGCACAGAGAAATATAAAATATTTAATAATATATATTTTTAATTCTCTGAAAAATAAATTGGGAATTAACAGTCGTGATTATATAAGGAGGTGATAACTGCATAGATGAGAAAGAGGTGAGAATGCGTTTGCTGCTCTTTAAATGCTTTTGGATGGCTGAACCTATTCAAATAGTTATATGAAAACATATAAAAATAAAAATTTCAGTTTAAGAAAAATTTTGGTACTGTTTAAAACATTGAAAAGAAAAAATTCAGTTTTTATATAACCGAAGTATATACTAACGTTTCAGACAACAGGCACTTCTTCTCTGTGAAGAATTCCAAAGTGAAAGGCATAGCCTTGCCTGTTTGATATAGAAGAGGCCTATGGCAGCAGCTTGACAAAGCTCCACATCAGGAATAAAGAAGGAATCCTGACCCTCTGTCCACAGTAGCCTCATTCTTCTGAGACTGTGGACTAGGGTGGGTGACCAAACAGCTTGTCAGAATGCTGTTTAGAGTTGCCAGAGGATGGGTTATGGATTCTCTCCATCTGCATACCAAAAGTATTGCCTTCCAGGGAGGGAGGCTTCTGTAACGAGACTGCCCCAACCTCTCTCCTGATCCTTTCCTTTATTAAATGGGTACAGAAAAAAAACATCCATCTGCCTTTAGCTCTCACTGGCATAGGAAGGACATGGAAAGGGGGGATGAAGTCAACAAGATCTCATGTTGACTCATGATCTCATGAAATGGCTGAAGTGTGGCGGGTACTCAGTCTCCTGGCTCCCTCGGCTTATGCTGAAGGATGGCTCTTCATGGTTCGTTATAAAACACTGCATAATTCTGGGAGTAAACAGTTTATAGTCAATTAAAAACTGCTTTTTGAGAAATCCAAACAGTAATCTATATTTTTATTAAAAAATTCTGATACTATAGAAAAGAATGTAAAATCCCTACTGATAGAGAAATTACAATCCAAGCAAAACTGACCTGCCAAAGATTACACGGAAACTACTGTTCCATTGGTTCTGTAACATGGGGATAGGATCATCGGCAGCTCATAAATTGTGAAGATTAAATGAGCTGAAGCACATAAAGGGCTTAAGAGTGGTGCCTGGCACATAATAAAAGTTTACGAAGTATTACCAAGGGGTTGCGTACTAACTTCCCAGTAATGCAAAACGAAGTTGACAATGCAAAGAAGTCATTTTATAAGCGAACCCGTACTTTGGCAAAGGTGATGTAGAACTCCCTTTTGAGTGTACTTCTCTCCACTGTGATGATCTGGTAGAGCCCACAGCCTAAGGACAACGCTAGGCAAATTCTTAAAACGATAAGAAGGATTCCAGCTAAGCTGTGGTGCGAATGGTGGCTGTGAGGACTGGTTTCTTCAAATTGTTCCCAAAGTAGCAAAATACTCTGCAAAAAATAATAATAAATACATATTTTTAGAGGAAAAATGTCTTGTCTACTTACAATAAAGTACTTTATTTAACTCTTTTTTATATCGCCCTAAATAGTATATTCATTCCTAAGAGGTTCTAAGATTTATCAAACTATATAAGGTGTTGATAAAGTATGGGCAGTTTTTCCCCTCACTCAGACCCCTAAGCTTGAGGAAAGGGCTTGTTATTAAATGAGACCGTGTACCAGAGATAAAAAATACTACTGCTACCATGATTCAAGTAAACACATCTCTTATGATGAAAATCAGTTGAAAAGATGAAGAGAATAAGCACAAACTTTCTTCTAAATCAATCTCTTTCTTACTTCAACACTTTATTATGAATCAAACTGTTCTGCATTCAAGCCTATTATCTCAGGATAAAGTTTCAAATACCTCAGTATCTTTTATAATCCACAAACTAGCAAGTCTGAATTGTTGATTTCACTCCTTTTATCCACGTTAACCTCTCTGGTTAAAGGAGAGTAGATTTTTTTTTAAGACTTTTTCTTTTGATGTGGACCATTTTTAAAGTCTTTACTGAATTTGTTACAATATTGCTTCTGTTCTATATTTTGATTTTTCTGCTGCCGAGAGGCACGTGGGATCTTAGCTCTCTGGGATCTTAGCTCTCTGATCAGGGACTGAAGGTGTACTCCTTGCATTGGAAGGTGAGTGCTAACCACCAGACCACCAAGGAAGTCCCAATGAGAGTGGATTTTTAATATTCATTAAGGTACCCAGGGCAGAGTTACTTTCCTTATGTGTCTGGTTCATCTTTACTCCCCCGTGGTTACTATGCCGGTGAAAAGCTCAGCAAGTTCCTGATTAAGCTGTTCTGTTTATTGCTATTCAGTAGAAATCAGCGCCCACATTCCCTCCATCTTTACTAAGCATCAGTCACTTAAATTATGATAATTTTTCCCATCACACTAAGTCATTGGTCCTCTGTGCTCCCTTCATTTACCAACTCAGCCCTAAGAATTGAGTCTTCAGTGGCTTCCAAAGGATTTAGATGCAAACTCCATTACTAAACCTAATTTTAGGCTTTATGGGGTTTACCAGCAACCACCTCCTTTCCTCAGTCTTGAATCTTCCACCCTAATTTTACTCCTGCTACGTTCTTGCTAGGTGAACTCCCTTCTCCTCTTGAACAGATGAATTTCCTTCTTGGAGCAAATATTTGATCTTTTTTTTTTTTTTTACTGAAAGTTATTCCTCTACTCCACCAAATTATACCCATCTGATTCCTTGAGGAATGCATTTCTAAACTTGACTTTTTACCACAAAAAAAGTGCTATCATAGAACTATTATCTCCTGCTACATGAGGTGATGGATATTAACTGGCTAGGTTTTAGCGATCATTTCACAATGTATATATGTCAAAGCATCAAGTTATGTAGCTTAAATCTATACAATTTCTGGTTTTCAATTATAATCGAACAAAACAGAAAAAAATAAACATTTCCCATGACTCACATTTTTACATATTCATACTCCCATATTTTCAAATACGTATGCTAAGGCGTGACCTGTGGAATACAGTGTACATATTTACGTGATCTCTCTTTGCCTGTCTCGTCCACCTAGTCTGGATGTCGTTGAGGATCAGTGCTATGTCTAACACATTGTTCACAAATGCTTCCCTGGTGGCTCAGGCAGTAAAGAGTCCGCCTGCAATGTGGGAGACCCGAGGTCAATCTCTGGGCTGTGACGATCCTCTGGAGGAGGGCATGGCAACCCACTCCAGTATTCTTGCCTGGAATCCCCATGGACAGAGAAGCCTGGCGGGCTACAGTCCATGGGGTTGCAAAGAGTCAGACACAACTGAAGCAACTAAGTATAGCACTCCCATACTTTCACATACATATGCTAATGTGTGACCTGTGGCATATGGTGTACATATTTACATGATCTCTGTTTGCCTATCTCATTCACCTAGTCTGGTTGTTGTTGAGGACCAGTGCTGTGTCTAACACAGTCTTCACAAATGTTCAAAGAAAGTATAATGTAGGGTTACAATCTCAATTTGTATTTGTTTGTAATAATGATTTAAATTACAATAAAATAATGAAAATCCAATTTTTAAAAAAGGCTACTGAGAAATGAGAATTGAACTTGATGTAACATTACTCTCCATAAACCCAGAATCAGAAATGTTAAGTTGGTAGGATCGTGCCCTTATTTTAATCACCTCCAGCTCAGTTCTTTTTTCATTAGCTCTCCCTTCCTGGCATTATCTTCTTTTTAAATATAAATACCTATGATATGGTCCCTTTCTAAATCAATCATATAAATTCAATAGACCATCACTCGGCACTTACAGTACTAAGTAAGGACTAGAGGTACAGAGATGAATAAAGCACAGGCTTTACCCTCCACTACTGAGTTTTTCAATTTATTTAATGCATTAAAACAGATTATGCTGTCCTGTATAGAACCCAAGTGTATAGTTCATTTTCATCTGTAACTTTCACTGGTCACAAATTCAGTACAAATTTTTATGTTTGTATTTTTCATGTAAATTTTTATAAATCCATTGCATATAAGAATACAGGGATCCTAGAATGTCTACATATCACAGTAGAGGAAAACCAAACAAGAGCATAGAGGATCCTTCTAAAAGACCAAATTTGTTTTGGGTGTATTTGCTTTCAAAAACAAGATCCCCTTCTTTTTCATTCTACGTTTTTTTTTTCTTTAATCTGATATTCACTTGGATTCTTTCATGTATAAAGTAGATTCCTGCCAATGAATGAATTCCAGATTCATTAATTGACTGATTTAATACTGAGTACTTACAAAGTGCTAGAAAATATGAAAGAAAGCTCTTAATTAGAAAATCAGAATCTAACTGAATATTAAACATACCGTGCTTAAATAAGCTGATAGGAAGCTCAGATTCAGGTAAATTACAATGGAATTCTACAATCTACATATACTAGTACTCAGAAAATTAACAGGTTATTTGATCTATCACTCTTTTTTTCCATGTTTTTAAAAAACTGAACTATAAGTGATTTGCAATGTTGTGTTAGTTTCTGATGTACAACAAAGTGATTCACTTACACATATATATTCTTTCTCATACTCTTTTCCATTGTGGTTTATTACAGGATTGTGAATATAGTTCCTAGTGCTATACAGTAGGACCTTGCTATTTATCTATTTAATACATAGCAGTGTGTATCTGTTAATCCCAAGCTCCTAATTTATCCCTCCTCCACCCTCTTTTCCCTTTGGTAACCATAAATTTGTTTTCTATGTCTGAGAGCAAACTCTACTTCATAGATAAGCTCACTTGTGTCATATTTTAGATTCCACATGTAAGTGATACCGTATAGTATCTGTCTTTCTCTTTCTGACTTACTTCACTTATGATCTATCACACTTTAAACTCATAGTTTAAAATGACACAAATTTCTCTTGGGTCCCAGGGTTCAATTTTGATAGGAGATGTGTTCAAGTCTGCATTTTTTAATAGTATAGAACAGAAGTATTTGGTTTCACTACTCACCTGTGTTATGACCATGAATACGGCAATACCAGTGGATGCAGGAGTAGAGTCCCACTGGAGAGGTCTGCTCTGAGACTTCTTCATTCTGACTATTGTCCAGCCCATGCACAGACTCAGAAGTAGGTATAGCATTTGAATTTGGGAAGCGATGTCAAAAACTAATGGGAAATGAAAACCAAAGTCAGCTGAGCTTTTGCAGTACAACAAATTTCCTTTTTTTTCTGTGGCCATGCCGCACAGTTTGTGGGATCTTAGTTCCCCAACTGAAGAATGAACCCACACTCTGGGCAGTGAAAGCTCAGAGTCCTGACCACAGGACAACCAGGGAATTCCCAAATTTTATTCTTTTTGCATTGAGAACATAATTATTTTATTAAGCACAAAAGACAGGCACTTTCAAAAAGAAACTATAGAAATTCAGTAAATCTAAAGAATTAAAATTTTGCCATTAAATTTGTAAACATTTCTGAAAAGAGCTAACACAATGGCAAAACTCCTATTTTTAAAAAATATATATGTACCTGTACATATTTTTAAGGCCAGCTTTAAATCTGTTTGTGTTCCTTATTTTTCTTAGTTTTTCTAACTACAACCTATAGTTCACTACTTATGAAAACAAATTTTAAATATAACTTCTGCAGGGTGGAGAACACTACATATTTCTGGGTTGTTAATGTTTTTTTTTGATGGCTGAATCACAATGTGAAGAATAGTTTGTAAAACTATTAACAAGAAATGGCATGACAATAAAGAAACCCAGAGCCTCTGTTAACACCCAATTACGCTGGCCTTAGTGTCCGAGTCCTGAAGACAGACGAAGCGCTCCGTGCGTTAGTGTGAAGCGCCCCCAGGCGGCCACCACTCACACTTCAGGGGACGTCTGCTGCTGCGGAAAGGACGCAGCGAAAGCCCCTGCACCCAGTTCAGCGCTACTGGTAATCAACCATCAGTTGTTTACCTCCACTTCACGTGTATTTACTTCGGAAGTTCTATTTATTGATTTTTTAAAAAAGTATAACCTTTCATCAAAGTGTATTTTGATGTGGATTTTTGAATAAACGTTTGATCACAATTTAAAAAAATAAAATTTCCTTCAAATTGCCATTTATGACTTGGATGTCTACAACGTTTACTTCTTTTATACATAGATATTTAGAGAAACAGATAAAACTAGTTGAAGTATAATACTTATATTAAAAGTCACAAGCCAAAAACCTATTAATATAGATCTTCTCAGATTTATTTTGACATATTTTTCTAACCCTAACCCCAATTAGAACTAGATACTTTACATTTAGGCTTATTTATCTGTAATAGTGAATTCTAATAATGAACTGTCACCACATTTCAATGATATGAAACATCATGGCCTTTTAGATCAAGGATAATTTTCTTTCACTGGAGATTTTAAATGACTGTGATGCTAATTATTTTTATTGAACATTTTACAAATACATATTCAGTTAAAGAAGTCAGCCAAAGGAATATACCTACATAAGTTGCTACTTAGCTTTTGCTATTTGTTTTTACAAATACAGGGTGGGGGGCACATTGATTTTCTGGCTCATTTCTATGTGTACTAATGCACATACTGATATAATATACTGTAACTGTGAGGACAGGCAGAACACGGCTTAACTGATCTTGGAAAAGTAACTAATTATAGACAAACTACCCAGATCACACAAAAATCCCATCCTGTGGAATTTAATTAAAAATCTTGAAATTTTAGGGACTTCTCTGGTGGACTTAGGGTTAAGACTCTGCACTTCCACTGCAGGGGGCACAGGTTTGATCCCTAGTCTGGGAACTATTAATAAGATCCCACATGCCGTGTGGTGCAGCCAAAAAAATTTTTTAAAGAAATTTTATCATTTAATAAACCTGTTGTCAGAACTACCAAAAATGATCAATGTTGATTTACTGTAGTTTTTTTTTTAAAAAGCCTTTTGCTTTTAAACTACCATGAAGATGCCAGACAGCCTGAAACTGTTTTGTAAGTAGATACTCAAAAACTTCAAAAATCCTTGATTTTAGTAATAGCTTTGCTACTGATGGGCCTCTGTATGCTTTGCCTCTCTGGACCACACTTTACTCATCTAAAATGCATGAGCTAAATTATTTCTATGTTCTGTCCAGCTTTAAAACTCTAGGACTCTATTATAAACATCCTGAATCATCTAAGAGAAAACAGGGGGACAAAGCAGGGTTCTGGTAATGTCAAAAGAAAGAGAATCAACTTTTGCTCATGCCCAGGAGGTGAACAGTATATACATCCTCTTCACAAGGAAAAGGAGAGGTTGTAGAAGTTTTAGAATCTTAAAATGGGCAGCAAGATCATGATAAGTGGGTCCTGAGATGATTACAGAGATTACTGTAAGATACCCTATCAAAGAGTGAGGAGACTAGAAGAGAAACATGGAAAATAAAAGGAAAGTAAATCCTAGAATGGCTGTGTATTCAGCACCTGCTTTTTTAGAGCAAATCTTAACTTGTTTTTCAGAACTGAGAATGGCATATGACCTGATGTACCTCTGAAGTTCTCTTTTAAAAGTTACGATTACAGGAAATTTTATTTTTTCACCATCATGCTTACTTGAAAAATTACCTCATAAGAGTTCCTCTTATAAATCAAAGAACAAAGCTGAGAAGTCAGCTCAATTATAGGTTTATTCTATGGCTCCAGGTTAGAAATAGAGAGAAAAAGTAAAAAAAGGGATGACAAAAGGGGAAAAAAAAATCTTTAGCTTTGTGGTCAGAAAATTAGGTCTAAGTCTTGGTTCTACCATCTACCAGATGACTGACATTTGGAAATGTACTTTCTGTCACTGAGCCTAGATTCTTTATCTGCAAAATAGGGATAAGCACACCTACTTCACTGGGTCTTTACTGAGGATAAAAATGACAGAAAGGACATAAATATGTTCTAAAGACAATGAAGAGCTAAACACAGTATCTATCCCTACAGAAGCTGAACAGGATATGTGGAAGCTAAATCTGTAATCCTATTTCCAGTTGAGTCAAATCTAATCAACCTCAGATTAAAAAAAAACTGTTTTATGACAGAAAATAACTGACAAAAAAGGAAAACATACAAGAGGCAGGTAGCAAGTTTATGTTTTAAAGAAATGCTTAGTAAGATACTCACATTCTGCCAAACTTCCCATAAAAGGTACCCCTATTCCATCTTTGGAGTAACTGAGGAATTGAAGAGGAGACTATTAGCATAAATTACAAATGTGAACAAAATTATTCATAATCAAAGCAAACATCACTTTGGTGGACTAATTAGGATTAATTAGACATAATGATGAACACAGTTTTAATGGTTTTGAGTTACCTGGAGAAATGAATGTAATTAGCGAACGCTGAACCGGCTTGTAACAGCAATGCAGTTGTCAGAACCTTTAAGACCATGTGCATGGGTCCTCCTTTCTTAACAGCCTGCCACAGTGACTGAGCATAAATGCAAGCAATCACAAAGTACACAAGGACCAGGAGGAAAAAGAACTCATGTAAGCCTGTGAAGAGAAGAAAGGAACAAGCCAGTTACAGTGTTGGGTTGCTTTCAAATCTTCCCATCAATATATTTTCAGAACTTGTTTTTTAATTGGAGTTATAGCCTTTATTTACTATTGCAAGAGAAAAAAAGGAAAACTATTGAAACTTAAATCATCTTCTACTCTGGAATAAAGTCTTAATTGTAAGAGCACAGCTTAAACTAAGGTCAATCTATTGAAAAAAAAAATACTGGTCAGGAAATAAACCCACAGACTAACCACAAAATCACAATTTTGTTAGAAAAAACAATGATTTCAACTTTCAGTTACGAACGTTTCTTACCCCCAAAATGGGCTTCTTCTATGAGACGTTTAAAAATAGACTTCGTCAGTCAATACAAGTTTACATACCCTGACAATGCTTCTCCAAGTGTGAGCCCTGGGCCAGCAGCAGCACAGCACCAGGGACCCAGCTAGGAATGCACATTTGGGACTCCTCCTGTACCCAGGGCCTCAGAGACCCTGGGAGTGGGGACCAGCACTCCGGGTTTGAAAAAGGCCTTCAGTGACTCTGCTGCAGCTAAAGCCTGAGAGCCACAGCTCTGGACGGATGGCAGCCCTAAATCCCGACTTGGACAAAGTGTCACAATACGGGTCATGACCAGAGCCTCCTTCTGAAGGGAGCGGCTTTCGTTCTGTCAAAGAGGAAATCCTATGGAGACCCCGTGATTCCACTCCACAGGCGACCGAAACTAAAACACCTGACCAAATGGCACCAATCCAAAGACTGGTCTTTGGCCAATAGCATCACTCGGTTCTCAAAGGTAAGAGGCTAAGCATGTTCTCTTGGGACATCAAACCACAAAACACAGAAAGGATGAAGCAAGAAAAACTGAAGTTGGAAAGAACTGGTGCTAGGGCAGGGCACAGGAGTCAAGCCAGGCCACACTGAAACAGAAATTCTGAGCGAGCAGAAATTTTGAATGAGCAAAAGGAGTTGGCTGGTAAAGACAAGGACAAGGTAAACGTGCAGAACTTTTAAACGGTGAGAGGCATTCAGCCATCTCTGGTTTCTACCGGCAACTTCTCAGGATGCTCTTCACACATTCTCAGGATAAACACTGCCTTGTCTGCGTGAAGCGGATTCTTTTGACTGTGTCTTCATTTTTCAGAACTTTCAGAACAAACCAGGGCAAGCTCTGAGTTTAACAGTTCACATTTACTCAGTTACACTGAAAGCTAGTCCCTAACGCTGGGCTTTTATATTCTGTCTAAATAACAGTGGACACAGTGGCAGCGGCTATGAAGACGGCTGTCCCCACTGAATCTGTGAGTGAACAGTCTCAACTGCGCTCACCGTCGCCCAGCGGGACCCCTGAACGTGCTCCAGTTTCCCATGTGGGGTGGACTCGAAATAACAGAAGGAAGTGTTTCCATTATATGGAGAGTTATTTTGGAAAAGTAATTCAGGAGATGCAAATAGTAGGAAAAATACTCAATAAACAGTTCAATCTCAGTCATGTTTTAGGCATGGTTAGGAGAAAACAGAAAGTCTTTCAGCCACTGGGTGTCTCTCCTGCTCTTCGTACACAAATGCTAATTGTCCACTTTGCTAGTCCAGGTGAGAAAACATGTCAGACTTCAGGAAGAGAGTCTCAAATAACAGAATGGTCGTATGTTCTTTTAAAATTCCTGACATAGAGAAGTAGAATATTCTAGTTTTAGAAATAATAGGACCATAAGCCTACGATTGCTAGAGTAACAGAATAAGGCAGAAAATAAGCTAAACATATTCTAACTGTGGGCTTCCCTGGTAGCTCAGCTGGTAAAGAATCCACCTGCAATGCGGGAGACCTGGGTTAGATCCCTGGGTTGGGATGATCCCCTGGAGGGCATGGCAATCCGTCCAGTGTTCCTGACTGGAGAATCCCCATGGACAGAGGAGACTGGTGGGCTACAGTCCATTGGGTTGCAAGGAGTCAGACACGACTGAGCGACTAAGCACAGTATTGTAACTCTGGGTCAGTAAAAGTCTTCATGCTATCCTGGGTTCTGAATCTGTTTTTGTTTTTCCTTCTTAGTATAAAGAGTTAAATATAGTATTCTACTTAAATTTTTATTTATTTATAATACTTTATAGAATATTCATTACAAGTTAAGGTTCCAGATTCTGTTAGGTAAGAAATGCACTAGGAAAAGAAAATTCTCAGACTATTTATTGAGTAATCAGAATAGTGAGCCTCCCAGGTGGCTCAGTGGCAAAGAATCTGCCTGTCAAGCAGGAGACACAAGTTCATTCCCTGGGTCGGGAAGATTCCCTGGAGAAGGAAATGGCAACCCACTCCAGTATTCGTGCCTGGAGAATCCCATGGGGTTTCCCAGGCAAGAATGGGAAATCTTGCCTGGGAAAGATGGACTGGTGGGTTAGACCATGGGGTCATAAAAGAATTGGACGCGACTCAGAGACTAAACAACAACCATGACCACAATAATGGAAAAAAGGACTTTTGAAAATAAGACACATGTCACTAGCAAAAAATGTTTTCAGATTATTCAAGACTAAATGTATTTTCCATAAAAAGCTAACATTGTAACCAACAAATTACTTCATTGAGATAATATATTAAATAACTTTAACAAGGACATTTGTCCTATAGTTTGCTCATTGCATTTTGCATAAATTATTTACCTTGATTCTGATTCTTTAAAGATAAAACTCTGGTTCTGCACTCAGGGTTCTTTTAAACAAATCACCTCTAGGAAAAAAGTCTGTTTCTTTCCTCTTCAACTTTACTTTGTTCTGCCACCATCCCTCAGAGGAGAGTAATCTATGTTCACCTTGAAACTAAAATCTAATTTTAAGACAGGTGGATATTATGTATTAAGTCTTGCCTATACACAAAAGAAGAAAAACACTCTTAAATCACCATGCAATGGGTGACAAAGACATATAAGAGAATGAGTAGATTTTAAGGCAAACTTAGTGGGAAGAAGCATTAGTAAAATTCAGTGGGAAGAAAAGTTTTAGGACAGCTTTAAAAGAATTTACCTATAGCTAAATGATGGGAGATGGGAGAAAAAAGAGGCTAAGAGAGGGAGAGAGCCAATGGGTCACGGGGCAGTCCCTGGAACAGTCTGGCCTACCAGTGATGTCTGTGGTCTCAGAAGCCAAGGTCCATCCCACCTGCAGGTATCTCAAGATACCTCCTGATTAGTCTAAACCAATTAGAGAGATTCCAATACTCTCTTTGCCCAGAGATGTAAGCCTAACCCTAACCCTCTGCTGTGCCTTGTTGGTTTACCTTTATCTCCTTTCTGATACCTTCACTTAACACTTCTCTTACCATGTTAGATGACAAGGTCATATGTCGAGTTCTGGCCAATGAAATGTGATGAAGGACCTTCTGGGAAAAGTTTCCTTGCTCTTAACAAAGAGACACTGAATTTGGCCATTGTCCAGATACAAGGCCCAGATAACTGCAGTTAACCTTGAATACGAGGGAGCTGACAAAGCTGACAGTCAGAGAATATGAGGGTAGAGAAGTGCTGAAAAAACTGCTTTGAAGAAGTCTCAGATGTTATTGTTATGTAAGAGAATTAATTTCCTTACTGTCTCTACTACTTGTAGTAGAGTTTTCCATTCAAGTTACAGCGCTAAAGGTGAGATCCAGCCCATTATCTTTTGGGATAACAGAGAGGAAAAAAGGAAGAAGAGAAAATAATAAACATATCTGGAGTCTTAAAGACAGTGAGATGGCAGATGTGGAAGAGCTAGTAATATTATTCCAAGAAAAATCAAGTCTACTTTAGACAATAATGCTTTGACTCAGGATTCTGTGTACTTCTTTTGGTCTCTACCAACTGCAAGTACTTAACAAGGATTCTAATTTTTTAAGAGGCGATTTTATTTTATTCTACCTTGAGACATGATATTCCTATGTAATGTTTTGTCAAATCGCATCAAACTTGCCTTAGTTGATATTCAAAAAAGCCCCTAAGTTCCTATGTCTGTAAAATATAGGAGTAACTGAAGTCTGGTAGATATATAAAATACCTAATTGGTTTGAAAGGAAACTATAAAATTTAATCAGAGTAACATGTAACATTAATTGCAGCTTTTTGCACCAGGTTATTCTAGTTCGAACCTCTAAGATACATGGTTTAACAGTCTATTCTGAGCAAAAAGCATAGCAAATCAATTTTCTCTACTCAGGGCAGAAAATTAGTCAAATGAGGAAAAGTTTCTAAACCGAACTAATTGGGAATTATTCCCTGGAAACAAATTCTATGCCTGAGGCTATAGACTAAGAAGAATCCTTCTGAAGGCTTTATGTTAAAATTAACACATTTCTAAAGCAACATGGACTATGAACTTCTAGATAAGTGGGTCTACACATTAGAATTAGCTACATGCCTCACTTCCACTCCAAAACCAAGTCTATCTCAGTCTCTGGGGGCAGACATCTGTATTTTCCCCAAAGCTCTCCAGATGCATACACAGTGATGGGTTGAGAATCAATGAATTAATCCCTCAATGTAGAATGAATCAGATTTTAAGGCATCTAGATATTTAAAGAATGAAATGATGATATCCTTGGAAATTATGCCAGCTACCTAGCAATGAATACTTTTGAGTACTTACAGCACTTTTTAAAATCAATTCCCACATAATAGCCTTGCAAAGAATCCTATGCTTAATGGAAACCCGTATTATAGTGAGATTTTTTTCCCTTCATTTATATACTCTTGGTGACATGACCAAAGTAACATTCCCCATTTGAGTAAAAGAAAGACAGATTTTAAACACACTGTAAGTATCAAATCAAAATCAGTCACAGGAGAAGATAGATCAGAAGGAGTCAGGACTAAGAACTGAGTCAGGACTTCAAATTCTGTCAACCTAAAACTCTCATGAAATATTTTATGGAAGTAGATATCATTTCAGAAAACTTCATCAATTTTGATCATTCCTAAAATGGCTGCAAGCTCCAATGAAGGCAACTCCTAAAAATATTCAAATACCCTAGTGAAGGACAGCTATATGAAGTTTCTATCCCACTTAATCACTGGGTTGCCAATTTAGACTGCTCAGTTTATCAACATTCTTCTGTTCATAAAAACAAAGCTAGCTTATCATAAAAACAGAGATTTTAGAATGAAAAAACTATAAACTGTCCATAATCCTACCATCCAAAGTATGGAAACAATCTGCTCATATTTTTGTACTTTCTGTTGATTCTCTGCATTTTGTAACATAATTGAAATCATACAACTTAAATTTCCAGTTCTGCCTTTAAACTATTTAATAGTACAGCTGTTACAGTTCTATACGAAGGTTTATTTAACCATTTCTCTACTGTTAGACACAAGTTGTTTTTAATTTTTCAGCACTGAATAACACAACATGAAGATTCTTGGGCATAAATCTTTTTCTACACTTAGGATATCTACATACATATTCTTACCAGATTCTCCAGCACTGAAATGATCAAATGGGTTCCCTTCGGCATCCGGGTTTAGTAACATCATTTCAAATGGGATATCTTCCACCTGAGAATCCTCATTGTCCTCTCTGCATGTGTACTTGTCTGCGTAGAACACGTGCCACTTTTGTGGATAAGGAATCTGGGACACTGTCAGGTTACGTTCCGTCTGATTCACAGCCACTTCAAAGAAAAAAAAATAGCACTTTCAAAGCAAAACTCTCAAATGCATTCATTGTTTTAGTCACACAATCAATTTGAAATTGGAATTTTTTTGTTTAGTTCTTATTGCCTCAGTAATCTAAACCCTGATGTAGTACTGGAATAAGTTCTGTAAGTCAAAAAGCAGGTAAAAATATTGTATTTAACCAACCAACGGAATCACTATAAAAGTTCTATGAAAATATGTACACAGAGTCATTCTGCTATTCACCTGAAACTATCACAACATTGTTAATTGGCTATACTCCAATATAAAATAGTTTTTAAAAAATTCTGTGAAATACCGCAAATGACTAGAAAGGTTTCATTGAAATCCTGAACTTCAATTAAATATTTCCAAAGTTTTCAAGTAAGTGAGCAAAACTAAAAAATTTTTTGTTGTGGTGGTAAAATGTGTACAACACAAAAGTTATCATTTTTAGGTGTACAGCTCTGTATTAAGTACATTCACAATGCTGTGTAAACCATCATGGTGACATTTCTGAAAATTACTTATTTGAGTTATATTTAAATATGGAGCATTCTACGTTTGAAACTATTATATCTAAAAACTATGGCTGACAAACCTTCAAGAGATTGTCCAAAATCTCTTCCTGATTGGTTATTCCTTTAAAAGCTACTCAAAGCAGAAAAACAGAAATTACAGGAATATTAGAGTTGTTACACTGGGTCAGATCTACGTAATGTATTGGGGGGTGGAAACTATTGGCCTCACACAGAACTATGCTTGAATCTTGGCCCCAGTACTTACCTTCTATATGACTTTGGGCAAGTTACAAAAGCAAGTTACTTTCTTCATCTGTAAAATGAAGATAATACTTACAGCAAAGAGCCAATGCAAGCACTAAGTTATATACTCAGCATGGTTGCTGAATACAAGTTGTCCCTTTCCTTTCTTTAAAATAAGGAGATCACACTAATCAATGGTTCTCAGTCCAGGGTAATCCTATTCCCCTGTAGCGCATTTGAAAATGTGTAGGGAGTGTTTGCTGTCATAGCAGTTGAGAACACACTCGAAGTGAAGCAGTGCTAAACCTCATGCAACCCAACATAGTCTCCCATGGTAAAGACCTGTTCCTACCCAAAATGCCAATAGCACTCCCTTTGAGAAACACGAAATGATGTCTGAGATCTCTCTTTGATCTAAAACTATGATTCTGATCTGAGAGACACCACCACCATAAGTGTGGTAGGAGGGTGAAGTCTCAAACACCATGCGTAATAAAGACAGTGGGAGAGTTAAGGGGAGCAAGGCTTATAAGCTTGGGACTCATCATATACATATAATACTTAACCTCTCTACATGTGTTTCTTCAGTAGTAAACTTAAGACACCTGCCCTGTCTGACTCAGAATCCTTGTAAGGAGCAAAGGAGACAGTATATGAAAATCCTAAGTGAAGAGTCTGATTCTATACAAAGTGTTCTTAAAATATAGGATTACGATGGGCCTGATTTCCAAGTCCAGACTGCCCCCACTGCATGCTAGCTAGTCTTGATCTTTTTCTCGATTGAAAACACAAAACTTTAATAAATAAAAGATACTTCTTGAGATAACTGTGGAAATCTGCATATGGAAAAGATTTTAGAGGATACTATGAAATCATTCACTTTCTTAGATGCAGTGATGGTACTGTTGTGGTAATATTTATGGAGAAAAATGTCCTTACTCTTATGAGATGTATGCTGAAATATGGTGAATTGCTCAACGCACCCACAGCTTATTTCAGTTCAAAATAAAAATCACACACACAAACATAAAGCAAATGTAACAAAATATTGAAATTATTAAACCTAACCCAAGAATATTCAGGTGCTGGTTGCATTCTGCTTTCAACTTGTATGTATAGCTGAAAATTTTCCTAATAAAAAGTTGGAAAAACATTATTTGTAAGTTGCCTTTATCACTGAGACAGGGACTTATCTAGACGGGATTCAAATTTGGAGGACTTAAAACTTTACATTTGGGAATTTCATTAACAGTAGTTAAAATGGACAAGATGATTTTATTTAATATACGATCAATAAGCAGTCCAGAAATAAGGCTTTTGAAATGTGCAGCTTGCAATTATATAATATGGGCTTATTATATAAAAGCTCTGCTGTGTTGAGGTTTTATCACTTCCACTTTTTCTCTTAGATAAAATAAGAAATTAACCATTATATTTTCATCAATATACTTTTTGATGCTTCATTTTAAATTATGTGTTCATTTTAAATTACCACAACATAAAGCGATACTGGCTTGAGTTTTTGTCTTGCTGCCTTTTTCAGTAAGCCTAGGAAATAAGCCTCTTGACAAAACTGCATGTTCATTGTTTTTGAAACAAAAGACTACAGCACAGCATGCTCATTATATGCTGATGCAATTAGTACCTCAAATATTAACAAAACTTGAATTGCAGAGAATGGTGTTGAATGGCTAATTTCCCAATAGAATTATAAAACAAAATGAATACTGTTAACAAAATTACTCAAAATAATAAGATACTAACACTTTTAAGCAATTAATAAAATATACCAAATGTACAAAAGAAAATATATGCATGATATAAAAAGACAATACTGAAAGTGTTTTATATACAAAATTACACTTTATTCTTGTTATCTGACAGCAAATTTCTTTTGCATAGAAACTCATTTTCTGTGCTTTAAATATCTACTTTGTTTGCTCTAAAAAAAAAACCCTACAAAGTTTTCACCATTTAAAAAAAATCTGATGGTTTATGTCATTACTGAAAGAGAAAAAAAGAAGACTGAAAAATAATTCTTCAAACATTAATTTGGGAGGAATGCATAATCACAAGCAACATTCAACACTGAGATTTTTCAAATCTATTAATCTTTTCATAGTTCGTGGCAGCAATAAGGTTTTACATAGGAATCAGGCACAGTTAATGAGCTCATCACCAAGTAGGTGAAAGGCTATTAATACTTAAAAGTCTCATTAATGGTCAGGAAATGAGAATTTTTTTTACAAGGAATTATTTTCAAATATGTGACACTACTACACTGTCATGAATTTAAGGATATGCTTTTTGTTTCAATGCATCAAAGCTTCTAGATAACAATATACTATAAATATGAAAATAATATGCAAAAGTTAGAGAATACAGATTTTGTTAAGACTTGGCTTTCGTTACTGGAAAAAGAACTGATTAAATATGTAGAAAGGGATATATGTGCCATCAGTACTTAATTTATTTCAGACCTTCAAATTTAAGAAAACAATCATCATTCCTCAAAAATTCCTGTTTCCTGAGATCTTCCGTTTCAACAATTTCAAAGAATACCCTTCACATAACAGAGAAGGAAGAGGAAGGGAGAATAGAAAAAGAAACAACAGCAAGAGGTTTTATAAATGATAGCTCTCTATACATGCAACTCCACCTAAAGGGTCATAATTAGAATCACAGCATTTTAGACTTTTAGGAACCTTGGAGAAAACTAGCCCAACTTCCTTGTTGCACGTAAAGCGCAGGTGAAAGATAACAAGATCTTCTTACCAGTTACTAACAGTGATTCTCAGTTTAGCACTGAGTCTCTCCATATACATAAGTTCTGTGACTGAAGGTATTTGACTGATATAAAAATTATGTTTTTGCAAGTGTATATACAATATGGCATAACACTGACCATGTAATATAAGAAAATAAATTGATTCCTATAGCTCAAAGCTATAAACTGTCCAATCAATTTTTAACAGAAGCAAAAAGACTTTAAGGTACCAAATACAAAAGAAATGACCTACTAACCAAAAACCCCTCAAGCACTAAGCTGCATGATGATTATCCTACAAATACTTAGCCAATGCTTAACTGAGCACCATGGTGATTATAAAGCCTCACTCTCTCAGGCATAAATGTAACTGACACTCATACTTCTTATCACAACCTCAGTTTCGCATTTACTCACAGTGACCTGATCCACACCCTTAGCAGCCTTAAGCACTGTGGAGAGTGTCAGTATTTTGGTCCCTTGATTTATGGCTAGTGCCTAGCGTAGTATGGGAAGTATTGTGAATGAATGAATAAATAGATCGAAAGAGTCTTTCTGCTCTCCCTGACTGATTTTATACCAAATAAATAAAAACCTGTAACTATAACAAGTGCTGTGGAAGAAAACATGCTATGAAACCTCAAGTGTTAACTTAGTGGATGGAAGAGTCCAAGAGAAAGAACAAACAGGAAAAGCCTGTGCAGAGGCCCGGGGAGCTCTGAAACAAAACCAGCACTGCAAACAAAATGAGGCCAAGGCAGGCAGTTCTGTGAGATGAAGCCGGGCGGGGGGGGGCAGAGGGGTTAGGATTGGCCAGACTCTGGATGGCTCTCCTGATCGGATTAGGCGGGTCATCACTCCTTGGGCAGTATCTAAGGGTGTGGCGAGGGTATAAAGGTGAGCCGATCAAATCTGCTATTCTGTAACTCCCGTTACAGATGGGGAATAACATAGCTGCAGTGGCCAGGCAGGACGTATTGCAATAGCATAGGCAAGAGACTAAGGCCTCCTGGAATAACACGATGGGGGTAAGAAGAAGGAAAGGAGATGCATTCAAGAGATAGGTAGAGGAAACTTGCTGGACGGCAAGGGTACAGAGAAGGTAAAGAGAGGAGTGTTGGAAGACTCCTTGGTTTCTAGCTTATTCACTAGATAGATGGTGGTGCCAGTCCCTCAAACAGGGAACACTGGAAGAGGACCAGGTTTGGATGAGCACAGAGGCGGACATTACGAGAACTGGGAGCTGAGGGTCAGAACCTCTTACACGTATGTGGAACACTTAGCTGAGCAGATTGCTGTAGAAAGGCAAGGAAAACTGACAGTGACCTTCTGTATGAATTTCCCAGATAAGTTCTACAATTCAGGGTTGGGGTAAATAAGTAACTGTCTCTTTGATATCTGAATCTAGTCATTCGGGCTTCTTCAGCAGACTGTCAATGTCATCTCAGAAACCGAGACAAGAGATCCCCACAATAGGCGGCGATGATATGGGACTTGTACTCCCATCCTTACTCAGGCTATGAGGGAACCAGACATTTGCTGTCTGACTGCTAAACTGAGAATCACTGTTAGTAACTTGTAATAAGATCTCTTTATCTAATACACAAAGCACGGATGTTTAGAAATAGCAGTGCTTGACTGACTAGACTAAAAGAAGACTCAAGACTCATCAATATGTAGAACATGGTAGAGGAAATGCAGGGCAAAAGGGGAGAAAGATAATTTCCAGTTTTTCTCATGGATATTTCACGTTCCTAATTAATAAGCTGTTAACTTCAAAGGGGTAGGATGGGTAGCATGGCACAGGCTCTTCATTTCTGTGTTAAAAATACCTGCACTCACTCCGGAAGGCAAATACCCTAATGCATGGGACAATGTTGATGACAAAGGAAGAGATCAAGGATTCAGGCAACTAGAATGATAAAAGCAGAGCCTCTCCAGAGATGAACCTAGCGGTTTACAAATGATGTGGTGGTGCTGGGATAGTCCAAAATGACACACTGTGGTACTGTATGACTAGGTCCCAAGTGTGCCAGCAGCATATTGCAAAACAGCATCACTTGGGGTAAATAATACAAGTAACGCAGATAACACAGGCTTAGTGCTTAGCTCAGTGCTACCAGATAATAAGCATTCAACAAATATAATCATTCACTCCATGCTGCCACTGGGTCAAAATACATCTGCCATACTGGTAGGAATTATATGGCCTGTAAGAAGTCTGAATGAAGGAAAGTATACCTTTATAAATTATCTGCATATTTTTTTTAAAGATTTTGAATAAGAGGGAAAAAAGGCATTCTATCTTTTGATCAAAGAGAAGATTTAGCTTAAAATGTACTAGGCAGAGTGTGGTGTGTGCTGTGCCATGAAACATCTTGATATGTAAATACTATACTCCTAACATTAAGGAGGAAAAAAAAAAACATAATGATCAAAGAAAAGGGGAAATACTCACTTGTCAATTGAGCTTTGGATAATTTTTCACTACAACTATACTCAGGACCACCTTCCTGCAGCTTTAGCCATTCCTGGGCTTGGAACAGGTAGAGTTTAGCTTCCTTTCCAACAGCTACTGCTATGTTGTTGATTCTGACACACAAAAGAGCGTGGTCACCTGGGACATTAAAACAAAAATTATCAACCAGTTTGATCCTGTATGGAATTGAAATGGTAGGACAATTTAATAACTCTATTTATCAAAATGGGAATTGAAAGAGCATAATTTTTCTTAAATCTCATTTTAACTAGGTACTTCAAGTTAGAATGCCCATCCCATGCAGACACAAGTCAAGTGATTATTCACAGTAATTACGCAAAACAATGTGTTGTATTTCCTTATACTTGAGCTGATAACTGATTGCTTTTCACTGAATAAACAGCAACATCTGCTGTAGGTAGACATGCACTGTGATAGAATTTCGCCTCATTTTACAAACACTCCAAATCTATAAATTTATAAATCTATAAATTATCTATAGAAATGTCCTGCCAGTTTCATTCAGTTTTTAACGTAACATGGATGCTAATATTTAATTATTCTTTTACTATAAAAAGCAAACATATATAATATAGTAAGAAAGTTTAAATAAATGAATTTCGGATACATTTGACATCTGCGACTTTTACATAGGAATTTTCAGAACAATATATGTTGTACAACAACTATACAATGATTCGTGTCGCATACCGCAACTACATTTAAGGCCTAGAAGAGAAATGGCAAAAAGTAGGTCCCTCTAGGGAAAGGGACTCGGAGTAAGGAAAAGTGAAACAAGGGACTGTTTTTTCATCTTAAGATCTTTTAATTCTCTTGGTATTGTTTTATACTATTATCACTTTGACAAAACATTTTAAACAAATTTATATGTATAGTGTGTATCAAAAAAATCATTTAAGTCTCTGACATAAACTAATCACACTATAAATTATCAACAGCCTTAAAAGTGATTCTATCCCCTATTAACATTTGAATCATGTTCTGATTCAAGTACTAAAATAATTCCTATTTTCGTACTTACGAAGGTCTTGGTACTATTATCTTACTGAATTTGAATTCACTGAAAACTGATAATAGTAAAGACACACACAAAAAAAGAAAGTGTGTATGTTAACATACTTGGAACACTCTATTCCTCAATCTTTCCTCAGAAATCTGGATTTATTATTTGTTTCTCCTCTGTATCTATCAGGTAATCATCAATGAAATATCTGGGCTGTCTAAGCCTGTTTGCAAATCATGAATAAGCCATGTCACAGCTTCCATACATGCCAGATTTTCCGACACTGTCCAGATTGTGCCATTTATCGTAGTGACGTTACTATCACCTGCGCATGCCGGACAAGGCATGGCCAAAAAATAAAATAAAATAAGGGTCCTAACCTCATCAAAGCAAATAATTATTTGAAATATAGTACTAAGAGTACTAAGAGTAAGTATCAAGAAAAACACTCAAACTTTGAGGGTGCAAATGAAGCAAAAATTAGAATGAAAGGTTCATTCATTTAATAATTATAGATTTTTGATTGAAGAATCAAATGCAATCTCATTTGAGAAGGGTCACATAGGATACAAATTAAGAAGATTCCAGGACACACTTGCATGCATTTCTGTCAAGTTCATTCTAGGTCTCTGGTCCACAGTAAACCTACTGAAGTAACCAAACTGTTCCGACAATTGTGACAACTACATTATAAGACGTGGTGAGGAGGGGAATCCGAAATTTCTGTGCTGCAAGCATGTTTTAGCAAAATGATCTAAATGAAAAAGGACAAAACCCAGGAAATCTCAGATCTGGAACTTATGTTCACATGTAATTACGGTGTCTTAGCGTACACAATCAAGCTGATGGGAGAGAATAAACGATGCTTCTTTGGGCAAAGGATCTCGAAACTTGCAGCAGGAGAGAGAACAGCACATTCGTTAGCACGAGAGGATTGGGGAAACTTTTAGGTTGCGGGATATAATCACTCATGGGGGAGGGAGCTGACGAGGATCTGGGGAGCTGCAACAGAGGGGTTGGCCATAAACGTATCCCACGATTCCAGGAAGCTGAGGTAGGGGAGACAACCGGCAGGGGAAGCGCAGGTAAGCTGGCTGAAGACCCCAGCCGTGCCGTCGCCAGCTCCAGGCTCACCAAGCGAGGCGGGGAGGGAAGGGCCTGCAGGATGGGCCCACGCGCCTTCATCCCTCGCCCTGCCCCGAACCTACCGTGGAACTCGAAGTGGCCGATGCTCTGGCCCTGAGCGTCTCGGGCCGCGGCGCTACTGAAGCTGCCCCGCAGCGTCTTACCCTGGCCGCCCGGTGGCCACCAGCAGCAGGTGAGGGCCACTGCCAGCAGCCGCAGCCCCCCCATCCCCGCCTCCCGCTCGGTGCCCACACCCCAACCCCTAACCGCCCGCGGCCGCGGCCCCACGTCGACAGCTTGAGACGGCGGGGAGGGGGGTGATGGGAGCAGGACCAGCATCGGGGGCCCGCCCCTCGGAGAATAGCAGCCAATGAAGTGGGCCCCTCAGCCACGAGTCAAGGATAGCCACCAATCAGAGGCTGCCATGGGCGGGACTGCAGATACGCGGGTCCCGTCACTCCCTGGCCTGTTGGCTAGTTCCCGCCTTTTTTATGGAGCCTCAGGAGGATGGTGCTTCTGGTTACGGAAAAATTACTGCCTTCCTCTCCGCCGCGCGCGTGTGGCGCCGCTGCGCATGCGCCTGCGCGTGGCATTGGCCCGAAAGGTTTGCCCGTGCTGTGTGGGTTTCGGAAAGAAGCACCATTTCTGGTGAGGTGAGGAATGCTCCACTCAAGAAAGTCCTATGTGCCCAATTTGATGTCTCAAAGACAGGAATCTGTCCCCGTCCACAGCTTAACGCCTGGCCCCTCGGCACCTCCAACCGACTTTCCCCCCCCAGGTTTCCTGTCTGCTTGTGTTATGCCATTATCCAGCAGGCCAGACAGCTGAGAATTGTAGCAACCCCTCACCCCCACCCCAGCCTCCACCCCTAAGCTCCCTGCATCCAATCAGTTCAAAGAAAACAGTTTATTAGCGCCTCTTCTGGACGATTAGGTTAGGAAGTACTAGCCACTGTACCGGAGAAGGCAATGGCGACCCACTCCAGTACTCTTGCCTGGAAAATCCCATGGACGGAGGAGCATGGGAGGCTGCAGTCACAGGGTCGCTGGGAGTCGGACACGACTGAAGCGACTTAGCAGCAGCAGCATCCACTCCCCTAGCCACCACCTTACCATCATTTACTTGGCCTACGACAACTGATCTGACGGTAGTCAGTTTTCTTCAAGTGGTTACACCCAGTTCACCTCTACCCTAGCACCACAGAAAGCTTTGGGAAACACTGTCTGACTGCATCACTTGCCTTCAGAGACTCTCTGCCTTAGCACACAACTCAAACTCTTCAGAAGGACTTTCAAGCCTCTCAGTGTTTGATGTCCATCCTTATACAAAGCCACTGTCAGTTTGCCAGACACATTCCAAATGCTCCCCTCTGGGCCTATAGCATTTGCAGATCCCTCTGGCTGCAATACTTCACATATTCTACTATTTAACCCCACTTCATCTCATTTTCCTACTCGACTTTCCCAAGGGACATTAAGAAGCCATTCTCAAGCCTTCAGATCTGTGTTAGATACTCTGTGAACCAGAATCTCTTACTACCCTACCTAGACACTTATCCACACTATATTGTAAATGTCTACTGATTTATCTGAATACCTTAATATATTGTAAGCTCCAGCTGGTCAGAGACTATATCTTGAATAGAGTAGAAGCTCAAAATCATTTCATGAATAAATATGTATGAATTATTTTCATTTGACAGCAAGCTTTATTACATATAAGCAAGTTCTCACAACAGACCTCATAATTTAGAAAAGGAAACCTTGAGGGAAAACTTCATATCATGTATCTGGCATTTTCTATAATTCTGGCTGACTAGGAATAAAATAGAGATATTAATATTATGAGGTTTTTAAAAATAACATTATTTTTAATTATAAAAGTAATTCATGCTGATTAGAAAAAATTTAGCCAAAAAGTATGAGACAAATATGGAAGTCCTCATTTCCTCATTTCCCTGCTCATACATACTGCTACCAAATGTAACTCCTTGTTAATAGTTCAGGGTGGATCTTTTAAGACTTAGATTTACAAATTGGTGGTGTTTGCAAATCAAGGACAGGAATAAAATTGGTCCTGAAAAAAATCTGAACATGGGCCTTGAATACTTGAAGATTTCTTCCTCTCTTTTTAATCTTCATGATAAACTTCATTTCTCTCATTGAAGACAGGCTTCTTGCTTCCTCATTTCATTTGAATGAGTATAGCTAACAAGTCGCAAATTTTTATAGGTCCTCAAGAGTTCAATAAGAGCAAACAGACTATACTGAAACCTTAACCCAATTCCAAATCCCAGGAAGAGGATTCAGTTAGCCTATGGTGAGTCCGATGCACATTCTATGGTCTGCCTGGGTGAGTAACTTGGGAAGATGATAAAAGGTAGGGAAGTCTGGTCAGATAAAACCATAAGTATTCACTGCAATATATTTTGGCCTTCATTCCATGTTGGAACATCCTTTTTAAAGGCCATTATCATTCAATTACATTAGATTAAATTTTATGAGCCCACTGAATTAAATTTTATTAGCCCATTGCATTTAGAAAATGAGACAATACTAGTAGGCATTTACATTGTATCCAGAGGTTCGTTATTGTAAGCAGTACAAAAGTGAATATATATATTTTGCAATATCTATATTATACATCATGAAATTTGGGGATCATAGAGTGGTCTGTCAAAGCTATGGTTTTTCCAGTAGTCATGTATGGGTGTGAGAGTTGGACTGTAAAGAAGGCTGAGGACTGAAGAATTGATGCTTTTGAACTGTGGTGTTGGAGGAGACTCTTGAGAGTCCCTTGGATTGCAAGGAGATCCAACCAGTCCATCCTAAAGGAAATCAGTCCTGAATATTCATTGGAAGGGCTGATGCTGAAGCTGAAACTCCAATACTTTGGCCATCTGATGATGTGAAGAACTTACTCATTGGGAAAGACCCTGATACTGGAGAAGATTGAAGGCGAGAAGAGGAGGGGACGACAGAGGATGAGATGGCTGGATGGCGTCACAGACTGGATGGACATGAGTTTGAGTAGGCTCCGGGAGTTGGTGATGGACAGGGAAGCCTGGCATGCTGCAGTCCAGATGCAAAGAGTCGGGGACTGAAGCGACTTAGCACGCACGCAAGAAGAATGGGAATACTCAGTATAGGTGGAAGTGTCTTTTTGTTACAGCCTTTTGGGGGGAAACAAGCAGTAACATATATGAAAATTTCAAACGCACAGACCACTCTCAGTTCAGTTCAGTCGCTCGTCGTGTCCCCTGTCCGACTCCGTGCGACCCTACGGACTGCAGACTACCAGGCTCCTAGGATTCTCCGCGGTCCCTGGACGCGCACACAGGAGGGCCCCGCCCCGCCCTCGGTGGGCGGGGACAAGTCGGTCTAAGCTCCGGAAGCGGCCGCTGTCTGCTCCTTTAAAGTGTCGTGGGGAGTGGGACGCGTCGCAAAAAGTCGCGGTGGAACTTCCCTACGATCTACAGACCTGGCACTTTACGGTGCCAGGCCCTGTTGAGCTGGGAGATGTCGGCTGCGGGCCGCGCTGAGTCCTTGGGTCCTCCCGACAGCTTTGCGAAGCGGGTGCTGGTGACCGGGGGTGCTGG
Organism: Antilocapra americana; assembly: GCA_007570785.1. Lineage (NCBI taxonomy): Eukaryota > Metazoa > Chordata > Mammalia > Artiodactyla > Antilocapridae > Antilocapra > Antilocapra americana. The sequence continues at coordinate 652,312 of ML663566.1, forward strand.
TTTCATGTAGGTAACGGCGCCGCTGGCCGAGTGGTGGCTCCCCAGAAACCCCAGCCTTTTCCTGCGCCTCCGCTTGCCCTTGGCAACTTGGGGCCAGCTTTGGGGATCTGATTGGCAGGGGTGGGGGGTGGTCTTAACGCACGACCTGGATCGTTCTACCTTCTTCCCCTTTCCTGGCCTGCGAGGACGTGGCTCCTTTGAAACTACGACTTCTTTTAAACGTCTCCCAGTCAAAGCAGAAGTGCCGTGGTACTGTCCCCCTTTCTACCTGGCCCAAGATGTACCTGTCACTTTTTGAGCACTCCCACTTTGCAGAAAGCTTCTCATCAATGCTCCAACCCCGGTCCAGTTGCCACCCAACCCTCACTCCCTCGAAACACAGGCCTTGTATGTGTAGGCTTCATGAAACGGTTTTTGGATTTTGAGAGCGGTTTCATTTATGCAGCCAACTTAAAAAAAAAAAACAAAAACTCTCTGCCTGTGTTTTGACCTATACTAGTCATCTGAAAGCCTCTTTCCGTCTCACACCCGTATTTAATCAGCAGGTCCTCTCTCCCACTTCTCACCTTCCTCCCCATTCAACCCTAAACCCTGTTACTGTCTGCTTTTGCCTAGACTGCTGCTGTGACCTCCTGATTAGTCATACCATTTTCACCCTTGTTCCCTTAGAGCTTGTTCGCACGCACAGAGTCTGTGTTTGTTAAGTAAACAAGTGTTTCTCTCCAAAGGTTCCTTTCAGGCATAAAATAACATCCAGACTCTTAGCCACATCTAGAGGACTCTGAGAGGCCCAACCTGGAACCTGATCTCCTGTCTTTCTTCCTCTTGCTTTTCTGTGCCTGCCAGCCTTACCTCCGAAACATAGGAGGCTAGCTCCTCTTTTGAGGCCTTGGACCTTGCTTCCTTTTTGCTGACGCTCTTTGTTTCTATCCCTCAGTTCAGATGTTTGCTCAGACATCACCTCCTCCTAGCCCACCCTATCTAAGTAGTCTCTCTCCCAACTAACACACTTACCACTACCCGAAATAATATTGCATATTTGTGTTTACTTGCTTAGTGTCTGAATTTGTACCCTAGGATATAAACTGGTGAGGGCAGAGACTATGGTTCCCTCAACACCTGGCGGATTGCTCCCACCCCATTAGTACATTAGATCACCTCTTCTAATGGGACAGTGACTTGGAGGAGGGTACTAGGCAAGTAAGGGAAGCGTGGGCATGGAAGGGTGGTAAAGTGCTGGGCCAGGAAACGTACATCCTAGAAAATTCTGTGAAAGAGCTGTCAGGTACAAACTCTGGATTCATAATTTGTTCCTAGGAGCCCAACGTTTTGGTGCATATGATAAAATCTAGTGGATTATCTCACAGAGAGATGCTTCTTTCTCCACTTCAGGGTCCTTTGATACCCATGATGCCACTGTGGATAGTCACTTCAGGATTGTTTCAGCAGTTCTTAGCCTTGGAAACCAAGGTTTAGCCTAGAACTTCTCTAGGACCTTCCTCTCTCCCCACTCTCAGGATTCTACTTTACACTACCAAATTCTTATATCAAGAAATAGGGTGTCTGTAGACATGCAGAAATTGCAATAAGGTTACAGTAAACATGGGCAATTCCCATGCTCATAAGACCTTAATTTTTACATAGTTATGCCTACAGTCTCTGCAAAAGCACGTTATAGTTTTAAGTCCATTTGCACTGATCATCACCTGTTGTATTTATGATATTGCTTTACTCTCATACTCAAAGCATGCCTGGATAGCATCTTTGGCTAATTATTTTCTTACATCCAGGACCAATGAATTCTCTCTTCACCATAGTGTAAAAGGGAGGGTAAGACTTTATATATCAATACTATTGAGAAGATAAATGAAAAATGTGGATCATATATTCAGCGTCGTTATTCTTTCTGTTATCTTGCAATAACTTTATGGCATCTTTGAATAGTTTGCTAATAACTCAGTAGCTTAGGGTAACATTTGAAAATTAGAGGAAAAGGTTAAATTTCTACTAACAAGATATGCTTTTTCTATAGAGCGTCACATATGATTGTCTCTTTAGTAGAAGATTATCCAAACTATATGATCATAAATCTAGACAAGGTAAGTTTGACAAAAATGAGTTCCATGTAAAAAGAAAATTAACTCTGTGTACTGAAACTTATTTATATTTTTAAAAAGTATTAGAATCCTGTCATGCTGATATTTTAGTTTTATATTTAGTCATTTCTAGCAACTTAGGAGCCTTCTTATTCATGTGATCATACAGGTTTTTAATCTTACTTTAAGTCTTGATACTTTTAAATTTGTTATGATAATGTAACATAATGTAAAGGTTTTAAGTATGGTATTTTTACTGTAAAAAAGTCTTCACTCTAAATTCAATATTTGGTGTAATATTTAGTGTAATCTTGTGATTGTTAACCTTTTTTGGCATTGAGATATTCTGATTATTTTATTTTTTTATATTGTTTTCTAACTGCCACCTCCTGAAAACTGTATATTTATTTTAAAAACTAAAGTGTAGTTAAATTAATTTAGTTTTGAGAGTGTTTGTGTAATAATTGTAATCTTGGAGATTCTGAAAGCCATGATTCATAATTGTTTCATTGTTGACTTTAAGCACAAGATACAATTAGTTGCCATAATTTCATAAAGCATAATAGTAAAAAAATATATAGACAAAAAAAATCTTTGAGTCAATAATTTTTGCCTGCCAACCACAGACAATAACTTTTCCCCCATTGGTATACACTGATTTGCTAATAATTTATGATTAGCAAATCTAAAGTATTTAAAATAAATTGATATTTTATAAGAAAAGCTATTTATTATCACTTTTTGTGTTGTTTTTGCCCCCCTTACTTATTTTAAGTTGGATTACTGTGCAAGCCTGAAGAATCTTGAAACCATTTCTAATAAACAAAATTATAAATTTATACAGGTATGAAAGTATTCTTATAATTATATAATTATTTTGTACTGTGCCTCTTTACTCATTCAGACAATATTATAGCTTCCTACTTTATAAACTTGTGTGATATAGGCTTGGGAAGCATGCTTATCAATAACCTTTTTAATTTCAGAAGCATATATGCTATAGAGAATATTACTGAAACTTGTATATTGATACTGCATATAGTTACATGTGATTTTTGGTGCCTGGGCAGATCTATGAGTAGCTGATTGAACTTCCATGGTATGTAGTTTTTAGGTCCTTACTAGCCTTCTAAATAAGGCCTTGCTAGGATTTAAAAGAGATTGATATAAAGTAGTGTGTTACTCAGGGCCAGTCAGTCATCAAAACCCCAGCTTACAGCCCACGGTAGTTTTTTTCCATGAAGTTGATGAATTGGCCTTGGAAGGCTGATTCTTATTAGCTGCTCTTCAAAGAATCCAAAAAATAAACCAGGTCACTAATTCAGAAAGGGAAATTTTACTGTCAAATGGAACTACCTTGTGATTTATGTTTTTTTAAGTAATTGTACAAACTCTCTTTTTAATAGCAGATCGTAAAGATTATACTAGGCAAACATTTCATAATTTTTTTCTTCTATGTAAAAGTGTTTCCTTCAGTTACTGAAGAATTGTTAAGAAAGGATATTTTTAGAAGAACTAATAGGTACATATAACATTAAAAATATTTACTTAGTTGTGGTGAATAAGTAACAGCCTCAGGTTGGCAAGAATATTAAGGAAAAAAAAAACCAGCACAGTCTATAGTAGTAGTTGGTGCTCAAAAAAATACTATTTTAGATATTTATTTACAAAAACGTATTTTGAATTGAATATCTTGTATACTAGAATGCAGGAGAAATACCCCATTACTGTACTTCACCCCTCAATTGAATTTTCAAGATATTCTTTTCTATACCTGGGGTGGGGATTAACTTTTTTCGTATCATTTTTTTTTTGTTCATGAAATGAAATGGTTATTATGATTGAGAGTGCTCAATGAGACTTAGTTTTTTCATGTTTGCCTTTTTATATAGGGTGACATATGTGATTCCCACTTCGTGAAACTACTCTTTGAAACAGAGAAAATAGACATAGTACTACATTTTGCTGCACAAACACATGTAGGTAAGCATTGTTGTCTGTTGCAGCTATGATAGGCAAAGTTTTTTCCCAGTGTCTAGCCAAAATCGAGGTCCAGTAATGGGGTCGAACAAATAGGTACCTAACGTATGTGAAAGAACATATACCATGTTTTATCAGGAAAGCCCGTGGTCACTCTGTCATCAAGATACTTGGTGCTTTCCAGATTACTCATGTCAGTGTAGAGTAAAATGTAACCTTGACCATTATCTGAAAACTGAGTTTACCAAATCCAGAATAGTGATTCCTTCTGGGGAAATGAGCCATCAGCTGTATTTTTATATTGTTTTTCTTAAGATGGATGGTTGATACACAGTTAAACATTATATCATTATCTGTACTGTTTTGTCCTGAGATATCTTCTAATACTTTGTCTAGCATTTTATATTGTGAAATATAGCAACTATTCAGAAGAATTTAGAAGTAAGGTTAAATGAATAATACCCAGGTAGCCATCACCTAAACAAAAGGTAGAATGTTACTGAACCCTTTTAGAAGTAGTATTCCTACTGCCTTAGTATTTCATTTTTAAGTTACAATTTCCCTTGGTGTTCTCTGCAGCTTTACTGTCTCTATTTATCTCTAAATATCTCTGTATTTATCTCCAAAGAGTTTAGGTTAGTTTTGCCTGTTTTTAGATTTTATAAAAAGGCATACATAAAATAACATATAGGTGTGTTTGGTCTTGGTTTTCCATGCTGGTAGATTCATCCATACAGTTGGGTGGAGGTGTAATTTCTTCATTGTCAGTGATGCACAGTATTCATTGCTTTAAGTATATAACACTTCCTGTGTCTGTTTTACTCTTGTTGGACATTTGGATTATTTGCACTTGGGGGAATTTTGAACAGTACTACCATTAAAATAGTCTTACACATGCATCTTGGTACATATTAATACACATTTCTCTCAGTATAGCACTGGCATCATAAGATCTGCACACTTCAATGTAGAGATAATTTCCAATTAGCTCCCAAAGCAACCACACCAGTTTCTTCTCCTTCAGAAGTGTAGGAAACCTCCTGTTATTCCAGATGTCACCAAATCTTAGTTTTGTTCATTTTTTCCATTTTTGTCAATCTGAGTATGCAGAGTGATATCTCATTATAGTTTTAATTTGTATTTCCCTGATTACTAATGAAGCTGTGTGCCTTTTATAGGTTTCTTAATGATTTAAATTTCTTGTTTTGTGAAATCCTATTGAAATCTCTTGCCTGTTTTTAAATTAGGTTAGTTGCCTTTTTCTCACTGATTTGTAGGAGTATATGTATGTATATACATGTGTACACACACACATATGTATAGACTGGATACTAGTCCTTTGTTGGATGTATTACAGATATCTTCTCCCACTCTGTGGCTTATCTTTTCATGTTTTTGCTAGTGTGTTTTGATGAACAGATGTTCTTACATAAATTCTTAATTAATTTATGTATCTTTTATGTTATTGTTAATGTTTTGGGGGTCTTTAGAAATTCTCTTTCACCCCAAGGTCTAGAAGATATTCTCCTATTTTATTTTTGAAAAGATTTGCAGTTTCGCCTTTCACATTTTGATTTGTAATCTGTCTGAAATAGGTTTTTATATGCAGTGTAAGATGAGAATCCAGTTTTATTTTTGCATGCTAACTGGACCTCTTCTGCTTATGGGAAAGCTCACCCGTTTTCACTGCCCTGTCGTATATCGAGTGTCTTTATATAAGGAACTGTTTCTCAACTCCTCTTTTGTCTATTTGTCTGTGCCTGTGCTGATTACACAATATATTGGCTAATCTTTCATATCTGTTAGAGCAAATCCTTCTACTTGATCAATGACAAAGCAGTTTTCCTCCCAGCAGTTTATGAGATGTGTACCAGTACTTTCTGTTCTGTCTTTGGTGACTTTATTATATTTTTCCCTGATTATTAATGAGGTTAAAACCTTTGCATTTGTTTATTGGATTTTTCTCCTCCCATTCCTATTCGTATATGTCTTTAGAAAGTTTCTGTGTAAGTCTCTATACCATTTTCTAAGGGATTGTCAGTTTTTTCATTACAGATTCTTATTAGTCATTTATTTATTTATTTACTTTTGACCTCACCACATGACTTACGGGATTTTAGTTCCCTGACCAGGGATCGAATCCCAGGGCCACAGCAGTGAAAGTGCCAAGTGCTAACCACTGTACCACCAGGGAATTTCTCTATAAGTCCTTCATTTACTCTGAATTCAAGCCTTTTGCCACTACTGTTTTTCAATCTGTGATTGGCCTTTTCACTTTCTTAAAGGTACCTTTTGAACAGTTGAAATTCTTCATTTCAGTGTAGTCCAATTTGTCTACCTTTTCCTATAGGTTTAGTTCTCTTTGTAGTCTGTTTAAGAATTCTTTTCATACCTCTAAGGTCATGGAGATATTCTCTTGTATTCTTTTCATAAAAGTTATTGTTTTGCCTTCTACGATCAGATTTTTTTTCCCCATGTCAATATCAGTTTGACCCAACACGGTTTATTGAAAAGACTCAGCCTTTTCCCATTGCCCCTTTATTGGAGATCAAGTACCCATATACGCATGGTTCTGTTTCTGGGCTCCTGTTCTGTTTCACTGGTCTTTGTCTATCCTTATGCCATTACCACACTCTAATTACTGTAATTTTATAATAATTCTTGATACCAGTAAAGCAAACCCTCCTAACTTTTAGTTGCTCCAAAACTTTTTAAATTAAGAGCACTTAGAATTTTAGCTGTATCATTTCTTTTTTTTTTCTTTTTAGAATTAAAAAAAAAAGTGTTTCCTGCAAATATAGCAGTGATAGTTTTCTAGGTTCTAAGAATGTACATGTAGTATGTAATTTGAGCTTCAAGAAATCATAAATAGCATTGCACCTTTATGTTAGTTTTAACACTGCTGCAGTTGTGATAAATGAAAAAAAGTAAATATACCTCTTCTTTGAGAACCCATGGACTATAGGCCGCCAGGCTCCTCTGTCCATTGGATTCTCCAGGCAAGAATACTGGAGTGGGTTGCCATGCCCTCCTCCGGGGGACCTTCCCAACCAGGGATAGAACCCAGGTCTCCCGCACTGCAGGTGGATTCTGTACCATCTGAGCCACCAGGGAAGCCCCAGTCTGAGTCTACTGGTTGCTGTTTCCTTTGTCCCTTGAAAGGAACTGTTCTGGATTTTTCTTCTGTTTTTAGACCTTTCATTCGTCCGTGCCTTTGAGTTTACCTACGTTAATGTTTACGGTACTCACGTGTTGGTAAGTGCGGCTCATGAAGCCAGAGTGGAGAAATTTATTTACGTCAGCACAGATGAGGTCTATGGAGGCAGTCTTGATAAGGTGAGCTTGGAAAATATCTGTTTCAGCTACTTACCCTGTACCACCATACGCCAAACTTGTGTGATGAAAATACTCTGGACTTGTTTCTAATCCTCTGATTTGACACACTTGTGGGACTCTTCAGACTGTTATTCCATTGTGTCTTCTGTTTAAATCAAATACTACCACCCCACATAGGAAACAACAGCCTGGTCTGGTATAGATTTTATATAATTTGGCTAACAGGATTTTGAAAGCGAGCTCTTACTGACCACCCAGTCTTACATCATGGATGTCATTCCCATGGGCCAGCGCATATGTAAATTAGGCTGCAGTGTAAGACCTGTCTCCCTTATCTTCTCAGAAAAGCACATTGTACTGTCAAGGAGTGTGAGATTGTTATAGAAGCTGGAATCTGTTCTCCTTTGTTAATCATTTGTAAACATTATACTTTTACACAAAAAGTGGCTCCATTGTTCAGTCTTTATTTTTCATAGTATTTATAGTGACCTCATTTTATTTTTAAAATATATTTATTTATCAAAACACATATAGAATGGGGGGGGAAACCCCATAACAAGTAGCTTGAAAAGACTTATAGTGAGAAAAAGCAGACCTGACCGTTTCTCTTGAATGCCCCACCACCCCACTTCTGAGAATCGACCATCTGCAGAATCTCCCTGACATTTTAAACAAGCACGCCTCTTCCTTCTTGTACTCTTGTCGACCTATGTCAGATCTGATGCAGTAGCCGGGATGCTTTTTAAAACCTAAGTCAGATCTTGATGTTATCTGAGCAAAAACCCGTCAGTGTTCTGACAGAGGCCTTCCAGGTTCCACAGGCTCTGGCCTCTAGCTTTCCAGCCTCATCTCACATTTCTCTTCCCTCACACCAGCCTCCTTGTAGTTCCGCCGGACACAGTTCTGTCTCAGGGACTTGGCACTTGCTGTTCTCTGTGCCTTATAGGGTTGTTGTAAACTATAAAGAAGTTGCTACCTGTAGTGCTTAGGAAACTGCCAGGCACGTAGTTGGGTTTCAGTAAATGTCTTTTAAGTGTAAGTGGTTAACATTTCAAGTTTGTAATATGTTCTCTGATGTTTTCAACTTAGGAAGTATGCATCATACTTACTTTTTTAATGTATCTTTTTAAAATTAGGAATTTGATGAATCTTCACCCAAACAACCTACAAATCCTTATGCATCATCTAAAGCAGCTGCTGAGTGTTTTGTACAGTCTTATTGGGAACAGTATAAGGTAAGAATTGGCTTCAGAAACTGGAATCATTTTTTTTTTTTGGACTTAGGTATTAAAATTCAAGGATATCATATGCCAGTATTTCATTTTTAGAGTAGAAGACATAGACTGAGAAAAGTTACATATTAAGGAATCTAAAAAGCTAATTTTCAACATTTTGTGGACAAAACATTGACCTTTCTTCTTAGCCAGTCTATCATTTAAAGGAACAGTTTCTGGGGATTTCTCTAGCAGTCCAGTAATTAGGACTTGGTGCTTTCACTGCCATGGGCCTTGGTTCAGTCCCTGGTCTGGGAACCAAGATCCTGCAAGCCACACAGTATGGCCAAAACAGTAAAAAAAAAAAAAAAAGAGCAATTTGTGTATATATTGTTTCTACTTCGCTAATAGGTAGAGTGTGACAGCTAGAGTGAAAAGCCCTCTTGGAAAATCCTGATTCCAAGGAGTCCTCAGTGAAGGGAGACAGAAGAGAGGAGATTCCCTTACCTGCCACGGCTCCTCTCGGCCCCTCGGGAATGGAGCTGGATTTGCCCCCGTGGCTGTGTCAGTGTCCCTGCGGGAGCCTTGCCCACCGTGAGCCATCAGCTCAAATCCCTGCACTTCACTTCCCACTGATCTATCTTCCAGTTATTCAGGACTGGGTCAGAAAGGAGAAGCAAGCAATTACTTCAGGTTCTCCAGCCTCCTATGTTCCAGCAGCGTTGGTCTTGTAGCTCTTTTCATTTTGTAAGGGTTGGTCCAGTAGAGAAAGCCAACTTGGAAGTTTAGCATCTCAGATGGTCTTTGAAGTAATCAAGTAGAAATGTCCTTAGTTTCCTGCAATCAGACCTACAAACCTGCCTCCATCTATTTTCATCTTTCCCTTGTCCCAGTAAAGATACTCTTCTTCTTTCTTTTGGAATCTCTTTTTCTGAATCTCATCCTCTCCTGTCTTTTCAGGAACCTTACATTAGAAAAAAAATTCCTTCACTTCTGTCCTAAAGGTGTGTGAAATTATTTAGCCAAAAGTGCCCATATTTTAAAACTGCTTATCTTTAGATAATCAATTATTGGACCTTTCCATGACCTTAATGTCAAATACTCTTTAAGTTTCCAGTTGTCATCACACGAAGCAGTAATGTTTATGGACCACATCAATATCCAGAAAAGGTACATTTTACTTTTGAATTCACATTGTGTTTTAGTGATTGTAACTTCTCATGATTTAAAATAATTTCACTTCAGTTATTTGTACAAAATGATTTATGGTGTAATTAACTATAATTGCAAATGCTATATAGGCTACATGCAAATCTCGATAGGTTTGGAGTCTGACAACTTGATTTAAATCTCAGTTGATACTTACAAGCTGGCATGACCTTAGTTAGGCCCTTTGAGCATCATATTTAGCTTGATGGATAATGAAAATATTTAGGAAGAATTTTGAAAGCTCCAGTGAGATGATGTATGTGAAGATGCCTTGTACGATGCAGGATTCTAAAGTACTATAGAATACTCGCATCATTAATATCTTGCCAGTGAGGACTCCTTCCTAGTTTGCAGTCAGGCTATATGTCAGGCTGTATAGAAAGGTAGACACTAGTTAGAGAACGATGCAGGAAGCTTGTACATAAATATGTCTCACAATCCGCTGATTAACTGTTCCCCAACTCCTCTGTATTATGCAGGCCTGAGTGTCTTCCAGAAAGTAGTTTAGCAAATAAGACGTGTGGTTAAAAGGCTGAAAATGTGTGCATGGTTGATTCTGTACCATAAAGCCCAATGTTAAGTAACTACTAGTCTCACTGGTAAACTTTTGAGCTGGGTTTTCTTACTTCTTAGCTATTGCATTGATCTGTCTGCCCAAAGAAAAGGACCATATCATGATTTGCTGATATTAATATATACTTGGCTTAATTTTTAGAATATTCTTAACATGTTTACTATAAATTTAATAATTTCTTGTCTCACCATGTTTAACATAAATTTTCTTTGAATACCGTGGCACTGGAATTGCTTTTTGTTAATTTCGCAATAACTTATTGAGTAGATACTGTATGTAAAGTAAGAAGTAAGCTATGATTTGTGCCCATAGAAAACCAACACAAAAGTGAGCTTACAGTGAGGATAAACTGTTCAGGAAGACTTTACCTGAACTCTTTTTCACTATTTATATCATTTTATCTTCATTTTAATCTAGCGGATAACTGGTTTTATGAAGTAGGAATTGATCTTAGAGTTCTTTTACTTACCAAAATTACAGTAGGTATTTTGCAAACTGATAAGAATTAAAATTTATCCTTAAGTTTCTTAACAATAATAATCTTTTAATGTTATGATGAGTTTATAGTTATGAATGAATTTTCAAAGTCTGAAATGATATTTAAAAATTCTTTTAGGTTATTCCAAAATTTATATCTTTACTACAACACAACAGGAAATGGTATGTTATTTACCTTTATATGCATGTTTTTATGGTATGTTAGAGTATTTAGTGTCAGTCTTTCTTGAAAATCATAAAGCATTAGAGTTGGAGGCCTAAGAGTTTAGTGTCACAACAAATTTAAGAATGCCTTCTGTAGTTATTAGTAATAATTATAATGGTTAATTCATCTTTATAATTTGATTACTAAGATAATTTTAATTCTTAAACTACCTTAAAACTTTGAGTTATGACATTACAATTTGTCATCTGTCTTTATGTAATTTTATTTTTGCAAAAGATTTAATTCCTAGAACTATAGATAGTCTTCAAAGTGAACTTAAGGTATAGAATTGATGAATAACTATTTCTAAGTCACCTAAAGGGTCACTTAGGTGTTTGCCACTTTCCTAATGAGTGCCCACAGATGGTTTGGAGATGTGTTAAGAATAATGGATAAAATTTAGAAGTCATGAGAATTTATATTTTCAGTAAGAGATATCTAGGATCTTTGTGGGAATTGGCTTCTCTGAAATTGTACTGTCTGTCATTGCATTACCCGGATTTGGGAGAGCTTACTTTTTTACACTTTATGATTCTCTTTCATCTTTTTAGCTGCATTCATGGGTCAGGGCTTCAAACAAGAAATTTCCTTTATGCTACTGATGTAGTAGAAGCATTTCTCACTGTCCTTAAAAAGGGAAAACCAGGTGAAATTTATAACATTGGAACCAATTTTGAAATGTCAGTTCTCCAGCTTGCCAAAGAACTAATACAGCTGGTATGTATACATTATAAAAGGATAATATTTTCAAAATAGTCACTGAATTAGTGACAGTAATCACAAATTTTGTCAAAATCAACAGTTTACCATTTACTCACTGGAAAAGTGAACAGGTAAGAGAAAGAACTTCATAATTATGTGCTGAGATGTGTCATTTTTGGAAAGTGTATCACTCATTCAATCACAGCTTTTCAGGAAAAAAATTCCACTCTATTAAATGCACATACCCATTATAAGACATAATCAATTTCAAGAAATCAAATGTTAAATCGTGTGCCCTAGAATCAAGAAACAATGATATATCAATAATAGTTCTGTATGTATTAGTGAGCATCAATTATAAATCTCAGGATGCAGAAGAAAGAGCGACTGAGCAAATGGAAAAGCTTGTTTTCCTTTGCACTACTCAAAGAACATTTCCCACAAGACCGCCCTCATTTCACAGGGCAGTCCTGAGACCTGACTGTCACCTGTGCTTCCCATCAGCCAGGTATAAGTCTGAGATAATCTGCTGGAGGAAGTCACAGAACTCAGGAAAAGAGTTTGCCCCCTCGATTACCGGTTTATCACAAAGGATGGAGGAGATCCTTAGGGCACACAATACAAGGGGAAGGAGATGAAGCTTCCTGCCCTCTCCGTGTGTGCCACCCTCCCAGCACCTGGACACTCTCCCCTTTCGGTCTTTATGGAGGCTTCATTAAGGAGGCACGATGGATTAAATCATGGCCACTGATGATTAGTTCAACTTCTAGTCTCTTTCCCCTCCCCAGAGCTGGGGGCAGGGGGGCTGAGTTCCATCCTCTAATTGCTTGGTTGGTTCCCTTGGCAACCAGTCTTCATCCTTAGGGGCTTTCCAAAAATCACTCATTAACATAAACGCTGATGTAGTTGAAAGGGACTTTTTATAAATAGCAAACAACACCTTTATCTCTCATCATTTAGTAATTTTTTGGAGCTCTGTGCCAGGAACAGGGATGAACATCAAATAGACATTCTTGATTTTAAATCATAATATCGTACTCAGTAATAATCAAAAGCCAAAAAATTCATTTTTTTCCTATGGTTTTTATAATGTGTAATCTTTCTGAGCTTCAGCTAGAATTTAGATTATAAAGTATAGAAAGTGTTAATAAAATGTTATTCACCTTAGCTGCCTTCCCCACTTGGAGGAGGCTGTTTTTCTTGTTGTTTGAATCAGTTGAACCATTTTTATTCACTGATCTCATTTTATAATTTGACTTAAACGTCTCCTTTTTGACAGATCAAAGAGACCAATTCAGAGTCTGAAATGGAAAACTGGGTTGATTATGTTGATGATAGGTGAGTAACAAGTTAAAGAATTGGAGAAAAGTTTTGAAAGCTTAGGTGGGTACTTATAAGATTATAAATGTATGGCCTTACCCAGAGAAGTTCTCTCTTCAATTTTCTGCTAAAATATTTTTTCCTAATTATAAATTTCATAAGAATACAGTATAACATTATTACTTACTTCTGGTGTGACTTAAAGAAAGTTTATTGACCCTTTCCAAGTCTGAGATTTCCTTGAGTGTGACATAGGGATAATAACATCTTGCTATGGAAGTATTTTAAAATATAATTTCTAATGTCTATAAACTAGCAGACCCAGGACATGTAACATAAAGAGTCCTAACAAGTTTATATGTGGTTGAAATAAGTAAAGGATAAGCCACAGAGGGTTCGGCATCTGAATTATAGATGGTTTTTAACATATACTTTATTTTATAAATTTTCTATAATGGGATCATCAGGGGAATATTTTTGAGAAAAAAATTTGAACTATGGACTCATTATTTCTCTTAAGTATTTAAGTTTGTAAATATATATCCACAATGTCATTTTAAATCTGTTTTGTTTTCTAAGACCTACCAATGACATGAGATATCCAATGAAGTCAGAAAAAATACATGGCTTAGGATGGAGACCTAAAGTACCTTGGAAAGAAGGAATTAAAAAAACAAGTATGTTATGGATTGATCCCTTGAGGGTAGGGGGAGATTCAGAAAAATTTTAAGGCACAATAATTTGTTTTTTAGGAGACTACAAATTCAGCAGAATGTTATGGTAAATCAATTTCGCTTTTTAAATTTTTACATTTAATGTATTTCTAACATTAGTAATTAAGTGTCTTGAACTTCATAGACTAACTTCTGATCAAGCTTCTTATTAGCATTTGTCAGATACCTATTTCATTGATTCTCAGATGCACATTTTTAACATTTTTCACCTCCTTCAGAGGTATGTGTTTTATAGTCACTAGTGTCTGATAATTCTTGTTTCAACTTTTTTTCTTTTTTACTAATCTATAAAGTAATGGTTCATCTTCAGATCAGGCATCTGAGATTTGGTAAAATAGAGACAGTTGCAGTCTTTGAGTCTCTTGAATCTTTTTATACTGAAACAAACAAATAGGAAACAAATTTAATATGTGTAGCAGAAATATATTAAAATAAGTCTATATAAAATCTGTGTATATATATATATATATATATATATATATATATATATATCTGTTAAATTCTGTTTAGAAATGTATTCATGAGAAAAGATAGCTAAGTGTAGGAAAAAAGTCTTGGTTCAGAACTGGACATACAAAATACTTATACTGAATTCTAAAAAGTAAATTCAAAGATAATTTATGGTTTTTTCAACTGAAAAACTTTATTAATAGGATAGCAGCATAAAGTAATTTTACATATTAACAGAAGGAAGTCCACATCATCTCCCTATGCCTATCATACAATATTGTGACATTTACATAAACAAAATACTACACTTTTTTTCCTACACTTTTAAAACCAGCACAAGTGACTTAGCTACCTTTTCCCCTGAATTGTCTAAAATGAGAATGTTTTAATACTTATACCAGCAAATTCAGTATTGAAGGACTTTTGAAGTTAAATAGAAAAAGAAATGTTGATTCTTTTTTTTTCTTTCATTTAAACTTTATTTGTGTGGTACAGCTGATTAACCATGTTGTGAAAGTTTCAGGTGAACAGCGAAGGGACTCAGCCATACATATTCATGTATCCATTCTCCCCCCAAAATTATTGATTCTTAAATCTAAGTTTTCAGGTGTTGAAACATCTCCTGATTAACATCATTGGTTCAAAAATCAAATTGTTTTCATCATTAGGCAATCTTTGCCTAAACATTAGCTGATGGGCAAGACTTTTCTTATTTAGTAGGAACTCAGTAAATATTGGTTCACTGATGTTTAGTTTTTTTTTAATTTTTTTGTCTTATCAGTTGAATGGTACAGAGAAAATTTTCACAACTGGAAGAATGCAGAAAAAGCATTAGAACCCTTTCCGGTACAACCACCATTTGTATAGCCGGGGCAGTTTTCAGAGAAAGAAGAAAATTATCCTACCTACCTCGACAAGAAATATGAAATCAAGTGACCAAATGAAGCATTTTCTTTTTCCTTTGGAATTAGATTATGACTTTGTGTATAAAATTCAAATGTCAAACGCCTCAATCTTTAGAAGAGGTTCAGTATTAGCATAGGATTTAAATAATCATAATTCTCTCAGAAACATGTTATCCTGAAAATTAGGAACCAGTATGGATAGAAAGACTCCTTGGTAGATGTGGGTCGGGAAGGATGAATCTCCTGTTTCTGAGAACAAGGACAGGTAATAGCTCTGGGCAGATGACAACCTTCGCTGACATTGAGCTCTCCAGCTTTTCCCACTGCCTAGAAAGTCTCTAAAGTCTTTTAGGCAATTTAAGATGAGCCTTATGCCCTAATTTATCTTTTTAAGGTCAGATGTCGTGCTACAATTGCTTTAAAAATGGAACAAATAGAAGCATATCTAGCACTTTTTAACTTTTGATAATTTTTATAAAATTAAGTTATAAAAGAGGTAGTTTTTATATTTTCAAAATTGATCATGGAACTATATAAGTCATCTTGTATCAGAGAAATTTTATCATGTATTTACAGTTTAAAATGATTTTATTTATAAAATTATCAATATTTTCATGTGTTTAATGTATCATGTGGCTTTTTAAAAAGCATGTCTTTGTTTTTCTGTACAAAATTTTTTAAAGTACTTGATTATCATGTATTTTTAATTCCTCTCTCCCCTAAAGTCTTTAAGACGATTTGAAAAGGTAACTGATTGGATATCACACCAAGAAAAGGAAAAGAGTCAAAAGCTACGCCCACCTTTCTGGAGTTGAAAATGAGGTTATTAACTCAGAAGTGGTTGAAGATGGGTGATAGAGTGGAGAATGTGAAACTTGGGAAAAGAGTAGTAAGCAGATCCAAAATTAGTTAAGGGGACTTGCCAAACAATAATGAAACATAAACTGAAGTTAAAACACTGTCATTTCAGAATTCTTATAGCTGTAAGAATAGACTGAGCCTGAGTTGGGCATAGTATGAGGCACAAGGGCTAGAGAGTTGAGTGAGAACGACTGACATGATGGTCCTCTGGTCTTAGTTGTGTAGGGAAGGAGTGCTTCTTGGAGCTCTGGAGAAAATGGAGTTGGGGTAAGAGCTCAGGGAAGCGGGTGTAGGAAGTTAGAGGCAGAAAATGGAACAGAGAGCAAATTGTCTTCGATGGAGTTTGGTCATTAAGGGTGGATGACAAAATAAAAACACTTACTCCGTATCCTTTGTTCTGTGTCATTTGTTCTTGCACGTATGTTTGTGATCTTTTCGTTCAGTGAAAATTTTACCCTGTATGATGATATGATGTCCATATGTCTATATCTATCCAAGGGCTTCCCTTGTAGTTCAGTTGGTAAAGAATCTGCCTGCAATGCAGGAGACCTGGGTTTGATCCCTGGGTTGGGAAGATCCCCTGGAGAAGGGAAAGGCTACCCACTCCAGTATTCTGGTCTGGAGAATTCCATGGACTGTATAGTCCCTGGGGTCACAAAGAGTTGGACTCTACAGATCGACTTTCACTTTCAAAGCCAGAGAATGTATAAGAGCCAGAGTGAACCTTAAGATAAACTGCATACTTAGGGTGATTATTATATGTCAATTTGGATTCATCCTTGGTTAAAAAAATAGAAGCACCATTTTGATGAGTCATGTTGATATAATAAGGGAGGGAGTATATGAGAAATCTTTATTTCTCCCTTTCAGTTTTGTGGTAAACCAAAAACTGCTCTAAAAAATCATCTTAAAAAAAACAACAACTTCGGGACTTCTCTGGTGGTCCAATGGTTATGAATCTACCTGCCAATGCAGGAGGCATGGGTTCAATCCCTGATCAGGGAAGATCCCACATGCCACAAGGCAACTAAGCATGTGCACCCCAACTACTGAAGCCCCCATGCCCTAGAGCCTGTGCTCTGCAACAAGAGAAACCACCACAATAGAAGCCTGTGCACTGCAACGAAGATCCAGCAGCAACCTAAATAAGTAAAATATTTAAAAACTAAAAAGAACAACTTTAGAAAAGAATCAACATTGAAACCTTTTTGTCTTCAAGAGCCCTTTAAGAACTGCTTCCCTTTTCTCCTTGCTGTGTATTCAACTTACTGCTGACTTTCATTCTCCTCCATGGCAGGAATTCTATGGGTCATAGGCTTCAAAAACCTTCCTGAAAGTGGATTCTCCAGTGGTCAACTGGTTAAGGCTGCACTTCCAATAATGAAGGGGGCACAGGTTCAATCCCTGGGAGGGGGAACTAAGGTCCCAGATGCCATGTAATGTAGCCAGTAAACTGAGAAATACTTTTAAAAACCTGGGAAATACCATCTACTCTCATTGCTTTAATTACTATCTTTTTTTTTTTTCAGTTCCTTATCTCTACCCAAGATCTCTTCTGAGCTTCTGATCTCCAGTCACCTAGAGCCAGACATCCTGGAATGTGAAGTCAAGTGGACCCTAGGAAGCATCACCATGAGCAATGCTAGTGGAGGTGATGGAATTCCAGTTGAGCTATTTCAAATCCTAAAAGATGATGCTGTGAAAGTGCTGCACTCAATGTGCCAGCAAATTAGGAAAACTCAACAGTGGTCCCAGGAATGGAAAAGGTCAGTTTCCATTCCAATCCCAAAGAAAGACAATGCCAAAGAATGCTCAAACTACCACACAATTACATGCGTCTCACACGCTAGTAAAGTAATGCTCAAAATTCTCCAAGCCAGGCTGCAACAGTACGTGAACCGTGAACTTCCAGATGTTCAAGTTGGTTTTAGAAAAGGCAGAGGAACCAGAGATCAAATTGCCAACATCCGTTGGATTATTGAAAAAGCAAGAGAGTTCCAGAAAAACATCTCTTTCTGCTTTATTGACTATGCCAAAGCTTTTGACTGTGTATATCACAATAAAATGTGGAAAATTCTTCAAGAGGTGTGAATACCAGATCACCTGACCTGCCTCTTAAGAAACCTGTATCTAGGTCAGGAAGCAACAGTTAGAACTGGACATGGAACAACAGACTAGTTCCAAATAGGAAAAGGAGTATGTCAAGCTGTATATTGTCACCCTGCTTTATTTAACTTATATGTGGAGTATATCATGAGAAATGCTGGGCTGGATAAAGCACAAGCTGGAATCAAGATTCCGAGAGAAATATCAATAACAGATATGCAGATGACACCACCCCTATGGAAAAAAGTGAAGAACTAAAGAGCCTCTTGATGAAAGTGAAAGAGGAAAGTGAAGAAGTTGGCTTAAAGCTCAACATTCAGAAAACAAAGATCATGGCATCTGGTCCCATCACTTCATGGCAAATAGATGGGGAGACAGTGTCAGACTTAATTTTTTTGGGCTCCAAAATCACGGCAGATGGTGACTGCAGCCATTAAATTAAAAGATGCTTGCTCCTTGGAAGGAAAGTTATGACCAACCTAGATAGTATATTAAAAAGCAGAGACATTACTTTGCCAACAAATGTCCACCTAGTTAAGGCTATGGCTTTTCCCAGTAGTCATGTATGGATGTGAGAGTTGGACTATAAAGAAAACAGAGTGCCGAAAATTGATGCTTTTGAACTTGCTGTTGGAGAAGACTCTTGAGAGTCTGTTGGACTGCAAGGAGATGCAACCAGTCCATCCTAAAGGAAATCAGTCCTGAATATTCATTGGAAGGACTGATGAATGCTGAAGCTGAAGCTCCAGTACTTTGGCAACCTGATGTGAAAGGCCAACACATTTGAAAAGACCCTGATGCTGGGAAAGATTGAAGGCAGGTATGACAGAGGATGAGATGGTTAGATGGCATCACTGACTCAATGGATATGAGTTTGGGTAAACTCTGGGAGTTGGTTGTGGACAGAGAGGCCTGGAATGCTGTAGTCCATGAGGTCACAAAGAGTTGGACATGACTGAGTGACTGAAGTGAACTGATCTCCAGTTTGAAATAAATTTGTTTAAGGGCTCAACTTACCATATGATCCAGAAATTTCACTCCTAGGTATATATCCCAAAGAATTGAAAACAGGATCTCAAACAGGTGCTTGTATATCAATGTTCTAATGAACATTCCAGAAACTGGAACCTATCCAAATGTACATCTACAAATGAATGAAAAGATGTGGTCAATATAAACAATGGAATGGTATGATTCCACTTAATTGAAGTACCTAAAGTAGGCAAATTCATAGACACAGAAAGTAGAGCAGAGATTGAGAAGAGGCGAGAGAAGAGGGGAGTTATTGCTTAATGGCTACAGGGTTATGATTTGGTATGATGAAAAAGTTCTGAATGTGGATGATGGTTGCATCCTGAGTGTACTTAATGCCAGTTAATTGTACATTTAGCAATAATTAACACAGTAAATTTTTTGCTATATAAATTTTTGCACAATAATAAAAATCTTTTTAATATATACCCAGAGCAATAGCATTTTTATTTGTTGTTAGACCTGCAAATTCCTGGGCTCCATCCCAGACTTACAGAATCTGAAACTTTGGGGATGGGGCCCAGTGCTTCTGATCACTAATGTTTCAGAACCTCTGCTCTGTGATGTGAGACGATGGGGAGAGGAGGCCAGAAAGCAGCGTGACTGGGCCATGGAGGGGCTTGTCTGCCATGAACAAAGTGCTTTTACCTCATTCTTCTGGGTTCCCCTGGTGGCTCAGCAGTGAAGGATCTGCCTACAATGCAGGAGACCTCTCAGGAGATGGAGGTTCGATCCCTGGAAAGGAAGATTCCCTGGAGGAGGAAATGGCAACTCACTCCAGTATTCTTGCCTGGACAGTTCCATGGACAGAGGAACCTCGTGGGCTACAGTCTATGGGATCGCAAACAATCAAATATGACTGAGCACTCACTCATACCTCATTATTCCAGCACCAGCAGAGAGTTAATTCAGGATTTTAAGGAAGAAATCAACATCTTTGGATTTGTGAGATTTATCTAATTCTTAATTTCAAACTAATATATGCTTATTGCAGAACACTCGGGAAACTAAATCAATAAAAAAAGCAAACCACTCAAGGTCTACCACTGGACAAAGACTCTAGCTAATATTCAGATGTATGTTCTCCATTTCATTTCTTGGAAGGTATATACACATTTTAAAATACCAAAATGGGATCAGAATGAACCTACTGTTTGGGAGCCTGCTTTTCTTTTTTTTCATTAAGCAATGTATCATGAACATTTTTACATATTATGAGATCTTTTGCCATTTTTATTGACTGCAAAATTACTTTTTTGATAGCTCATTCTGGCAATAGAATGAAAGATGAATTTAAAGGAAAGCAAGATTGAGCTCCTGCAGGGATCCAAGTTATGAAGCTGTGGCAGTAAATCAGGCAGGTGATGATAAGGCCTGAAGCACCACACCCCAAACACAATGCAGTGAGAACTCTTTAGATTAAAAAACTCATTGATTGATTATATGTGGGAGGTGCATTTTTTTGGGTGGTATTTTAAGGTTTTGAATGTTGAATTGGAGAGTGGAGAATGGTAAATTCTATTTCACAGATGGTGAGCTTTAGGAAAGCCCCAGTGACTCAGAGGTAAAGAATCCTCCTGCAATGAAGGAGACGAAAGAGACCTGGGTTTGATTCCTGGGTCGGGTAGATCCCCTGGAGGAGGAAATGGCTACCCATCTAGTATTCTTGGCTGAAAAATCTCATGGACAGAGGAGCCTGTCAGGCTACAGTCCATGGGGTTGCAAAAGAGTCGGACACGACTGAGCACATATGCATGAATTTTAGGGATCTGTGGGATGTCCAAGGACATGGACTCCAGCCCTCAAGGCTCCTCTGTCCATGGGATTCCCCAGGCAAGAATACAGGAGTGGGTAGCCATTCCCTTCTCCAGGGGATCTTCCGGGCCCAGGGATCAAACCCAGGCCTCCCACATGGCAGGCAGATTCTTTACGGCCTGAGCCACCTTGCGTTGGGGTTGTCTAGCAAACAGTCAAACATGAGCCCAGTGTTCGAACTGGTGGGCGGGGTTTGAGATCTACAGAAACATATTTAGGAGCGAAATGGTAAATCCCCACAAGGAGAATATACAAAATAACAAAGTTGATGGTGGCTGATTCACAGACAAGCCATGAGAAATACCAAGAGAGAGGGAATAGGGAGGGAGGTGGGAGGGAGGTTCTGGCAGGGGAACACATGTATAGGCATGGAAGATTCATGTCAATGTATGGCAAAACCAACACGACAATGCAAATAAAATAAAATAAAATAAATAAAATCAGAAAAAATAAAAAATAAAACAGATCCTGAAAAAACATAAAAACGGTTTTAACTGCAGGCAGGAAAGCCAGGGAGATTAAGAAGGAGTGGTTAAAAAAATAAATAAAAATGAGAGTGGAAGAGAACAAGAGGAAATAATACCAGACACCAATGGGACAGGTTTAGAATAACAAGCAGGTGGCAAGTTGAAGCTCAGTAAGGCAAAGACTTAAAAAGGGTCCACTGGTTTCAGCTATGTTCAGGCAAATTTTCTAGAGTCATTTTAGCGGAGTGTGGTGTTGAGGGAGAGTGAGAGCATGAGGATAATAGAGAATTGAGTGGTGATTAGGCGTGGAGAAATAGAGAAATGGAATTCCAGCCCAGTTTTCCAAGGAGCTGAGTAAAGCCAGGTTAGGGCCAACTCTAAGGACTATCTGGGCCCCTGGTGGCTCAGATAGTAAAGAGCCTGCTTTCAATGCAGGAGACCAGGGTTCGATCCCTGGGTCAGGAAGATTCCCCTGGAGAAGGAAATGACTATCCACTACAGTATTCTTGCCTAGAAAAATCCCATGGACGGAGGGCCCTGGCAGGCAGTCCATGGGGTCCCAAAGAGTTGGATATGACTGAGTGACTTTCACATACTTACATAAGGACGATCCAGGTCCAGGAAGCCTTCAGTGATAAAATAAGGAATATATTTGAAAGAAAAAAAAAGGAACAAAGAAATATATCTGGTCTTTGTCCCAGGCTCCTGGCACAGGCTTTTGATCAACTTTTGATCATAGTTATTCATGCTACTTAAGTGACTTAGGGTGGTGCTTTTAGTCTGGGGATAGGGTGGGTCCCTAGAAAGGCTGCATGATCAGAGACTGAGATCTTTCAGCCCTGCGCACTGACCTACTGGAAAAGAGGAGAGAGGGAACCTGGAGATTGTTCTTGCTCAGTCTTGCAGTCGTGTCTGACTCTTTGCGACCCCATGGACTGCAGCATGCCAGGCTTCCCTGTCCTTCACCATCTCCCAGGGTATGCTCAAACTCATGTCCATTGAATCAGTGATGTCATCCAATCATCTCATCCTCTGTCGTCCCCTTCTCTATAAAAACTCTTGAATAGCAAGGCTTGCTGAGCTTCCCAGTGGGTGAAAAAGCGGAGGTGTTGGGAGGAAGATGCACCTGCCAAAGGCAGGCCCTTCCCCCATATCTTGCTCTAGGCTTCTCTTCCTTCTGGCAGTTCCTGAGTAATATTGTTTATGCTAAACTGGTAAACGTAGGTAAAGAGCTTCCCTAAGTGTTGTGAGCCATTCTAGCAAATTCTTGAACTCAAGAAGGTGGGGAGTGGGGCGGCACAGGAGTCTGAGATCTTTATAGCCAATTGGTTGGAAGAACAGGTGGTGACCTGGACTTGCAATTAATGTCTGAATAGGGGCAGTCTTGTGGGATTGAGCCTTTCACCAATGAAACTGCTGAGTGGCAGTTCTATTTTCAATTTCTGGGAGGAGGGGGAGACCTCCATACTGTTTCCTATAGAGGCTGTGCAGAAAACCAACAAACTCTGGAGAGAGTCATCACTCAGTGTCCCATGTTCTCATCTCTCACCTCTGCCCCTTGTTATAATCTGATTTTTACTCTTATTATCTTACGGAGTCTGTTCGAACTTGACTATCGTCACTCATAACCTCTTAGAATGACCAAGGTCTTCCTCGTTCTCGGCAGCGTGCAGCCCTATTCATACCCTGATTGTTCAAAAACTTTTTTCCTTTGCCTCCAGCAGCATCCCTCAAACCCATCCCACTCACTGTTTAGATTCTGCTCTTTTTCTTCCGGCATTCTTATTCTGCTGCCTATTCCCTTGGTTGTGCGGCCATTCTGTGGACTGAAGGAGAGTTTACAATATCCTGGCCTCTACTCATGGCCCCCAGTTGTGACAACCAAAGAGCCTCCAAATTGCCAATGTCCCCTAGGGACCAAAACCTCCCTGAGTTGAGAAGCACTGCCCCAGGGATGATGTTCCCACCTCCTTGTGCCCTCTTAGTCACTCCCGTTTCCTTGTGCTCATGATGACTATGATTCCCACGTTTTATTTCCCAGCACCTCTTTGTTTTCATCTGGGTTTTCCAGGCTCAGAGCGCCTCTGGCATCCTGGACCCCCAAATGGAGTTCAGAAGATGCCTCAGCTTTTATAGCTACATTGTAGGACATCTCCATGGCCCCAAATTACACTTCTGCATTCTCGGTCTTGAAAGAAGATGTCATCAGTGACCTTTTCCAAATCTGGCAAATTTGATGCCATTGTTGACTCTCACCACCCATGTCTAGTCACTAAATCCTATAGATTCCTCCTTAACCAGCTCTGAGATCTGGCATCTCTTCTTCAGCTCTTACTCATCACCACTGCCTTAGTATTTAGGTGACACTCTCCCCACTGGTTTCCCAGCTTCCAGACCGTGTCCATTCAGATCTTTCCTTCATACTTTCCCAGACTTGTATTTTTAATCAATCAAACCAGCCCCTGATGCAGAAAGTATGTTTGGGTTCCTTGTTGCCCAATGCACGAATCTCCAAAGAGTAGCCCATCCCCAGGCTGCCTCTCACCTTTCAGCTCCATCCACAGCTGCCCTCCTACTTGGCCATGCTGGTCTTCTTCGGATGCCCAGCCCTGGCAGGCTCTGTGTCTTAGCACAGTTGTTCATGCTGCCAGGATACAACGGCCTATCCATATGAAGGACTTCTGGTCAACCCTGAAAACCTCATTTAAATGTCAGCCACTCACCAAGGTTGGCCTCACCTGCAGATGGTGAGGTTCTGTCCTCTCTATTACCATCACACATTACTTGGTGATTCATCTGTTTCTAGGTTTGTGTTTGCGTGCCTCGCTAGATCTGTGTGGCTCCTGGTGGTGCAGTTGTTTCTGTATTCCACGACCTGGATATGCAGCATCTCTATTCATTTGTGCAGCTTTTAAAGGAGCAGGTTCTTCATCGCTGTCTCTGTCTTTCTTGGTTTCTCTCTGCCTCTCTCCACACACACATCCCCACTCCCCTCAGAACCCCTTGCTTTTTCACATGCCACTGAGCACCTAAAGCTCACATTTTCCTTGAACCTCACACTTTAAGAAAGTGGTAAGCCAGTTTTGCGTCTTGTGCCTGCTACTGATTTCACTTATGCTTTGTTGTTGTCTAGGAGGACTGCTCTTTAATCCTCACTTTGGTCCTTCAGTGTAGAAACTTGTATCTTTGAATAATTCTTCTTTGATCTCTTCTTAGCTTTACTAGCAAGTTTTGTTAATACTGTTGTGTTTATAGCCAAACTCATTATGTTCAAATCGACATACTCCTAAAAAGAAGAGTTTTACCCAAGGGCAGAAAATATTCTACTTTACCAATGGAATCCTTCTATCCTACATGCAGAAAGTAGGAAGGCTCCTTTTCATCATTTTGACTTAATTAGGTCAATTTTGAGGAGCAAAGGAAGCAATTCTAATTCATGGTCTCTTTCTTGACTCTAAACTGATGGAAAACCCTCCAATCAAAGTCTGATAACAACAATTCTGAGACTATGCTTCCATTGCAGGGGTCATGGATTCTATCCCTGGTCAGGGAGCTAAGACACCATATGCAAAGTGGCAGCCAAAAAAAAAAAAAAGTCTAATAACAGTTCTATATTTTGCTTGGCCCCTCATCTATCGACTTGGAATGAAAACACTGCTCCCTTACTAGCAACAGTTGTGAGAATTAGCTGCTATAGGGATAAAACAAGAGGGAAAGCACACTTTCAGGGTAAAATGCTGAATAAAATGTACAGATAGAAGAAATTTAAAATAAGAGAGGCCAAATAAGCCTCTTGAGAAGCATCTTCCTATTTCTAGCAAATTTTTAAACTTTGATTAATGGCTCTGGAGCTCAGCCCTTTACATATTTTTCAACAGAATAAACCTAAGTGAAGCAATTTTTCTCTGTCCAGAAAAAAGCTTCGAAAGTCAAATTATGTTAGCTATTTGAGTGTTACATATCAAGCCAAAATTCTATGTACTACTGTTTAGAAACTACACATTTACCTTTAGCTAATCAACTATTCTGCAGGTTTTCCTTTTGCCCTCCTAACTTTTTAAGTTAGTCTGTGCTACTTCAGACTTACTCTACAAATATTTCAGCTATCAAAAAAAAAAAAAAGGAATAATGTACTACATAGCTAAAATTAAATCAGTTTAAAATTCTCAGGAGTTGAAATTGTGGTTGCAGAAGTTAACGGACTAATCAAACCATAGTTTTAGATGATGTTTCTGCAATATTCTAATTACTGCAATCTGATTTTCCTTAGTAATTATGAAGGTCAAAACTGAAAGCCTGATTCAAAAAGGAAATTAAAAGTTAAGAATAAAAGACAAGGAAGACATTTTAATCCCCAAAATATGTCGTGATAAATTATCAAGTTAACCTTGTAAAGTTAAAGATTTTGTTGTAAATCACATTGGAGTTGACCTCAAGGCATGCAACTGTGTTCCAAGTCTTGAAACAGCATAATTTCACTTAACTGTGCTATTTTTCTTTTTCAAGAAAGGAGGTTCATTATACATTAAATAAACAAAATCATTTCTACACATGTTTTGATTTTTATGCCTTTGTAAGGCTTTCATGTGTGTAAAAGCAGAAGTAGGGGGGAAACATTCTTTGTCAGACCACATGTCCCAATTTGGTGACTCTAAAAATATGTTCTTGAAATATATAGGACAAGCGTCAGCACTAGATGGACTAAGGGGCTACTTACACTAATCATGTATTTTGGAAACGGCTTCTCTGTTCTTGCAAAATAGATTTCTAGCTATATTTTGATGCCTAAGATTCCATTAATAAGTTCTTCCATCCTTAGTATAAAATAGCATTAGAATTTGGAAATTTCTAGGATCTATAAAATAAGACTAATATTTATCTTTTTCAAAATTTCACTATGGAAAATGTAAAACATACAGAAAAATCGGGAGATGAATTTCTCCACCTAGAATTCAATAAGCATTAACACTTTGCTATTTGATTTTATATATGTGTATTTTTGAGACATAAAAGTAAGGTATAGAGATCGGTGATATTTCAACCCTAAATACCTCAGCATAAATTTCCTAAAACCATAGCACTCTTCTGCATAATGACAATTCCATTTTAAAATATTTATTTATTTGGCTTTAGTTGTGGCACACTGGATCTTTACTTGTGGCATGTGGGATCTAGTTCCCTGACCAGGGGGCAAACCCCAGGCCTCCTGTGCTGGGCCTGCAGAGTCTTAGCCATTGGACCACCAGGGAAGTCCCTGAAGTCACTTTTTTTAGTTACCCATCACTGGGGGCTGCCATGAGCATGTGCAATGCACAGGTTAATAAACGAAATGTTGTTTTTCTCTTGTTAATCTATCTTTTGTCAGAAAAATTTACAGGACTCTATCTAGGAAACCTAAAATGAGTAGAAGGAAAACAGATTTTTTTCCTGTACATTCCCCAAATTCTCTCTCTATATATATATATACATACACATATATTCTGTTCCAGGCTTCAAAAGAAGTCCACACATTACTTTT
Source organism: Antilocapra americana (assembly GCA_007570785.1). NCBI lineage: Eukaryota > Metazoa > Chordata > Mammalia > Artiodactyla > Antilocapridae > Antilocapra > Antilocapra americana. The sequence continues at coordinate 679,334 of ML663566.1, forward strand.
GGTTATGTCCTTTTATTAGTAGTCTCATATATAGAGCTCTATCCTCATCTCTTTGATGTTTTGTTTTTTCATAACATTGGTATCTTGAAGACACCAGAAGTCTTAGAAAATGTCTTTTTCTCCGGATTTGTCTAGTTATTTTTTCATGTGTCATCTTACTTATTTCTCTATTTTCTGAATTTCTTATAAACTGGAAGTTTACCCTAGAGACATGGGTAGTTTCAGGTCAAACATTTTTCGACAAGAAGCCTTCATAGGCCATCCATGGGATCGCCAAGTGTCGGGCATGCCTGAGCGACTGAACTGAACTGAACTTCATAGGTGATGCCTAGGCACAGTTATATTGCAGGATTAGGAGGCCTATAAAAATGGGCTGAAGGACTTCTATTTACTCGGAGGAATAAACGATAACTAGCAGCTCCTTTTCTGAGTCCAGAGTTTCATCAGGGGACTGTGAATCGAAAGCAATGAGGCCTCAAGATGCTCAGAGCAACATCGACACAAACTTTGCTCCTGTGCTTGGGGAAATGAGCCAGGTCCGTGTAAGCAGCAAGAGTCCTCGCTAAGGTCAAGAAGACTGCGTGCCTCATGACCTAACGTCCCCAAAGTGCAAGTGGACCATAGATTTAAATCAATTGCCATATTTCAGTAAAGCTGGTCTAATACAGGACAGACACCCTGGCCTGGGGCTCAGAATTGAGTTCTGGTCCCAGCTGTCACCAAACAACTGTATGACTCGGGGAATCATTAGCCTCTGGGGCTTTTATTGACTCACTCACGAAGTAGAGGCCACTGTCCCAGCTGATCAATGTGAGATCACTTGTGAATATCACACAAGCCCCAGTGTGATTGCATGCCAGTGTTTACTTTTCACGGAGACAGGAAAACACGCTTGGATTTTATGTCTCCCATTCCTTATGGGGCAGCAGGGAAGCCTCAGTCATTCCCAAGTAGAAGCATTCTCCTTTATCCAACCACTCAATCATCAAGAGGGCAATGAATTAACCATCTGAACCCTTCTGTCTGTGATGTGATGATGGCTTCCTTCCTGCCCCTCAAGAAAGCTCTGGACACCAGACCATCTATGGGAAAACGCGTGGAGCTGCAGCCCTTTCTGAACCCTATGCAGCCTTTGGTGGCTGGAGAAAACTGAGTGTAATCAGTTTCCCAACTGCTAATGATGGGAAGGTGCTGGATAGCTGAGTGGGAAAGTCTGGGATCAGGGCCCTGCTTACTGTCCCTGTAACCTGAAAAAAGTGAAAATGTTAGTTGCTCAGTCGTGTCTCACTCTTCGAGATCCGGTGGACTGCGGCCCTCCAGGCTCCTCTGTCCATGGGATTCTCCAGCTAAGAATACTGGAGTGGGTAGCCATTCCCTTCTCCAGGGCATCTTCCTGACCTGGGGATTGAACCCTGGTCTCTTGCAGGGCAGGCAAATCTTTACCTTCTGAGTAACCTGGGAGAGCCTTGGATACCTGCCCTGACAGCTCTCCCTGCAGGACAGAGGAGCCCATGTCCCAGGAGGCTTCTGCCTCCCACTGCAGGTCCTGAGCACAGCAAGCAGCAAAGCTAGCTCCACAGTCCGTCTCACCCCATCCCTGCAAGCAAAAATGTCCTCCAGAGGACCTCTGGCCTGTGTGTGCAAGGAGGACAGGGAGGAAGGGGAGAGAAGCACTGACTCGTCACCAAGAGTCCCAAGGAAAAGTGAGGTGGGTCAGGAAGTGGCCAGGGGAGGGACACAGAGCTGGGGGTGTTAGGATACAATGGCCAGGGCGAGAGTGGTGGGTGAACGCAGAGTCAAGAGTGCCGGGCACCCGGGAGGCTGGAGCAGCATCAGGACCAAGTGGCGCAGGTACTTCTGTACCCTTTTCTGAGCCTCTGCTCACTTAACACCACCTGGTACATCTTCAGTTTCCCTGGTGGCTCAGATGGTAAAGAGTCTGCCTGCCATTCAGGAGATCTGGGTTCAATCCCTAGCCTGGGAAGATCCCCCGAAGAGAGGAATGGCAACCTAGTCCAGTATTCTGCCTAGAGAATACCATAGATGAAGGAGCCTGGTATGCTCCTGTCCACAACTGAGTGACACAAACTTTCACTTTGTGCATCTTCAGTGGGGCAAAGGAAGAGACAGGTTTATTTCTTGTTTCTGGCTTTTTTTTAACTAACAAGGGATTTAGGGAAGTCCTGACTTAAGTTTATTCTGCCTTATTTCTTTGGGTGAAAAACCAGGTCTTACACCTTAATCCGGAGAAGGCAATGGCACCCCACTCCAGTCCTCTTGCCTGGAAAATCCCATGGACAGAGGAGCCTGGTGGGCTGCAGTCCATGGGGTCACTATGGACACGACTGAGCGACTTCACTTTCACTTTTCACTTTCATGCATTGGAGAAGGAAATGGCAACCCACTGCAGTGTTCTTGCCTGGAGAATCCCAGGAATGGGGGAGCCTGGTGGGCTGCTATCTATGGGGTGGCACAGAGTCCAACACGACTGAAGCGACTTAGCAGCAGCAGCAGCACTCCTTAATCAATGGATAGGATAGAGTAGGGAGATGGAGCAGGGATGCAGGTAGGAGGCTGGCCCAGTTCATCAAGAAAGGAGACAAGACAAGCTGACAATTATTTAAAGCATAGCCAAGCCTCTGAAACTCAAGCTCTGGAGTCCAAGTTTCCTGGCCTTTAAGGCATTGTGCAAAATCCACATGGTTAGTTAAATGTTTGCTTGATGGATGTGGGAGGATTAGATTAGAACACAGGAAAAGCTCAGTTGGTTATTCTTAAGTATAATTTACTTAATTGTTTCTGGCCTTGTAAGTATACCCTGAGGCTTAATATTGATGTCTGTGATTCAACAAAAACAAAAAAACCAATAAGGCCTTTATAGACTTGTGGTTTAATGGCTTTAAATAAATTAACTTCTTTTGGATCAATTCAGCACACTGATGATATTTGTAATCTACTAACTTTTTTATACTTCTCCCCTAAGTTACAACTTTAATATCTAAGTTTTGGAGAAATCACTTTCTATCCTTCAAGAAAAAAAATTCTTTCTACATACAGAGAATTTCAAAAGGTATAGAGATTCCCATAAAAAAAAAAATGCATCTACAAGAAAAGCTGAGCCCTAACCCAATTCCAGATTCATATTTAGACTCATACCAATTTTCATTGAAATAGGGCCTTTTTTAAAAAAAAGAGCATTTGGTAGAAGCTATAGAATATGCTTTGTGGACCAGTAGTCAGTTTTGCACCAAATTAACTGTGTAACAGGCATGAACTGAACTGTGTTTTTCTTCCAGTTCATATTGAAGCCTAGCTGCCACTGAGACTATATTTGGAGAGGGAACTTTAAGCAGGTACTTAAGGTTAAGGAGGTCATAAAAGTAGGGACCTAACCAGATAGGATTAGTGGCTTTAGAAGAAGAGGAAGACAGTGAGACAGAGAAGACATAAAGAGAGACAGAGAGAGAGCTCTCCATGAACACGCACCAAGGAAAGTCCATGTGAGCACACAGTGAGAAGACAGCCATCTGCAAGCCAGGAAGAGGGTTGAGGGGAACCTACTCTGCTATCACCTTGACCTTGGACTTCCCAGCCTCCAAACCTTGAGAAAATAAATTTCTGTTGTTAAAGTGCCTCACTCCACCCTCCCAGCGTCTATGGCACTTTATTCTGGCAGTCCAGGCCAACTAAGACTGTATCCTTAAGCAAGCTGTCTATAGCATCTCTGGATCTCCGTTTCCTGCTATGTAAATGTGTTTGGGCTAGGCTAAATAAACCCCATGATCTCTGCCATATCTAGCATTACCATGTTTCTAATGGAAATTGGCTCCAGGAGAGCAGTAATCTTAAAAATTCTTTTTAATTCTGAGTTTCCAGTTTTCATAAAAGTTACAAAATGGTACAGAGAAGTCCCAAGTATCTTTTACCCATGTTCACCAACTTTCAGTATTTTTCTCTATTTACATTTTCATATTTTCTCTCTCTGTATTTGCCCACACATCATTTTATTTTTTTGAACCATTTGAGAGTAAGCTGCAGCTATGATATTTCTTTATATCTGAATACTTTGGTTATGCATTTCCTAAAACAAGGATGTTTTCTCACCTAGCTATGGTTGCCAAATGTAAGGAATTCAACACTGACATGACACTTTTACGTAATCTACAGCCCATGTTCTAATTTCTTTAATTGCCCTACTACTATTCTTAGAGCATTTTCCCTTCTGAACAGAAACCAGTCTTGGATCACATATTACATTTAGTTGTCATGTCTCTGTTGCCGTCTTCCATCTGAACAGTGGCCCAGCTCTTCTTTGCTTTCATCACCTTAACAGTTCTAAAGAATATAGGCCAGTCATTTACTTGATTGCCTTTATATTGCAATTTGTTCAATGTTGCTTCATGATTCCATTCAGGTTATGCATCCCTGACTGTACCACGATTTAAGTGGCAAGCTGTGTCCTGTTGAAGGACTCACACTGGAAGGCACATGAAGTCTCAGTGTCCTTCATTGGTGAGGTGCATCTTGATGACCAGATCAAGGAACGGTCCAGTTTCCCCACTGTATACTTTCTATTTCCCCTTTGCAACTATTAAGCAATCTACAGAGAGACACGTTGAGACCATGCCATGATCTTGCTCATCATACAGCTTTCCCTGAAGACTTAGCATCCATTGATGACTCTTGACCCAACCAGTCTTTACTATCATGCTTGGAAAATGGTGATTTCCAATGCCACCACTCATCCACATTTTTCAGTCAATACAAATTATTCACCTGTTGGCCAGAACCCTCAATCTCATTCTCTCTACATTATTATACTGATGGATTCTTATTTTATTCAAGGGATAAATAATCTATCACCTTCCTTATTTTTTTTTGATGCACAGATTTTCTCAGATTTGGCCAGTAAGAGCCCCTTCAAACTGGCTCTCATGTCATTTTGATATACTCCCTTCTTTCTAACATTTCTGAGAAATACTGACTAAAGTCAGAGGTAAATAAAAATAAGTACTACTTTTTTGGACTGTGGGGTCCCAGGAGCAAAGATCAGAACAGATTATCAATTGATAGTTGTTCAAAAGTCTATTAGACACTATAACTATATACAACATATTCTCTTCAATTTTGTTATTCTTAGATCTTCTAGTTAGTTCCCATAATTAGTCTTCATGGTTATCATAGGTAATTAGACTGGAGTTGGCCAGAATCCTTGGACTAATTTGGGAGACAAGACTGCAGCCAAAGCTTCTTTTCAACTGATTTAGATGCCAACTTCTTTATCATCAGTTCCTTCCGACTGTGAGCATGTCCATAGACTTTTCACTTCACTTTAGCCCTTGGCATTTGGTCTCTGCGGAACTGTGATGGTTCTTCTAGCTTCTATAATCTTGAGAACACAGCAGATTTTTCTCCCAAACTGAGTAGTAATTTTCTTTCAACATTGCTGTCAACACCAAGGCACTAAGCTAGAGGCTTTCAAACCTTCTCTGTATATAAGGCTCCTCCTGCTTCAGTAAATTTTTCCAGTGCTCCCTGGCCAAAAGAAATACCAAACAGTTCCTTTCATGAAGTACTCAGGCCCTCAAAATTTATTAAGCATTTGTGTCCAACATCTTTGTAACTATTTAAAAAAAATTATAACACATAAATTGAAAAAAATATATATATATTTCATAATAAAGTTGTTTTTTTAAAATGTAAGCCATCTCCTGCCATAAACAAAGAAACTGAAGCTCAGCATAAATGTCATCACTAGATAGAAGAAGGTGAGCTTAACGTCCCCAATACACACTTTTCTGGTCCATGTGTGCGGAGTAACGGTTGAAATCAGCACTGTGGTCCCCACTGGGTAGTGGTCCAGATTCTCTTCATCTTTAGAGCCAGTTGGCAGTGGATTCACATGAAGGTATGGAATAAGGTATGTTTACCATCTCCCCAGGGAAAGTGCTTGGACCTGATGCAAACATAGGGGCAGGGGATGAACTCCGACTTTTTCCTCACCTCTATCCCCACCCCAAATCCCATTAAAACTTACTGTCACTTTCCTAATCACCCAGGTTCAAGCCTTCCCTACAGCCTTTGGAGGAAAATGAGAAAAATAGCCACATTCATGACATTCAAGAAAAACCCTCTTTCCATGTTTGACCTGCGCAAGCAAGCTGCTCCAAATATTTCCTTCTTCCACTCCAACCCCTCCTACGCCTACACAGAACTCTATCGACCCCCAAGCTCGCTTTGGTCTCTTTCCCTTCCTTAACCAATGACTTCTGATAAATCCTAAGCTCTTCTGTTTGGATTTACAACAAAAGAACTCAGAAAGCGACCTTAGAGATGGCCATCATTCCCTATATTCAAACATTTTTTTTCTTTCGTATTCGTATGCATACATACACCTACCCCTCAAAATTGGCTGTGAAGCTTCCACTTTAGTGGGTAAAACGGCGGTGATTAATCAACCCTGACTTTGGAGAATTACAATTTAATTGGAGAGGGGAAAAAAAGCAAAACAAAACAAACAGGGCATTTGGGCGGTGCAGAATCTCTGTGCTTGACCCGTAGCGGGTGCTTCAGAAACATTTAGTATTGATATTGGGTGACCGTGGTCAATGAGCTCGCCAAGCTTTTAAGATGTACCTGGGCTGATTCCGTGCAACGTGGTGACAGGTAAACGGAGCAGGGCGAGGACCCGGGATGGCGGAAACTGCAGCCCTGCCTCCATGCCCTGGTCCATTTCTTGTCTATACCAGTAGGGAAAAGTGTGCGGTCACCGCTGGAAGGGGCCACTCCTAGGGCAGGGGTCTTGCCAAAGGGACCACCCTCCATCGGGACCGCTGGACCCGGCTGTGGGCGGACTGAGCCCGCTGGACTGAGCAGCCGGGGAGCCCTGGGGGCGGGGGGCGCGCAGCCATCGCTGCTTTTGACCCCGTTCCGCCGGGCTGCGGGCCAGCCCGACCCCCGAATCCTGCAGCCGAGACCCCGGCTGGTTCCCGCGGCCTGCTGCCGACGATTAAACCAGAGGTTCGGATTACACTGAAAAAAGTTAAGTAACGCATACTTAGTCCCGGCTCATGAAAAGGCAGACTTTTAGCTGTAGCCAATAAAACAAGAGAGAAGCACTTAATTTGACAAGGAACACTTTCAAGCGATTACTGGGAGAAGACGGAAGAGGCCAACGCTCGTTCAATGACAGTTTACTCCGAGAGCGGCGAACGGGGCGCCGAAATAGCTCAGTTGGGAGAGCGTTAGACTGAAGATCTAAAGGTCCCTGGTTCGATCCCGGGTTTCGGCAGAGCCTTTCTTTTTCAAGCCAGGCATTTCGAATTTCGTAAATTCCCCCGTGGAGAGGAGCCCGGCTCGTGAACTCCGGCCCAGGTAAAGCCTGAGACGTGAAGCTCGAGCGAGAAGTGGAAACAGCGGTTCCGGGGGGCGATTTGCCTCGCCCTCCCGGCCACTTCCGTAGCGTCTCCCGCCTGGCGGCGGAGGCGCGGCTGCGCGTGCGCAGTGCGGCGCGTGGGGGGGGCGGGGCCGCCCCGCCGGAAGTGCGGCGTCCCGGAGGCCGCAGCGCCCCCGGGTGGTGAGAGGCGGACGCGCTGGTCGTCCTGAGAAGGGAGGGGCTCTTTCTGCCGGGCGGGGACGCGGCCAAAAGGAAAAGCTCGCCCTCATTGTCACCCGCGCGCGCGCGCGCGTGCTGAGCTGCTTCAGTCGCGTCCGAGTCCGTGCGACTGTAGCCGGTCAGGCTCTTCTGTCTGTAGGGTTCTCCAGGCAAGGATCCTGGAGCGGGCTGCTGTGCCCTTCTCCAGATTTCCTCCGCAAAGCTTCCCAGTTGGAAAAGCAAACTCCCTGCTGTTGAATCAAATGGCCCTCCTCTGATCTTGCCCAGGGAGGGAACCGGACGGCTGGGGGTTTCTGCTGAAAATGCACCAGACGCGGCTCTGGGGTGCCACGGTCAGGGTTTTACTTGTCCACTAGGTCAAAGCGTGGCAGCTTTACATCTCGGTGAAATGAATCAGTTCTTCGTAGCAGCAGCTTTGTTCACAGTCTAGATCAGAAGTTCCCCAAGTGGTCCCAGGGCTAGCAGCCACAACGTCACCCGGTCACTACTGAGCAATGCGAGTTCTCCGCTGCGCTTGACGCCTACTGAATGGGAAACTTGGGTGGGCCCAGCGCTAGGTGTTTTAACAAGTCTTTTAGGGGATGGAAGAATTGCGGATTCGATCCCTGGGCCAGGAAGACCTCCTGCAGGAGGGCATAGCAACCCACTCCGGTATTCTTGCCTGGCGAATCCCCATGGACAGAGGAGCTTGGCCGGCTACAGTCCATGGGGTCCCAAAGCGTCCGACACGACTGAAGCAACTTAGCACAGGGGATTCTAAAGCAGCTAAAGTTTGAGAGCCGCTTATCTAGATATTCCTTTCAGTTTTTAAAACAGCCCTTTCCTAAGGCTGTTTTTGTGGACAAATTTTTTCCTTGTGCTGTCTTTTTTCCCTGCAAGTTTGATATAAAACTTTGACATCTGCTCAGAATTAATTTTTCCGAGAATTTTTGCTTTCATGGTGAATGTGTGTGTGGCTGGTGGGGTGTGCTGGGGGCATGGACTCTGGCCTGTGGGACCCACTTTAAGGCTAATGGAGGTGCCTCTGAGTAAAGAAAAGGGAGCCCCAGGCGCCTGATACATATTGTGCGAGCTCCTGGGCGCTGAGCCAGGATCTGAAGGTAGACGTTGTAAGGATGCAGATTTTAATTGAAGGAAGAAGAAATTTCAGTCTATTGTGAAGTGAAGTGAAAGTCGCTCAACGTGCCTGACTCTTTGAGACCCAGAAAAGGCCAGAATACTGGAGTGGGTAGCCATTCCCTCTTCCAGGGATCGAACCTTCCTCCCAACCCAGGGATCAGAACCCAGGCCTCCCGCATTGTGGGCAGATTCTTTACCAGCTGAGCCACCAGGGAAGAACAGTTGCAGGAATAAACTAAAAGCTTTGCTGGTTAATCAGGAATGGCCTCTCTGGGCAAGTAGGTCTTGATTGGGCCCTCAGAGGAAGGGAAACCCCAAACTGGAGGGCATTCAGACGTCCACCTGTTCAGATGGGAGGAGAATGGTGTGGGTGCCAGGCAGTGACTGTTCATTCCAGGAAGCCTGAGGCCCGATTACCTTGTGGGCAGACACAGTAAGACTGTGAGCCTGCGGCAGGAGCACAGACATTAGTTTGGGAGGTGGGCTTGAGGCACACACTGCGTTAGAAGTGTGGAGAGGTGTTGGAAAACACATTTTAACTGAGTAAATTTTAAAGATTACATTGGCTTTCTTCAGTTATTCAGGAACCAGGCAGCATCCCTTTTAGGAAATGTAAGCTCCTTCTGAGGAGCTGTTCAGAAGGCAGAAGGAAGCAGGACAGGAAGTTCTAGCAGAGATCTGGCTTTTTCTGGCAAGGCCACCTTCCTTTGGGGGGCAGGGGGTGGCAACAGAGGTCTATCAGACGAATTACCTCTGTTGGAGGTGGAGAATTTCCCCTCTACCCCTCCTGAGTGCTTGTGGCTGGACTAATAATAAAATTGGCCCAAGACAGATTAACAGGAGAAAAAGAGACAAATTTTAATACATGCTCATAGAAGTCCCCGAGAAATGAGATCTAAGAAATGGACAAAGCAGACAGCTTTTGTAGTCTTTAGACGAAGAAAGTTTGCGAGGAATTGACAGGATGAAGGAACTAAGGCTTTGGGTGCTTAATTAGTGAAGAATCTAAGCAGAGTTTGGGCTTGGGGTAGGAAATTGAAACAGTAACCAGATTTGTTCATATAGTCTTTTGGGCTGAATTCCCCCCCTCTCTGGTGATAAGGGTGTCCTCTACCTCCAGATGCAGGGAGAGCACCATTCACAGGGAAGATTTTTTTCCTGCTCTCAGGGAGATTTAGGAGGGTCAGGGTCCCTCTAGCATTGGCCATTTCTTTCTAAAAAATAGTTAATTATTTTTTACTACACTGTGTCTTTGTTGCTGTGCATGGGCTCTCTCTAGTTGTGGAGATCAGGGGCTGCTGTCTAGTTGCGTGATGTGTGGACTTCTTATTGTGGCTTCTCTTGTCGCATGGGCTCGATTGCTCCTGGGCATGAAGGATCTTCCTAGACCAGGAATTGAACCTGGGTCCCCTGCTTTGGCAGGCAGATTCTTAACCACTGGACCACCAGGGAAAGTCCCAGGCCATTTCTTAAGTAGCTTTGATTCAAAATAATCAATATGCCATTGAGGCACATTTTGGGGTGACCTACCCTGGGCACTGGCACCTCACTAGTGCTGACCAGGTAATGCCAGACTGACTAGAAGATGACACTCCTGGGAGAGGAGGAAGCTGCCACTTGGTTAGGTTTTAATTTTTCATCCCAGTACTAACCAGGTCTAACCCTGCTTATTAGATTCCGAGATCGGATGAAATGGAGTACGTTCAGAGTAGAGTAGCCATAGACAAGTTAGATATTAAGTCTCAGTTTGGTGACCTTGGGCTTAGCATAAGTGGCTACACTTTGGGCCCGATAGCTAATTTTTTTTTTTTGCTTTTATATTACATTTTTATTTTGCAAGAAAATAAAGTATGCAACTTCAAAATAAAATTCAGAAATTAAGCAGTTCATCAAAATATTTCAGCCTACTACATATGGAAACTATGATAGCTCATTTTTTTTTTTTTTTAAAAAACAAGGGAACAGTTAAGAGAATATTTTGGGCAGGCCTCCACTGGATCTGTGTTCCTAAAAGGTTTTTCTGACTTTGTGGGGGGCAAGAATGATTAGAAGAAGGTAGGCAACCTTTTGAAAAATTAAATATGTATTTTATTAAAAACAACTACATATGCATATATTTTTATTTAAAGAATATTACACATGTATACATATACCTACTGGGGCTTCTCAGGTGGAGAAGTGGTAAAGAATCTGCCTGCCAATGCAGGAGACCCAGGTTCAATCCCTGAATCGGGAAGATCCCCTAAAGCAGGAAATGGCAACCCACTCCAGCATTCTTGCCTGGAAAATCCCTTGGGCAGAGGAGCCTGGTGGGCTGCAGTCCATGGGGCCGCAAAGAGTTACGCACAACTGAGTGACTGAGTGAGCACACACAGGTACATATATATTCATACCGTGTAATTTTTTAGCCTGAATATGTAAAGTCTAAAGATGTAATCTGATCATTGTCATTGTCTTTCGCTGCCATGTGACCTGCTCTAATAGATGTCAAAACCCGTCAGTTTCCGGCAGTGAAGGCTGAGAAATACCGAACATGCGTTGTCTTCTAGGGACCCTCTGATGCCAGGCATCTCCTGGCTCTTGAAAACAGATCAAAGGTGGTGTGTAGCTCTTTATAAACGGAGAGGGGTGTAAAGAGTGAAGTGTGGAGTCAGCCCTTATTCCAGGAAAGAAATGCTTTCATTGGAAAGAACACAATCACATTAAAAATTTATAAGAGTTAATGCTCAGCCCAGGTCTTTATTGTCAGCAGAAAGGTTGTGAATATCTCTTCTTGCTTCAAGGCTTTTATCTTGGGTGGCCAGGGGCAAGGCTTTTTCTCCAGTTTCCTTGGTGAGCTTTTGGAAAAAACCTGGAACCTCTGGGTCATCTGATAAATTTCTAAGGTGACATGCAAGCATTGCTAAATGCCTATCTCTTAATTGTCCCAGATGCTATATTCATTTTAGGTCAGAACTAGGATATAATGAAACTGTTACAATTGTTACACACAATATAAAACTAGATAAGCATTTAATAATTCATTGAGGCTTTTCTTGTAATCAATGTGTACATGCCTTAATGCCCATTTTATTAGTCTTAGGTCCTATTTCTACTCATTTAGATATAGAGTGGTTTATAGTTTAGTTTCATGTTATAGTATTTGTCCATCTCAGACTTATCTAATGTTGAAATCTGATGTTGGTCAGAAACACAACTCCTCTGGGATGACCCTGAGGGATGGGATGGGGAGGGAGGTGGGAGGGAGGGTCAGGATGGGGAACACATGTACACCCATGGCATGGTGTACACCCATCACATGTTTTGCCATGTGATCGCAAAACCCACCACAATATTGGAAAGTAATTAGTCTCCAATTCAAATTAAAAAAAAAATAATAATAATAATAAAAAAGAAATACAACTCCTGCTGGGATTTGCCTTCAGTTCTAGGAATGCATGAATCCTGCACAATCATCCTTAATAGGTGATGTCAGAAAGGACTGCTTTATTTAAGGGAAGCTCACTTATCTAACTGGAAATCTTGGAGGGTTGTTTGCAGAGCAGTGTTTGGGAGAGGGCCAGCAGACAACCTGGGGAATGAAGCAGGACAGTTTGATGAGGGGTAAGGCTCTTCATAACAGATGCCCAGGTCTCATGTGAGTTCAAAAAAACGGAAAATTTCATATGAGCTGTCTTAAAGCAGGGGTGTGCAAACACTTGACTCTTACTACCTAAATATATTCTACAGTGCATTTGGGGGCAATCCTGCCAGTACATACTCCACTGGCCTTCCAGTCCAGAGAAGCAAAGAATGACCAGAGCTGGCATTTCCAGAGTGCTGTCCACGTGCCAGGCATTCTAAGACATGAGTTCAAATCCTGGGTTGGGAAGATCCCCTGGAGAAGGAAATGGCAACCCACTCCAGTATTCTTGCCTGGAAAAATCTCATGGACAGAGGAGCCTGGCAAGCTACAGTCCATGGGGTCACAGAAGAGTCGGACACCACTTAGCAGCTAAATAACAACAAAAGGTAGATAAGACTAGTTAGTAAAGTTTATTACATTGATTTTCCAGGTGTCATTTGTGGGCTGAGTAGGGTGTATAATTTTCTCTGGGGATTAATTTCTGTCCTCTCTGGTAGAGAGGGAAAGGGGAACATCTTTACAAGTTTAAGACCTGTTTTTAAGCAAACAAAGGAGGTCAGAGAGCATTGCTTGTATCTGCTGCTTCTCTTCTCATTTGCCTTTAGCGCAAAAAAACAATTTTCCAAAGTGGCATGTTTGGGGTGGCATATTCTGATACCCCTGAGGCAGAATTTGCTACCCTTCAAAAATATCTCCTGAGATATGGTTTCTTCTTTGTTTTTGTTGCTGCTGGTAGTTCAGGAAGGAAGAGGGTGGAGTAGAGCGAGGTGTGGACATCGCTGGCAGAGAGCGTAAAGAGTGTGGTGGTCTCAGTGGATGGATCCTATTGTCTCTCAATCTTAAGTGTGTCTAGAAATGATACCGGTATCCGTCCCTGCCTCAAAATTTTAAAAAAGCACTTTGCATCCTGAGATAGACCAAGACAGCCCCCCTCTGTCTGGTTAGAGTCCCCATAATAAATGAAACGGAGCCTTTCATGAAAGTTATTAACTCTGTATTAAAGATAACTTCATTCATGAAAATCTCAATGTTGTTATCTGAAGACAGGTAGTAACCTTTGTAGATAAAATACTCTGACAAAATCACTGTCTTTCCAACATGAAAAAATGAAGTATAAATTTGATAACACAGCTCATCTTATGTATAGATGCGGCTTGTTGGATTTTTTAAAAAATTTATTTAAGAGTTTCTTGTTTGTTTTGTTTTCTATTTAAGCCAATCTTTAAAAGAAAAAAGCAGCATTATTTATATATTTATTATTTGGCTGCCCCGTTCCTTAGTTGCACTACGTGGGATCAAGTTCCCTGACCAGAGACAGAATCTCACCCTAACGCTGCATTGGGAGGACGGAGTCTCAGCAACCGCACCACCAGGGAAGTCCCCAGATCAGTCTTTTAAAACCTGGATTGCCTTATCTAACTTCTTCGCAACTTTTTTTTTTTCTTCTCAATGCTTTTCTCAGAGCAAATGTCTCCTTAAAGATGGACTCAGTGTTAGAGAAGTTAAAAAAAAATGTTCAGTAGAGTTTCAGGCAAATTGAAACCAGCTTAGCTGGGAAGGATTGGGGGCAGGAGGAAAAGGGGACGACAGAGGATGAGATGGCTGGATGGCATCACCGACTCGATGGACATGGGTTTGGGTAAACTCCAGGAGCTGGTGATGGACAGGGAGGCCGGGCATGCTGTGATTCATGGGGTCACAAAGAGTCGGATACGACTGAACGACTGATCTGAACTGAACTAGCTGCTCCTCAGCATGTGGGATCTGCCAGGACCAGGGATCGATCCCATGTCTCCTGCATTGATAGGCAGATTCTTTACTACTGAGCCACCTGGGAAACCCTTGAGCTGAACTTTTAAACCATATTTAGTATCCCATAAAATATTGGAGATAATCTCACCCAGTAGCAATGATATTTACATTCCCTAATTGGATCGATTGCTAAGGTATTTTAATATTAAATCCATAAACTATATCTAGATTTGAACAGTCTGATCTCTTACTCTGCTGCTGCTGCTAAGTCGCTTCAGTCGTGTCCGACTCTTAGCGACCCCATGGACTGCAGCCCACCAGGCTCCCCCGTCCCTGGGATTCTCCAGGCAAGAACACTGGAGTGGGTTGCCATTTCCTTCTCCAATGCATGAAAGTGAAAGGGAAAGTGAAGTCACTCAGTCTCGTCCAACTCTTAGTGACCCCATGGACGGCAGCCTACCAGGCTCCTCTGTCCATGGGATTTTCCAGGCAAGAGCACTGGAGTGGGGTGCCACTGCCTTCTCTTACGCTAGGAACAATTATTAACAGAAAAGCTTGGTTTTGTTCCTTTTACAAAATGAAGGCCGGAATTGTTGACTAGGTTTAGCTATCTGGGAAGGCAGGAAGGAAATACTGGTAGAGGGTGCATAGAAAAATGCTCTCCCTTGTGAGCATTTTCTTATGTCAGGATGGTAACTGGCTCCTAGAAAAATGTAGTCAGGTGCCTGTTTATTCCACATCTGATTCTGTTAGTGTCTCCTTAATTCGTGTCATTTTTCAAATTCTCTCTCACGTTTTGCCTCCTCATGAAGCCTATTTCCCATAGATTAAGCTGCTATGGAGTGCTCCCATTTTGATCGCCCAGAGCACTCGGCACTCGGCACTGGGCATGTGATTCTGCCCCATCTGCCATTTTCTGGTTCGAATGTGTGCTCATTTCCTTATGGCAAAATGCCACCTCCTCAGAAAGGGTGGTTTGGACATCAGGAAGAGATACGTGACAGTCTCTCTGTTCTAGCAGGAAAATGTGAGTATTATTGATGAGTGGTTTCTGAAAGACCTGACCTGGAATGGCTGGAAAGATGTGAGCTGATTCCCTGAGAGGCTGGAGGCGTGCTGGGCCCGAAGAAGGAAAGGAAAAGGGCAAAGGCAGCAGAAAAAAACCTAGCAAGCTGGAGGGGCGGTGGTGGTGCGGCTGCTCAGTCGTGTCCGCCTCTATGTGACCCCAGGGACTGCAGCCTGTAGGCGCCTCTGTCCATGGAAGTTCTGCGGTAGAGGACGTCAGATCTTCTCCCGAGTAGGGGGTGGAGGTGCAGAGACAGACGTTGGGATAGTTGATCTCGCCCCTAAAATCGGGGAATCCTTAGAAGAGGGTTGTTATCTCAGACTTCGAGAGGAACTTCAGGAGAGCAAGAAAGCAACTTTATTCCTTTTAAATCTGAGCTCTCAGTTGCATTCATGTTAACAGTGGGGTGCTTCAACCAACCTGGCTGAAGGCTCTGAATTGCGAGTCACAGCAACAGTTTATGGTTCATCGCCTTGAACTCTCACATTGTAAAAACTGACGGTTCATCAGAGTCATGTGCATTTTCGACTGCAGTGGATGAAGCGGAGGAATGCGGTCCAGCAAGAGGCAGAGGAGAAGGCTGAAACCACGGGTGGGTACCGCCGCTCTGTGGATACGCGTGGTGGGATCTGCCTGGGCCTGAGCTCTACCTCCTCCTATTGGCTGTGAAATGTTCATAGGTTCTGGAGCCCTTCTCAGTCTCGGCTGGCCCACCTGTAAAATAAAGGGAAAAAAAATACTTGTTTTATAGGGCTCTTGAGCGAATTAAATGAAATGATCTAGAAGATGCTCCTCCTGTGGCACTGGGCATAGACTTCGTGCTCCGTTGGCGCCCCCTGCTGGCCGCTCTCTGCCTTCAGGAATGGGTTCAAGACTCAGCTCCTGCCGGTTTCCCCGGGGAAATCTTCGGGGTTTTTCCACTTTGTACTTCCCGCACTTTATCTGTTTATCCATCTAGATAACATTTCCAGACCGGCTGCTATCACCTCCTTAAGATGTCCATCCACGTGCAAAGCAGAGAGCACGCAGTAGGTGCTCAATGCAGATTTATCCAATGAATGAGTTCATTTCCCTTTTCATTTTCCTGGCAGCGGTGATGGTGGCTCATTAGTATATTATAGCCTCTGGCTGTACTTGTTTATATTATGTTCTCTAACAGGAAAACAAACTCTTTTGAAGGACTGGGCCGAGATTCCTATTCCTTTTCTTTTTTCCCCCCAATGTTTATTTGCTTATTAATTATTTGGCTGTGCTGGGTCTTAGTTGCAGCACATGGGGTCCTTGCTCTTCCTTGGGGCATAAGGGATCTGTAGTTTCATCACACAGGACCTAGTTCCTTGACCAGGGATGGAACCCAGGCCCCCTGCATTGGGAGCTTGGAGTCTCAGTCACTAGACCACCTGGGAAGTCCCTCTGTAGTTTTTCTGTGCCTTAGGTCACCCAGCCTTGTGCCAGAAACGTTCTAGGTTCTCAAGAAATGCTTCTTGACATCTATTGATGTGACAATAGGTAACTCCTTCAGATAGACTAGAAAGGTTTTGTGGTTGATTTAAAATTATGGATGATTTTTAGTGTTTTCCTTTTGGTTTATGTATTAAATATTTTTCATTTGCATTAGTTTAGAAAAGGAAGAAAAAGAAACCTTCTTCAGAATTCCATGGATGGAGGGGTCTGGAGGGCTATGGTCCATGGGGTCTCAAAGAGTCAGATACGACTGACCGACTAACACTAAACCTTCTTCAACATAGAAAGAACAGGAAACTGGGCCTCTCTGTTGGTTTCCAGAAAGAGCGTGGGGTTGTCTCGGCCTAACAGACAAGCTGAGGCATTTTGGGGCCAGGATCTGCCAGGGCACTAACCTGCATTAATGCAGGTCATAAGCCTATGGGGGAGGGTCACAGTCACGCATTACATGGTTGCTGCTCAATAAATGTCTTTAACAAAAGTAACTTTCCATCTTTCAAGTTCTTTAAGATATACTGACTGCTATTTTTAAGTGGAAGATTTACATAGCTTTTTGATAAATAGAAAACTGTGTAAATCTTCATCAACAGAGGATGAGATGGTTGGATGGCATCACTGACTCAATGGACATGAGTCTGAACAAGCCCCAGGAGGTGGTGAAGGACAGGGAAGCCTGACATGCTGCAGTCCCCGGGATCACAAAGAGTCGGACACGACTGAGTGACTGAACAACCACTAGATGAACAGGTTTTAGAAAACCTTCCAGATGTAGTGGAGATTAAGGGCTAAATAAAGGTTTTTTGACCCAAGAAATATAAAGAGAGCAAACAATCCAGCACAATAGAAACATGTCTTAATAATGAGAATGTTTTGCTTAATCTGCTAATGACTAGCTCGTTCATTCTCGCCAGTTATGAGGCTTCAGAGGTGTTGGCCTTCAGCAGATGTGCCGGGGAGGTCCCCTTTGAAAAGCAGCTCTTGGGCATCTCTGGTCCTGGCAGCTTCCAGGACTTGATTCTGTCTAGTGTCAATGTGAAGTCATTCGGTCCAGGCTTTTTGATACTTGGCTATTTTTGGAGTTAGACCTGTCAGCCTTGGATCCTAGACATTACTTTGACCTACTGGGCCTTAAATAAAAGGCTCACTTTCTATAGCTGTAGAAGGATTTTGTGTTACTTACTAGCTTCTGAGTTGGTTCTTAATACCATTTTGGAAGCATAGCCCAACTTTTCCCAGGATGAGAGTTATATTGTTTTTAGTAACACCTCTTTGGGCTGTCTGTTGAGTTTTCCATAGAGGCTCTGTGCTCTATGGAAGGTATTTTCCATTGAAGAGGGCAATCTAAGCTAGCCTGTGCCACCTTAAATTACTGATATATTATTAGCACTTAGTTACAGTTTGCCTGGGCTTCTCTGGTGGTTCAGATGGTAAAGAATCCACCTGCAAAGCAGGAAATGTGGGTTCGATCCCTGGGTTAGGAAGATCCCCTGGAGAAGGATACGGCAACCCACTCCAATATTCTTGTCTGGAGAATTCCATGGATAGAGGAGCCTGGCAGGCGTTCATGGGGTCTCAAAGAGTGGGACACGACTATGTGACTACACACACACACACACACACACACACACAATTCACCCTGCCGAAACAACCTGCAGGTACAGATAGGATCACGGTATTGGTGATAAAGTTTTTACCCCAGTTCAAAGTCTTCTGCCGCAACTGTTTATTGAAGACCTCAGCAATCAGAAAGAATCTTGCCTACCTGCCTGGGGGTGTTTCATATATTTTCAGAAAAAAACAAAATCTTGGCATCCTGGATGCCACCATTGGAACTCTGGTCTACCAGGCTTCTCTCATCTCCTGCTTGGCCTCTTGGACTCTGTCGTAGCTCCACGGGGCCCTGGCATGGATACATCTGTGTTGTCAGGGTGCTGAGCATTTCTGTGTTCTGTGGGGGAGACCTGCTGATGGATTCCAGTTCTGCTAGTGCTGTGGTATAAAATAACCCCCTGGGAGCAGAATGGAAGTGCATCATCATCTCACATTTAGGACTGGGCTGGATCCCTTGATGGCAGGGATTACTGACACTCAGAATGATGGGCCTTGTTCAAAAGCCCACCTGGATGCTATTAAATCCTGACTGTGAGGTGCGGTCTGACACAGTGGTTCAGAGCATAAATTTTGGTGCCGTTGACCTCTGGCCTTGCCACTGACCCTGTGGAGATCATTAAACCTCAGTTTCCTCGCTGTAAAATGGGAATGATAGTAGTATTTCCCTAATAGGGTTGTTGTGATCATTTAATTGCTAATCTATGTAACAGATACATACACAACCATGTGTATAATAGACAGCTAGTGGGAAGTTATTGTATAACTCAGGGAGCTCACCTCAGGGCTGTGATGACTTAGAGGGGTGAGATGTGGGGGTGGGAAGGGGGTTCAAAATACAGGGGATATGTGTAGACTTGTGACTGATTTATATTGTTATGTGGCAGGAACTTGAACTCTGGGAGCTGGTGTTGGACAGGGAGGCCTGGTGTGCTGCAGTCCATGGGGCTGCAAAGAGTCGGACACGATTGAGCGACTGAACTGAACTGAACTGGCACAAACTGGCACAACTATCCCTCAATTAAAAATAACATTATCCTCCAATTAAAAATATAAAAAACCAAAACAAAACAGAAGCTGGTACATGCTAAGCTCTAAAATGGTATTTGTTATATAACTTTGTCAAGTATTTGTCATAATAAATATTCTCATCTTTTTTATAGTTTATTTTTTAATTGAAGGATAATTGCTTTACAGAACTTTGTTGTTTTCTGTCAGACATCAACAAGGATCAGCCATAGGTACACCTGTGGACCTGTGTCCCCTCCCTTCCATCTCCCTCCCCATCTCACCCCTCTAGACTGTTACAGAGCCCCTGTTTGAGTTCCCTGAGTCATACAGCAAATTCCCATTGGCTATCTATTTTACATATGGTAATTTAAGTTTCCATGTTATTTTCTCCATACATCTCACCCTCTCCTTCCTCCTGCTGCCTACCTCCTCCCACCCCCATTGTCCATGAGTCTGTTCTCTATGTCTGTTTCTCCACTGCTGCCATGCAAATAATTTCATCAGTACCATCTTTCTAGATTCCATACATATGCATCAGTATACGATATTATATTTCTCTTTCTGACTTACTTCACTCTGTACAATAAGCTCTAGGTTCATCCACCTCATTAAAACGGACTCAAATGCGTTCCTTTTTGTGGCTGAGTAATATTCTCTCATCTTCTCGATGATTTAGTACAGAGAAACAAGTGGGATGAATTTATCAAAAGGAAATGTAATTTTCATGTTCTTAGCCATTTGGAGGTCTCTGAAGTTGTGTTTAACATAACACACTGCACTTTGCCCCCAGCTCCTGCAAAGGTGAAGGGAATGCTCCCCCTCCCGGCGATGAGGCTGAAGTGACAGAGGTAGGGCTCCCTGGGACGTGAGGGGAGGGTCTAGGGTGAGATGGAAAGTAATGGCAAAAACAGAGGAAAGGAACCCGTGTGAGTTCTCTGGGGCTTCACACCAACATCCCCCCATCCTGGGGACTATCATCTTGTGGTTATGAAGGCTAAAAGTCCAAGATCATGGTGTAGGCAGCCCTGGCTCTTTCTAAGGGCTCTGAGGGTGAATGTGTTCAGTGCCTCTTGCCTTGTTTCGGTGGTTTGCTGGCGCCTTTGTTTGTAGAAACAGTATCTTCCCAGGTGGCTCAGTGGGAAAGAATCCTCCTGTAATGTAGGAGACACGCATTCGATCCCTGGATCAGAAAGATCTCCTGGAGAAGGGAATGGCAACTCACTCCAGTGTTCTTGCCTGGAAATTCCCATGGACAGAGGAGCCTGGAGGGCTACAGTCCATGGGGTCACAAAGAATTGGACACGACTTAGCGACTAAACAACAAACAACAAAAAATTACATCTGCAACAACCCTATTTCCAAACAGGATCACATTCTGAGATACTGGGGTTAGGACTTTTTTTGGGGGGAATACAACTCAACCCTTAACAAAACCCTGCTGGCATTTTTCTGGAAACAGCCACTGAGGATGAACCAAGAGAAGATTCTATTATTTCTTTGGTAGGGAGAAAGGAACCAGCTCTGCCCAGGAACTTAAATTGGAGCAGAATCTTCCTTTTATCATGGAAGGTGATAGGGCCATGTAGCCAGCGGAGTGATGCTGGCTAAGTTGTCTTATCCCACCTCGGTGCCCAGAACTCTAGTCCATGTGTCTGAGGGTCCCAAGGCCACCGGTGAATGGCCCTGCTGAGCATCTGAGCTGACCCAGGATGTCTGAGAGCTGGTGGAGGCTGACGGCTGGCCCCGGTCCTGGATTCCTTGCAGCCTCACACCCTTCTCATGTGGAGCAGAGAGAAGCCAGGCCCACAGCGGCTCGCTGGCATCCCACCATGTTTGTGCAGTGATGCTTTTCCTTGCTGAGCCCTCTGAAGGTGCTGCCACCCACTGAACTTCCAGGGCCTCTGAGGAGCTTTGCTGGGTTCACCACAGATTCCAAGAGAAGTGACCTGCCAGTAGTTCTCGGTTACAGGTTACAACCGCCTAAGCCCCAGTCACAGCTGGTTTTGACTTTTGCTCCGGAAGGTCTTTCTTGCATAGAACAGTCTGGAAGGGGATCATCTTGTCCTTGTATAAAGGGGGAGGGGGTCAGCTCATTCTGTTGTTGTTGTTGTTTGGTCGCTAAGTTGTGTCCGACTCTTAGCGGCCCCATGGACTGCAGCACGCCATTTTACTGAATTTAAATCCACAGACGGATTCCCACCTCCTTTTTCTTTTTTCGTGTCCCCTTCTTCCCAAGTGATTTCCAGCTATTGTGTATACATCTTGTACACACTAGAGCTGGATCCATGAGACATTAGGGTTATCAAATCACTCTGATTTGGGCTTGAGGGAAGTGAAAAATGATTTTTTTAAAATTGAAGTTTTTAGAACACTTCTCTGAGAAAGTAAAATAAGGTGGGGTCATTTCTGCCCAGCTAAAGGAGCAAGAAAGTCTGCAGAAGAGGAGGGAATGGGCTATTGTGTGTGTTGGTGGAAGAACCGAGGGGGTTCCGCTGCAGGGGCATCAGTACAGAAGGAACTGAGCCCTGCTCTGAGGCCAGGGCTGAATGTGGGTCTGCTCACAAGGGGCTTCTTGGAAATGGCCTAGTTGTAAAACCTTAAACGGGGGCCTGGCCGGTGTGTGTAGGGGGGTGGATGTGACGATGGAACCTTTAACAAAGGAACTGTTGTTTTCCTTCCTCAAGGAACTGGCCAGCCCTTGTAGAAGTGGTAATATTAATACATTCACTTTGAAGTTGGAAAGCTAAGATCCTCCACTCCTGGCTGTGTGGTCACAGGTGACTGCACTTGGGGGACAAATAGAGGTCATGGACAAGATTTTGTATCTCCTCTCTGCTCCTTCCAAGGTACAAAATGTGTATCCTGGACCATGGACCTTTACATACACCTCACCATGAGGCAGGTTGACCAGCTGACTGCAGCTCAGCCTTAATCAGGAAAAACAGACTCTGTTCAGGAGGTCAGAGTTGAGCCCCAGCTCTGCCGGTGACTGTGTGGTAATGTAATCTTTGCTAAGATGTCTAATTTCTTTGCACTCATCTATGAAATGTAAGACAACGCCTGTCACCCAGGATTGTTGTGAGCTGCAGATAAAATCGCTCATGTGCAAATGAAATTGTGTGTGTTGACATACCCTGAAGGCTAGAAAGTACCTCTATATAGGTGATGGTTGGCACTGTCTGTTATTATGCTTTTATTATTTAGCACTGAATTTACAATGGGTCTATCAAGGACTAATAGCAATGGATAAGCAAAATGTCATATATCCATGCAACAGAGTATTCTTCAGCCATAAAAAGAAAAAAGTACTATATGCTATAGTGTGATATATGCTATAGTGTGAATGAACCTGAAAAACATTATGCTAAGTGAAAGTGATCATTTACTGAAAGACTATGTATTATGTGATTCAGTTTATATGACATGTCCAAAACAGTCAACTCTATAGAGACAGAAAGTAGATTAGTGTTTGCTTAAGGCTGGAAGGAAAGGAGGGTGATAGCTAGTGGGTATGGGGGTTTGTATAGTAAAGAAAACATCCTAAAATTAATTATGGCAATGGTTGTGCAACTTGGTGAATGTACTAAAAATGGAAAGTTGGACACTTTCAATGAGTACGCTGAATGGCATGGGAATTATATCTCAACAAAGTTGTTACCTGAAAGAAAACAGCAGCAGTTGGAATTACCCAAGGGTTCTCTTTTTGTACTCATTAAAAGGTATCTGGGTTCCTCTATTGACCGTATAGCAGCTAACCTTGAACTTGTATGAAATGCCAGGCTCTCTCTTTCATCTTCACTACACAAGTTTTGGTCCCCAGTTTAGAGATATGGGGACAAGTAAAGCTCAGAGAGGTTAAGCAAGTGGCCTTACATTACAGAGCTAGTGAGTCACCACGTTGGAGTTTAAAGGAAGGTGGACTCTACAGCCTCCATCCTACCCCTCCCCTCCCCTCGTCTTCCTTGAGAGCATTTGTTGCAAGGTTTGGGACTCTATTGTACCTCTGTGGGCTTTCCACTAAGTTTAGATGGCTATGGCTAGTCCTATTTAAATATATACCGTGTAATTTGCCTTCATGGGGAAAAAAAAGCAGAGTCTAACTCTTTCAGGGAACTGTTACTTGAAGAAGGCATAAACTCAGCAGCAGGAGTTCCATCTGACCTTGCTGCCGGACTTATATTTGACCTTGAGATCATTCCAGGAAATTTTGTGTTTCTCAGTCTTTTCTTCCCCTTCCTAGAAAGCTAGAGTTTCAGATACTATTAAAAGCCAATGGGGGCTTCCCTGATGGCTCAGTGGTAAAGAATTCGCCTGCCAATGTAACGGACACAGGTTCGATCCCTGGTCGGGAAAGATCCCTCTTGCTAAGGAGCAACTAAGTCCATGAGCCACACCTCTCGAATCTGTACTCTAGAGCCCGGGAGCTGCAACTGCCTCCCTACCTCTGTGCCCACATGCTGCAACTACTGAAGCCTGTGCCCTAGTGCCCACGGTCTGCAACAAGAGAAGCCACTGCAGTGAGAAGCCCACTCCCCGGAACTCGAGAAAAGCCCGCACAGCAATGGAGACCCAGCACAGCCAAAAATAAATGAATAAAATTATATTTTAAAAAGCCTACATGTGTATCTGTTTTCAGTGGGGAAAAAAAGGGAGTCGGTTAGGTCTATTAACTGGGGAATCATTTGACATTTTAGTAAGATTTGGGCCCCAATATGGTTTTGTGATGTAACCTGTTGTGAATACGGAAGGCATTCCTCAAGGCATCTCCTGTTCCCGACACTCCACATTATATTCCCCTTTGATGCTGGGTCAAGGCAGTTTCCAGCGCGGTGGCAGGCCTTACCACCAGAATAGATTAATTTTGTCATTACCCTTTCTCAATTTCTGCCTTTGACCAGAGAAAAAAAGAGGTTAATTGTGTGCCATTTCTCAGGAGAATGAGGTATCAGCATTTTAATTCCTGATATTTTATGAATTGTGGGCAGCTAATTAAAACTTAAAGATTAGAGGAGCTATTTTGGCTAAGAGGCCTTTTGCAGGATTGTGAAATGGAGAGAACAAAGGGTTGTCTTTTCTTTTTATTCCTACAGCTTAAATGAAACTTCAGGCTGAAATAGAGCCCTGAATTGTTTTACACACTGTGTATTCATTGTATTGATTCTAATTTTAATTTTGTGGTGAGTGGTGCGGCATCTGAAAGCTGTTGAGGGGTGAACACTGAGATTGTTGGGCATGTTAAGCAGCAGGATTTGTGTTTGGAGGCTCTGTGTGACCCTTCTTGACTTCTGAGAGACATCTTAAAGTCAGATAGGAACCACTTACAGATTCTATTAGATGTCTGTAATTGCCATCTCAGAACTCAATAGGAATTTAGATCTGTTCTCCCTCATAGTTAACTGTTTGAGTTGCTCTTTGGCTGATTAATGGATCTGCTATAAGCATCGGATTTTTCTTGGTTCCTTTGCTACCTGGTTGCCTTTCAGGCGATTCCATTTGTTTGAACACCACTGACACCACCTAAACCCACATCTTTGGGGATGTGAATCAAGGAAGCTGCTTGCCCCTACCCCGTGTGTACATGTGTTGCTCAGTTGCTCAGTAGTTGTGTCCGAGTCTTTGTGATCGCGTGGACTGTAGCCCGCCAGGCTCCTTTGTCCATGGGATTTTTTTCCAGCAAGGATACTGGAATGAGTTGTCAGTTTCTACTCTAGGGGATCTTTCCAACTCAGAGATGGAACCTGGATCTCTTTCGTTTCCCGCATTAGCAAATTCTTTACCACTGCACCACCTGGGAAGTGCAGCCCCTACCCTGCTTTGTGCAAACTAGAAAAGGCACGTCCTCAGTGGATGCAGTCCCCACAGACACTGTTCCCACCGATGTAGCTTGGAAAGTCAAGTGTGGATGGATTTGAGTTCCCAGCCACTTCCTGAGTATGTTTCTTTGAGCAGGGCAGAAACCATGCAACAGATTACAGTGGCCATGATTCAAATGACTCTTCCTTAAATTCCTTAGCCACGTGTCTCAATATGCTTCTTGATGTAAAATAATTTCTGTCTATGATGGGATCAGATTAGATGAGATTGAACAAGTGTCCAGATGCGAACTCCTTAGATCCAAGACCAGGCTGTGCTCAGTTTTCATATCTCGGTTCTTCTAGTTTTTCTTTCTATCAGAGTTAAACATGCAGCTACTAGGGCTAGGAAATCACCAGATAGAATGATGAGGGGGCAAAGGAGAAAGGACTCTCCATCCAATCAGAGGCATATGGGCAAAGACCTTGAAGTGCAAAGGAATTCTGTGCATTCTAGGAACTGAAATAAAATAGAAGCTTAGAGATTAAGGAGAACCATGGGGCAAGAAGAAACTGCAGGGAGGGGAAGAAGACAAATCATGGTGGCGGACGGGAGTCTTTGAGTCCCTGCTAAGCATTTGGAACTCTATCCTACAAAGAACTGGAATCCATCCTGATAATTCAGTTTTAAGCATAGACATAAGATGGTCAAACTTGTCTCCTAAGCAATAACTCTGATCATGAAAGATGAACCACTGGAGGGAAGCAGGGGTGCCCATAAGAGATCCATGCAGAGGCCCCACTTCAGGCAGCAGATCATGCTGAGTGTAATGTAGGCGGAAAGTAGGGAAAAGCAAACTGTTTTGAGAAAGCTTGAGAAATGGAAATCTACAGGACTTGGTGATGGACTGACTAAGGGCATGAGAGGAGAGAAACACTGGGGATGACTCCTGGGTTTCAGGCATGAGACGCCAGACAGTGTGAGTGCCATGTCCTGAGCTGTGGAACCCTGAGAAGTGGGTGTGGGGAGTGAGATCCTGAGATCAGCTTTGGATACACTGGATTTAAAGTGCTCGTGTGTCTTCCAGGTTGAGGTGGCAGTTATTAATAGATACACACTCTCTGGCATGTGACTGGAGGGAAGTAGCTTAGAAGACCCAGTTGAGGCTCACACTGACAATTCTTAGTGGCATCAGCCTGCCTAGTTGAATGATTTTTCTGTAATAACACTTAGTTTTTCAGGTGCTGGTGCAGAGATGGTCAACGATTAGGTTAATGTAGTTGTTGTTGTTCAGTTGCTCAGTTGTGTCTGACTCTTTGTGATCCCCTGGCCTGAAGCATGCCAGACTTCCTTCTCCTTCACCATCTCTCAGAGCTTGCTCAAACTCTTGTCCATTGAGTCGGTGATGCCATCCAACCATCTCATCCTTTGTCATCCCCTTCTCCTCCTGTCCTCAGTCTTTCCCAGCATCAGGGTCTTTTCCCATGAGCCAGTTCTTCACATCAGGTAGCTAAAGTATTGAAGTTTCAGCTTCAGCATCAGTCCTTCCAGTGAATATTCAGGACTGATTTCCTATAGGATTGACTGGTTTGATCTTCTCACAGTTCATGGGATTCTCAAGAGTCTTTTCCAACACCACAGTTCAAAAGCATCAATTCTTCAGTGCTCAGCCTTCTTTATGGTGTAACTTCTACATGCATACATAAAGTGAAAGTGTTAGCTGCTCAGTCGTGTCCGATTCTTTGCGACCTCGTGGACCAAAGCTTGTCAGGCTCCTCTGTCCATAGACTTCTCCAGGCAAGAATAGTGGAGTGAATTGCCATCCACTCCAGGGGATCTTCCCAACCCAGGGATCTAACTCTGGCCTCCTGCATTGCAGGCAGATACTTTTGAGCCACTAGGGAAGTCCATAGGAAAAACCATAGCATTGACTAGATGGATCTTTGTTGGCAAAGTAATGTCTCAGCTTTTTTAATATGCTATCTAGGTTTGTCATAGCTTTTCTTCCAAGGAGCAAGCGTCTTTCATGGCTTCAGTCACCATGTACAGTGATTCTGGAGCCCAAGAAAACAAAGTCTATCAACAGTTTCCATTGTTTCCCTATCTACTTGTCATGAAGTGATGGGACCAGATGCCATGATCTTCGTTTTTTGAATGTTGAGTTTTAAGCCAGCTTTTTCACTCTCCTCTTTTACTTTCATGAAGAGGCTCTTTAATTCCTCTTCCCTTTCTGCCATAAGGCTGGTGTTATCTGCATATCTGAGGTTTTTAGTATTTCTCCCGACAATCTTGATTCCAGCTTGTGCTTCATCCACAATATAGGGTGAAGAGTAAGTTATCTGGCTGTGGACAGAGAGAAAAGCAAGGTGATTTTGGGTATTTGCAATATTATACTGATGGAAAATGGAATTTAGAGTGGATAGAGAGGAAAGAAAAGACAAAAAGAAAGTGAAGAGGGCACAAGGAAAGCCAGTGAGCCAAGGATCTGGTAGTCCCATAAGACTAATGTAGCATCAGGTGACAAATAGCCATAACAAACATAATTAGATGATGTTTACAGGTTCCAGGGCTTACAACCTGTTATCTTTGGGGGCATTATTCAGCCTACTACAGAGTACTTTCACAAGGAAGTAGGAAGAATGGGAAGCTGTGGTCATAGAGTTGGTTATTTACGTGTTTTCATGACTTCACCTTCAGAATTACAGAGTTGTCATTTTTGGAAGCAATACAGGTTCAGGTGATGTGAAAGGCAAGAACAGGACCATGTGAAAGGCAGGAACAGGTGGTGGCTAAGCTAGAGAAAGGGAGGAGTTTATTGGAGATGAGGTTGAGGAGACTGGAGCCGGGATACCAGATGGATGTTCACACAGACCTTGAAGTCACTTTGGACGCTGGCTGGGAAGGCCGTGGTCAGTTTCCAGGTCCACAGAGAAGGAGGAAGTGCAATCCTAAGTCAGAAAAGTACAGAACAAGAGGAGATATTGGAATGAGGAATAAGACTTAAAGAGCAGAAGAGAAATTGTCTGAAAGCTATTCCCAACATATATCATTCTCTCCAATCCCCTATTTTAGCACTTAACTCTTGTGATTTTGCAAATGATAACATTTTGGGCAGAAACATTAGAAGCTACATAATTAGTATGCCTTGACATTTATTTGCCACAGTTAATCTTTGTGTAAACTTCGTTTTTTAGCACACACTTTTGATGTTGGTTTATTTTGTCTCTCTTTGAATGATCTCATAAATCAGTTGGTATCAACTTGAATTGCTTGTAGAGATTTATGCTTTTGAAGAGTTTTTTGTTCTCCCCATGGCAAATGACACCAGCCATGAAATGTTGAGCACAAAGAAGCATTGCGTAGTTCCCTTCACTTGAATCATATGCTTTTCATCAGGCATATTTCTCTTCTAGGGGCAGTTATATGGGGGTTCAAATTAAATGTGGAAAATAGTCGACTCAGTTTGTACCTCAAGCCCAGGTCTGTCAGTTTCCCTCTCCACCCACCCACACTCGACCATCATCTCTTCCTCCTTTGGGCTAATTTGGGCTCACAGTACCTACCAAGGACACTAAATAAGCACATCCGTTTACATATACAGGCCTGGTTAATAGGAGGCTTGGGAGCTGCTGGGACCAGTGGAATCTGGTCTCAAAGTCCTGGTCTGAGAGATGAGGGTGTTCACATGGTTACAGTGGGCAGCCAGCATCCAGGAACTTAGGTCGCTCTGTGTGTGTTAGTTGCTCTGTCATGTCTGACTTTTTGCGATCCCATGATCTGTCTACAGAATTCTCCAGGCGAGAATACTGGAGTGGGAAGATCTTCCCACCTCAGGGATAGAATCCATGTCTCCTGCATTGCAGGCAGATTCTTAACCATCTGAGCTACCAGGGAGGCCCTGGGTCGCTGCACATCACTGCCTCATTTCCAAGCCATCGTGGATGGGACCCTATTGTTTCTCATTTTCCTCTCTACAGTGTCTCTCAGAAAGGTCATTTTTTCAGGCCCATGACTCTCACATCTGTCCTTTAGTTCAGAGCTCCATCTTGTGGTCTGGGTGCATAGACCAAACATCCCACCAGAAGGTCACATGGCACACCCTGGCTCAGCTGTCCCTTCCCCAGCCAGTTTCCCAGGTGAGCACGAGTCACCATGCTGTCTATGTAGCTGCGGGCCACTTCTCAGGCACCCGCTGCAGGCTGAGCCCAGGCTTTCCTGAAGTTCTTGAGATTCAAAGTAGCTTCTCTTCTGGGTAGCAGCTCTCAAGCTTCCTAGTATCACTGCTAGCCATTCTTGAGATTTCATAAGCCTCTAGTTCCTAGTATTCAGGGCTTCCCTGATGGCTCAATGGTAAAGAATCCGCTTGCCAATGCCAGAGATGCAAGAGACTTGGGTTCGATCCCTGGGTTGGAAAGGTCCCCTGAAAAAGGAAATGGCAACTCCCTCTAGTATTCTTGCCTCAGAAATCTTGTGGACAGAGGAGCCTGGCGGGCTACAGTCCATGGGGCTGCAAAGAGTGGGAGATGACTTAGTGGCTAAACAACAACAGCAACTGTAGATTAGAGAGGACCTGGGGAGACTGTTAAGAGCCTGTTAAAAGATGACAAAGATGGCGATGAGTGGAAATGGAACACAATGGGAGTTTTGAGAGATACTGAAGAAGTAGAAGGGATGGGTGTTGGTCCATAGGGTTTGGGGAGGATGTGAGGGTGAGAGGAATAAGAGAAGAGCTACAGGCTGCTGGTCTGCTGTGCCAGTAGAGATTGAGGCTACACAGGCAGCCCCATGAAGAGCAAGAACCAATTTTGTGAAGACATGTCTGCATTGGACACGTGAAGCTCAAGTTTGAAAAGGAAACAGATACTGAGGAAACATATTTGAGCATCATAAGCATAAGGCAGTAAAAATCAGAATCAGCAAAAAAAGTAAAAATAAATAAATAAATTTAAAAAATCAGGAAAATCAGAATCATTTATCTAGTGCCCAGAGCAGCTCTGCCTAGTAGGAATATAGTGTAGGTCATAAACATAATTACAAATTTTCTAGTAGCTGCAATGAAAAGTAAAAATAAATGGGCCACATTAATTTTAATAATGTTTTATTTAACTCATTATCCAAAATATCATCAATGTGTGCTCAATAGAAAAATTATTAATGAGTTCCTTTACTTGCTTTTCTTCCTACCTGTGTGTTTGTGCTTAGTCACTCAGTCTTGTCCAATTCTTTGTGACCCTTTGGACTGTAGCCTGCCAAGCTCCTCTGTCACGGGATTTTTCAGGCAAGAATAGCAGAGTGGGTTGCCATTTCCTTCTCCAGGGAATCTTCCCAACTCAGGGATCCACCCCACGTCTCTTGTGTCTCTGGATCTCCTGCATTGCAGGTGGATTCTTTGCCTGCTGAGCCATCAGGGAATCCGCTTTAAACCTATAGTACATCCCATTTTGGACTCATCATGTTTTAAGTGCTTAGTAGTCATGTGTGGCAGATGGCCACTGTATTGGACAGGGCAGGTGGAAAGCATGATTCCATTTTGGCTACACAGTATAATCACTTGACAGACTTTTAAATATCCTGATGTCCAGATGTACCCAATCCAATTTCATCAGTATATTTGAAGTGGGACCCAGGCCTTAGTATGTTTTTAAAAACTAACCTATTAATTCCAAGATGAAGAGGGTCAAAGACATAACCCTAGAGTATTATATGGAGAGTAAGGGAGTAGTGGAAAGGCAAACTGGAAAGGAGACTGTAGAGAGGCCAGAAAAGAGGAGGGAATCAGTGAAGAGTGTTATTTTAGAAAGCCAAGTGGGGGACTTCAAGGAGGAAACTGTCATGAGCAATGTTGTTCAGTGGACTAGCACCAGCTCGGATTGTGTCATTGATGTCCTTGTCAAGAACAGCTTTAATTTACTTTTTCAACAGATTTGTACTGAGTGCCTGCAATGTGCCAGGCCATGTGGTTCCTGACTCAGTGGAGCATACAGTATAATGATCAAAGTAGAAGATATTTTTGAGCACTTATTTAGAAACTTGGCACTGCTTAAGAACTTCCTGTGCATTTACCCGCTCATGTGATTCCAGTAACAACCTGCATGAGGTGGGTGCTGCTATTCTTCCATTAAACGGATGGGTTAGGGTTAGTTGGCCAGATATTATGAGCAAATGTACGACTGCTGCCTCATCTGTGTCAACTCACTGGGCTATTGAAGGATTAAAGGAAACAATCCATTAAGCAGTCTACTCAGTGCCTGATACATCTTAAGAATAAAATGTTAGTTGTTACCAGTAATTAGGACAATATTAGCTTCTCAGGAGCCACAGGAGACCAGGGTTTGATCCTTGGGTCAGGAAGATCCCTGGAGAAGGAGATGGCCACCCACTCCAGTATTCTTGCCTGGAGAATTCCATGGAAGGAGGAGCCTGGTGGGCTATGGTCCATGGGCTCACGAAGAGTCAGACATGACTGAGCCACTAAACAACAACAGAGACAGCTTCTACCACCAGCATGATACATAACAACCAGTAGTAATTATTTTTTCCTTGTATCATTATGAAATGTAGCATGCTGTGTACCTTCTGGACACTCACTGAGATTTGACTGTGTAAGTTATGTGAAAAACATGTAAAATGACTCAAGAGTAGAATATAGAAACCTTGATGTGCACACTTTTACTTTTGTCCGTTCCTTTAATCATGAATGATGACAAAGACAGAGACTAAAACCTGTAGACTCTTGACTGTAAAATTAGAAGAGGCTAATTAAAACTGAGCTAGTATCTTCCAAGGGCTTGAATAAAAATAGACAATATAGCATAAATGCAAACTCCACCTGCTGTTCAAAAGCACAGTGTCCTTGGTATGGAAGGAGACACAACAACTGAGAAGAGAATCTTTTATAGCTTAGATCAAAAGTCCTGCACATGTTAAATTGTTGGCCAGAGATTGAAAGACCCCCAGGTCCAATCTTAGAATGCCAAGTAGGGTTTTTTATTTTTAAACTTTTAATTTTGAAAAAGCTTAAAAATTTTTTGGCTTCACTGGGTCTTCGCTGCTGTACAGGGGCTTTCTTTAGTTGTGGTGAGTGGGGGCTACTCTTCACTGTGGCTCTTGGACTTCGCATTTCGGTGGTGTCTCTTGTGGAGCCTAAGCTCTTGGCCCCTGGGCTTCGGTAAGTTGTGGCACACAGTCCAGTTGTTCCTTATCGTGTGGGATTCTCAACTAATGGACCACCACGGGAGTCCTTTGAAATAACTTTAGATTTGTAGAAAAGTTGCAAAAAAGAGTAGAAAGACTTCTGGAGTGGCTTACCCTTTTGTGACTATCTTATATAGCCATAGGAGAATAATCAAAACTAGGGAATTTACATTGATGCAATATTAACAAATCTAGAGACCTTATTTGAGATTTACCAGTATTCCCTCTCCTGACTGATCCCACAGGGCATTTACCTGTCTCTTTAGTCTCATCTGTGACAATCTTCAGTCTGTCTTAGTCCTTCATGACTTTGGCATTTTTGAAAAATACTTATTTTCCGGATAGATTCCAAGACCCAAAGAGCACCATACAGTAAGGTAATAGTAATAATTCTCAATGTGTCTCTGTATTATTTTCTTTTTCATAAAAATATTAAAGTTAGGCAAGAAGTTTTGTCAAGAATACCATTACCTGAGTAATACTGTACCCTTCTCAGTGTACGATATCAGGAGGTACAAGATATTGGTATGTTTTATTCTTATCCCTGGTGAAGTTATTTAATAAATTTGGTCACTTAATTAATGCAGTAGCTTATGTGTGTCTCAAGTTTGTTTTCTCCTTTGCAATAAATAAATACCTTCTAGGAAGCAACTTTGAGATTATGCAAATATACTACCTTTCATCATGCAACAACTGCTATGGAATTTGTCTAATAGTTACTTTCTATTTACATTATTCTTTCTACATTTATGAATCAAACTCTATGGTCTCTCTCATGCTATTTATTTATTTGGACTCATGAATATTTATTTACTCTGTGGGTTATAATGCATCACTATTACAATTTATTGTCTTGCTTAACTTATTCTGATTTTGACCACTGGGGGCTCCTTTTGTCTGTTTCTTATGTCCTTTTGACATACCACATCATTTTTTGAGCACTTTCTCAGTTTCTGGCACCACAAAATGTTTCAGGCTCTGCTTTTGTTTTTTTCTGCCCCAATCATGGAATCCACTATTTTCCTAAGAACCTACCTGGGTGCCTACCTGCAGTAAAGCTTCTAAGCTCACTCTGAGAAGCAAACAGAAATAGAATAGTACTTTGCAAACAGTCTGAAGCATTGACAATAGAGTGTAAAATTAGAACAGATGATTTTGGCTGACAATTAATTACATTAGCCAAACATGAAGTGTCATATTATATGAAAGTAGCAAAGATCACATCATTTTACAGCAGCATCTTTTAATTCTGCATCTTGTAAATTGGGCTTGGATTAGGATAGCCTAATGTTTATTTTTTGCTTTCACTATGATAAATGAGCTCATCAATAAAGACCACACAAACAAGATGGAAAGAAAATATTTATATCACTTATGCATTATCAACACTACTCATTTTACAGATAAGAGACAAATGTGTAGTTCATCAATAACTCTAGTGGTTATGAAAACCAGGGTCTCCAATTGACAAACGTGCAAACAATTTAAAAAAAGAGAAAAAATGGATATGTACCTGTATTTGTTTCTTAGGGCTGCCATAACAAATGACCACAAACCGGATGACTTGTAACAACAGAAATCTATTTTCTTACAGTTGTGGAGGCTAGCAGTCTGAAATCAAAGTGTAGGCAGACTGCATTCCTTCTAGAGGCTCCAGGGAGAGTCCCTCCTCATCTCTTTCAGCTTCCGGTGGTTGTAGCCTGGTCCTTCACAAACTGTTTCCTTCTGGAGCTAAGTGCATCAGCTGACTTCTGACAGTTTGTCTCAGGGCTTTTATAATGCTGTTCCCTTGGGAATGCTTGGGCTTCCCTGGTGGCTTAGATGGTAAAGAATCCACCTGCAATGCAAGAGACCCAGGTTCAATCCCTGGGTTGGGAAGATCCCTTCAAGATGGGAATGGCCACCCTGTCCAGTATTCTTGCCTGAAAATCCCATGGACAGAGGAGCCTTGTGGGCTGCAGCCCACAAGTTAGACATGACAGAGCAACAAACACTTTCATTTTTCACTTCCCTATGGTTGGCACACTCTTCGTCCCTCTTTACCCTCCGGTTTGGTGTGGTTTGTATTCCCCCACTCTCGCATTTTCTCTGTCTCAATGTGCGCATGTGCAGTGAGCGCAGGGACTGTGACTCTGTTCTCGCTTATTATGTGATGCTCTGCCGCCAGTGCCCAGTGCAGTGCCTGGCACATAGCTGTGCTTAGCAACAAGTTTTTCAATGAGTAAATCAATAAAGAAGGGCAGATGGAGGGTAGGAAGGTCAAGTAGGCGTACTAACTTACTTAATTTTTCCAACAACCCGATCAGCTAGGTCTTATGAACAGCATCTCCCTTCTATAAACGGTGAAAATAGAGGTTCAGAGAGATGTAACGTGCCCATCCGCTTTAAAATCTTTCTGGAACAATTACTTAGAAAGAAAGAAACTAAAAATACCTTGTGCAAGCATGGCCATGGTAGAAAAGTTGAGAAAGACCCACTGCATGTTCCTGGGGTCAACTCTGAGTGGTGGGTTGTGTTCTTCTGTTTGGTTCTTCTCGTTTATCTGAATGATTGTTAAAACGAAAATAGATTTAAAAAGTGAAGACAGGTTGTGTTTTGGACTGGGGCACAGAGGGGTCTAATCATCAGAGTGAGCGTCTGAAACACAGGATGGACCAGGGTCGTAAGGGGAGATGAGTTTAATATTTTGCATGTCTTGGAGCTGGGAGATAGATCCCAGAATCAAATGATATCTGACTTCATTTTTTTGCTTACAGTGTAAAACTGGAATTTAGCCACTGATGATAATTCATGCAGCCAATTTTGCTTTGGAACATCCTGAAGAGAACAGTATTCTCTCTTATATTGCCATCAACAACTGATGTTTTGTGCTTCAGAGGGAAAAAAAAATCCTTTCTCAATCCTCTTATTTGCTTCTGGAATAAGAACAAATGTCTTTAT
This sequence comes from Antilocapra americana, assembly GCA_007570785.1. Lineage (NCBI taxonomy): Eukaryota > Metazoa > Chordata > Mammalia > Artiodactyla > Antilocapridae > Antilocapra > Antilocapra americana. The sequence goes on from ML663566.1 coordinate 714,521, forward strand.
GCTTTTAGTGTTGTTTATGCTAAATTTTATTGAGAAGAATAAAGGTATTCTATAAAGGTATTTTATAAAGGTATTTATAAAGAATAAAAGCCCTCAAAGCTTTTCTGTTCGGCTCTGATTTCTCTATTTGTGTTTTTTTGTGTTTCACTCTCTGAAGGAAGCAGCATTTGCCTCAAGTTTCTGCAGGGAAGCCAACTCACAGTCTCACAAAACTGAAGGAAGCGAAGACATAGAAGCTGGTCAGTCCTAGGGGTTAAATATTTTCCTGGGATAGCCCAAAGGTTGCTCGTGCGTGTGTGCTTAGTCGCTCAGTCGTGTCCAGGCCTTTGTGTCCCCACGGACTGCAGCCTGCCAGGCTCCTCTGTCCATGGGGGATTCGCCATGCAAGAATACTGGAGCGGGTTGCACTGACTCCTCCAGGGGCTCCTCCTGACCCAGGGATCAAATCCAGCTCTCCTGCATTTCAGGTGAGTTCTTTACCAGCTGAGCTACGTAGGGAAGCCCCTCTTTCACTATGGATAATCTCAGTATCATAAAATCAGAGACTAAAAATGCCACCTCAGCCTGCTCTGAGAAAACAGTGTGTCTGTAATAACCGAGTGCCTAATGTATGGGGGAGATACATGTATCCCAGGAAAGAGATATACCTTGTTTGTTGAGGGCTAGATGCATCACAAGACTGGGATATTATCTGCAAAGCTACTGGTGTATTATCTGATCTTCTTCAAACTATGTCACACACTGTGCATCAAAAGCTAAGTCCATAGTCTTTTGCAGAACACATTGTACTTCATAAAGGCAGAGCTCAATGGATTCCATTGACAGGAGTGGAGAGGCAAACTACAGGCATAGCTGAGAGATACTACTGCAAGTTTGGTTCCAGACCATGGCGATACAGTGAATACTGCAGTAGAGCCAGTCACATGAATGTTTTGGTTTCCCAGTGCATGGAAAATTTTTTCTACATAGCATTATGTCTCTAAAAACCATGTAACATCTTAATTAAAATACTTTATTGCCTTTGTACAGCACAAGAAACCACTGACGAAATGAAAAGAATGGAGAAAATGTTTGCAAATGATATGACCTGTAAGGGGTTAATATCCAAAACCTATAAACAGTTCAAACAAGTCAGTATCAAGAAAACAGCAATAATCGAAAAAGAAAACAACAAAAAAATTTTTTTCATGGACAGAATACCTGAGTAGATATTTTGCCTAAGAGGATATACAGGTGGCCAGCAGGCACCCAAAAATATGCCCAACATTGGTAATCATCAGAAAACTGCAAATCAAAACCACAACGAGGTATCACTTCACGCCTGCCAGAATGGCTATTGTCAAAAGACCACAAATAAGAAATGTTGAGGGTTCGGAGAAAAGGGAGCCTTCGTACACTATTGGTGGGAATGTAAGTTGATAAAGCCACTATGGAAAACAGTATGAAGCTTCCTCAGAAAACAGAAAATAGGGCTACTATGAAAAGTTAAAGTGTTAGTCACTCAGCCATATCTGACTCTTTGTGACCCCATGGATTGTAGCCCACCAGGTTCCTCTGTCCTTGGAATTTTCCAGGCAAGAACTGGAATAAGTATCCATTCCCTTCTCCAAGGGATCTTCCAGACCCAGGGATCAAACCTGGATCTCCTGAATTGCAGATAGATTCTTTACCATGTGAGCCACCAGGGAAGCCCATAGAGCTACCATATGATCCAGTAATTCCTGGATCCAGGATCCATATGATCCAGGATATATATCCTGGATATATATATTTATCTGAAGAAAACAAAAACACTAATTTGAAATGATACTTGCACCCAATGTTAATTGCAGCATTGTTAGCCAAGATATGGACCGACCCACTTGTTTAACAACAGATGAGTGGATAAAGAAGATATAGTATGTGTGTGTATATATACATCCATACATACAATGGAATATTACTCACTTACAAAAAAGAATGAAATTTTGCCATTTGCAGCAACATGGATGGACCTAAAAAGTATTATGCATAGTGAAATAAGTCAAACAGAGAAAGACAAAGCACTGTATGCTTTATATATGAAATCTAAAAATTAAAACCAGTGAATATAACAGACAGAAGCAGACTTAAAACAACAAGCTAGTGGTTACCGATGGGAAGAGGGAAGAGGTGAGGGGCAAGACAGGAATAGGGGATTAAGAGGAACAAACTCTTATGTGTGTAGTAAATAAGCTACAGGGATATACTATACAGCTAATGAATATAGCTAACAGTTTTTAATAAAAACACTTTATTGCTAAAAAATGCTAACCATCATCTGACAAGCAGGGTTGCCACAAACCTTCACACAATACCTGTGAAATACACTAAAACAAAGTATGCCTGAGAAGAACCTTGTAATGGTGGTTTAATTCCAAAGTTAGCCTAAGATGTCTGCTTGCCATGGGGGTAAGTGAGCATTTCCCCCCTGAATTTTCCTGATTTAGTATTCATTTCTGACTTGCTGTTTCAAGCGAAACTTAATGCCACTCATCGGAGGTAGAGATGGGGGTTGGGGGGAAATAGCGCAACATGGGGGGTTGTTCCCTCTTCCCCTGGGCTCCCCTAGCCCTCCCCAGGTCCTTCGGCTTTAGGATCTCACTGTCTCACTTTGTACAGTCACATGCTTTTCTCTCTCATCAGACCCATCATGGTACCTGGCATGTACCAGACTCTCTTTATGTGTTAGCTGATGGAATAAATGAGTGAAGAGCTAAAGATAAAGTGTGACCAAGATGAAGGATGAAGTTCTGTTGGACTTTAAGACAGGAGATAGGTATTCCTTGCCTTTCCTTGGCTTATGCATTGAGGTTGTTTTAATATCTTGTGACAGGCTGTAATGAACTTCAGTTTTAGTTATGTTTGGGTCTGCCATTTCTCTTCACACATCACCAGGGGAGAAGAGGGGTATAGAAAGGAGAAAATTACTTAGCAAGCATTTTGTTAGCAGGGTATTCAGAAGGAAACATGTGACCAAAAGAAAAAACCCAGGCAATGTGAAAGTCCAGCTGGCTCCTTTCTTGAGATCTTTCTCATGCAAGATGATTTTCCGGGGGGCTGGCCTAACTCTGGTCTTTTCTTCTTTCTTAATCAGATCGTCTAACACCTCTGCGAGTTGGAATTCTTCCCAGGCAGCTTGGGAATTTTTATTTGTAAAATTTGGGAATCCAACCCTGACTATAATCTGAAAGGTCCACTTGAGTTTTGGCAAACAGCATGCCAGCATTTGGCATGGGGGTTGTGAAGTCCGGCTGGCTGCTCCAGGCCTCTCAGTATCACGGTGATCTGGGGTTGTTGGGAAACCATCCTGAGATGGTTTGGCTGGTGCACAGTCAGTCATCCCACTGAACTGATGACCTTTAGAAATCTCTTAGCATTCACAGGGAGCAGTAGGTCTTTGGTTCAGTTTTGATTTCACACAGTGTTTTAGTGCTTTGGCAGGTAAAAGGGATGCTCAGCGTATCAAGTCCAAAATATAACACACATAAATATCTTCTCTCCTCCACTTCTATGCCTTAGTGCATCCAAGTCCTGTACTTTTCGACCAGTTCATACTTGAAGAAGATCGACATGGTCTGTACCTGCCATGGTAAGATCTCTGAGATGGGTGGGAATGTTGAGGACATGCCAGAATCCGTTCCAAAGACAACCTGTATAGAACACACCTCTTAAGCTCCAAGTTGATTCATCTGGATTGCACTTAAGGGAGCTCAGAAGAAGATCAGAAGATAGAGTTGGGAAGCAGCAACATGTCATTGAAGATAAAGTGAATGCTGACGATGGAGTGAACAGGGGATGAGAGAGGCGTGGAGAAGTGTCAGCAGGCGGTGCTCCGAAGCAGGCAGTATACTGTTCCTATCTGAGGAGAGCCGGTTGTCTGACTTCTTTTCTACAATAGATTCTCTTCGCCTTGCAGAGTAATCTTTGCGTGAATTTTCGGGAGGTGCCATAGTAAATTATGTACACATGCTTAGTCGATTTAGTCATGTCCAACTCTTTGTGAGCACATGGATTGTAGCCCATCAGGCTCCTCTGTCCATAGGATTCTCCAGTCAAGAATACTTGAGTGAACTGTCAGGCCATCCTCCAGGGGATCCTCAAGGATCAAATCCCCCTCTCTTACTTTACATCCTTGGCATTGGTAAAGTCAGGTTCTTTACCACTGGTGCCACCTGAGAAGCCCAAATTATGTATAACCAGATTTAAAAGAAATTTCTCATAATTGAAACGTGGAATCAAACATGATTAAATCAAATAAAACTTATTACTCTGGAAAGTTTATAGTTAAACCATGTTTCCCTCTCCTCTGAGATACGTTCATATCCTCTCTCCTCTACAACTGTGGTATGAGTAATATAATTATTTTTAATTACAATAGCTAACAATGAACATTTAACAGAAATCTTACAATATTAGTGTTATGAGATACTTCATGACATAAAATATCTCATGTGATATTCTTATTTTCACTTCAAATTTTTGCATCTTGCATTTTGACATGCAATTTCCAACCTACTAAGATTTAAAATTCTGATGATAATGTGTAATACATTTTTTTCTTTAAGTTTTGGCCTTCATAATGAATTTATTTCTTGGACACCCACATGCTATGCTTTTTGGAAGTGCAAAAGAGTCCCACTCTCTTTGGTCCACACATGAATTGTTTTCACAATTAGATGCACAAACATTCCAAGCACAATGCCCTTCCCCTGCCCCTTCCCTAACCACTGCTCTCTGTGACTGCTGTGTTTTTAGTATGACTGATGTGGTTTTGATGGAGTGAAGCTTTCAGCTTTCCTTTCAGCTCTCTGTTTTGACGGTGGCAAATTATGGAAAAGTGTTTTTCAACAAATAATGACATGTAGGATAAAAGTAGATTATAAAAACAATAATCTATAATTCCAATTTAAGAAAAGACTGTTGAATAATTACATTCACTTGGAATGATAAACAGCAAAAGAACAATCAGAATCATTTCTGGATGGTGAAATTATGAGTCAATTAAATTTTCTTTTCTGTGCTTTTTGTGTTTTTCAAATTTTCTGGAGTGAATGTGTATATTGTTATCAGAAATAGTGTGAAAAAAATTTATATTAACCCTCCAACTGGAGCTTTTGATTTGCAAGAAATTGCCAAGTTATTTGGAATAACTTCCTGCCCCCAACTAACTAGAACACTAAGGCAACAATAGTCGCTGTTAGTCATTCATTATTCAGCCGTTCACTTAGTCCTTCAGCGACACTCCCTATTCAGTTGTTACCTGTTAGGCTCTATGTTAGATGCTAGATACAAAGATGAGCACAATACCAGTCCCTCTCCCTTGGACAGATTCATCTTCAGCCCAACAGTTATTCAGGTTAGTTTACTGATTTCAAGTCAGTCAAGTTGGGGGGCAGGGCTGGGTGGTGGTGGTAGCTAAGAATTCAGCTAGGAAGCTGGTTTTGATAGTAAAGGAAAAGTGTACTGCTCTCCGCACCCAAGGGTATGGAATCCATTCAGTGACAAATGTTATTCTGCATGATCGTATTGGCGACCCCATCAGTGAACTGGAAGGTCATTAAGTACTTGAATGCAGTAGCAACTGTGCGTCTACCAGTGTGTTCGCTGATTCCATTATTCTAGAGATTTTTGATAGTTAACTTCTTACTTTGCAATGGTTTTATTTATTTGAAATTTTTAAATTTGTATTTTATTGGAGGATAATTGCTTTACAACGTTGTATTGATTTCTGCCATGCAACAACGTGAATCAGCCGCAGGTGTACATATATCCCCTCCCTCTTTGCAGTGATTTTATTTTATTATTATTATTTTTTGCAGTGATTTTAGATTTACATGCAGCAGCAAGAAATAGCACAGAGAGGTTCTGTGTGCCCTTCACACAATTTCCCCCAATGGTAACATCTTGCAAAACTGTAGTACAATATCATACATTCTAGAGATATCAATACCTAGGTAAATGAAGAGGAGGAAAGTAGAGCCTCACAACTTTGTATATAACACATTTGTTGTTTAGTCGCTAAGTTGTATCTGACTTTTTTGTGATTTCATGGAATGGCAGCCCTCCAGGCTCCTCTGTCCATGCGCTTTCCCAGGCAAGAATACTGGAGTGGGTTGCCATTTTCTGCTCCAGGGGGGTTCTTCTGGACCCAGGAATCGAACCTGCATCTTTGCATTGGTAGGCAGATTCTTTACCACTGAGCCACTAATGAAGCCCATATAGCAGGTACCCCTACCTTTCTTGGTGGGATTCTGCAGCATTGACTTTTTCTCTCACACTCTAATAAAGGCCTCCCTTAAGGTAGATTTTTCTTTATATCTTAAAAATATTCACTCTTTGCAACCCCGTGGATGGTAGCCTACCAGGCTCTGCCGTAAATGGGATTTTCCAGGCAAGAATACTGGAGTGGGCTGCCATTTCCTTCTCCGGGGGATCTTCCCAACCCAGGGATCCAACTTGGGTCTCCTGCATTGCAGACAGACGCTTTACCGTCTGTGCCATGAGGGAGAATAGTGTAGCTGAAAATACCACATCATCATTTAATTAATTCAGCAGAATCTAGATAAGAACAGTTAGCCTCCATTTCTGTGTAGTAATGTTACATAAAGGTTGAGAATATTTTCCATATACTGAAGTTAGAAGTACTGATCTGGTTTCCAGAAAGAAAACTATTTTGAAAAGTACTTCTAATTAGATGTGTGTGTGAAAAGGATACCATATTTTTCAAGGCTATTGAATTAGTAAGTAGCAGGACCAAGATCAAGAAAACAAATCTGAGTTGTGCCAAAATCATGTTCTTTTTAGTACTTACAGGAAGTTCCTTTATATAATGTCAGTCTCATAAATACCCATCATTCTGAATGTTTAACTTAAATTTTTAAATTTATGAATAAAAATAAATATTCTATGTTCTTGGCTCATTGTTCAAGATGTGCAAAAACATAGAATGAAAATAGATCTTTTTTCTCTAATTCCCCAGATATTTAGGCCCCTTTCTCAGAGACAGTCACTCTACCAGTTTCCTGTATATATTCTACATGTTTACATACCCCGACAGGCAGGTGTGTGTACGTCTGCACACAATCCTTCACTATGTTAGCACAGGGAATTCACTGTAATGTATCTTATGTTTTTCTATTGACATATTTTGGTGATCTTTCTAGATCCCAAACTTGCTTAAGTTTATAAATTGCACATTTATAAACTCTGGCGAATCTGTGTTAGCGTAGTGAATTCAGTTATGTATCTTGTTTTTCTCCTGACATTGTATTTTGGTGATTTTTCTAGGTTAGAAATTTTCTTTTGTCCTTGTTTATTTTTAAAAATATTTATTTATTTTTTATTTTTGGCTGTGCTGGGTCTTCGTTGCTGGGAGGGCTTTTCTCTAGTTGAGGCAAGCAGAGGCTACTCTCGAGCTGCAGTGCATGGCCTTCTCATTGCAGTGGCTTCTCTTGTTGCAGAGCACAGGTTCTAGCACATGGGCTTCAGTAGTTGTGGCTTGTAGGCTCTAGAGCACAGGCTCAGAAATTGTGGCACACGGGCTTAGCTGCTCTGTCACATGTGGGATCTTCCTGGATCAGGGATCAAACCTGTGTCTCCTGCATTGGCAAGTGCGCTGTTTATCATTGAACCACTAGGGAAGCCCCCAAACTTTCTTAATTGCACCATTTATAAACTCTGGTGGACTAAAATAGTCGAAAAATTACATTTTCAGGCCATACAACCTCTTTGTAAATGTATAGGTGACATTTGCTAGGTTTGATCAGAAGTGGGTGGAGAGGGGAGTGAATCCCCTCTTCCACAGATCTGTATTTTGACATAGGAGTAACTATATTGTTTATCCAAGTCAGTCATTAAATTACAGGGGTATGTATAAAAAATTCAAATTGAATACTCATGACCAGGATGAAGGATAAAAACTAAAATGATAAAATAAGAATTAGAAGGCACAGGTGTGCATAACAAGGAACGGAGATGCATATAAAGCTCAGTGATGAAAATCTGAAATTAAAATGGCTATTTGATGTAAAAACACAGCCTTAAAAATAGACTATCAAAAATGCATGCAAGATGGAAAAAAAATGCATCCAATTGAAATACCAGAAGCCACACAACCTGTTCCTAACCTTTGATTCCTCTGAAGAACAATGCATAACAACAAGAAGAGAAAAGCTCTTAGATGGAGAAAGCAAAACCCTTATCAGGACACATGCCCAGCATTTAGGAAACAATTTGGACACAAGGAAAAAGAATAATCTCTTTTTCCTATGATGTGACTGCAGAGAATAGATCAAAAAGCATTGGACAGAGGAGTCCAGTAGGGCTAGAAACCAGGAGGGTTTTCACATTCAGAGGTGTAGAGAAAGAGCAGGAACTTGCTGAAAAGCAGAAGCAAGATTGATTTCTTTGTATTATTTTTAGCAAGGGCTTTAAAATGTTTACCACCCCACTGGATTGCTTACCAGGCTCTGAGCCATCACTTCCTCCTTTGAATGTAGGGTAGGCATGGCTGGCATCCTGCCTCCAAAGTTTTCCATGTCCACCCAGCATGGTCCCCTCACAGATTCTCTAAAGAATTGCACACTGAATCCTTCTTGAAAGCAAGATGGTACAAGATGCTCAGATGCAAAATCAAGCTATACAGAACATCTCTTTTCACTCAGAATCTTTCTTCAGTGGTAAAAGGACTGGGTAAGATATATTGTTTTCTGATTAGGCACTTTTCTACTCCAGATTATTCTGCTCTGTGATACACAGGTGCCTCTCTCTGCTGGCTTTCAGAACATTCCTTAGAATAATAGTCTTTGATCTTATGACATCCATTGACAATGGTGGGCTTCCCTGGTGGCTCAGTGGTAAAGAACCCGCCTGCCAAAGGAGGAGACGCAAGAGATGCAGGCTCGATCCTGTGGGTTGAAAAAGTCCATTGGAGGATGAAATGGCAACCCACACCAGTATTCTTGTCTGGAAAATTCCATGAACAGAGAAGTCAGGTTGGATACAGCACAGGGGTCTCAAAGAGTCAGACATGACTGAGCATGCATGTGAACACATACACACACACACACACACACACACACACACACACACACACACTCACACTCACACTGACAACAAATGGTTATTTCCTCCTGGATTTTGCTATTGGGTTTTTTAGCAATGACTTTCCCTTTCATAACTAAGGCAGTGTTTAATTATAGTCATACTCATGATCTGAGCTCCTTTAGGCTTACGTCCTTAGATTTCTGATTACGTACACCAACTTCTCAGAAATCCTTTTTGAATTCTTCTCTAAGCCCAGGCTTGCTTACAAACATTTTGGCTAGGAGTTTATTACTGCTGTACTTATGCAGAAATATATGTGTGCATGTATTTATTTCTCTGCCTCCTTTTTCAAACAATTTGAGATACATAAAAACATAAATTCACAAAAGGATAAACTAAGAATTCCCATACCTAGGAACATGTGCTTAGATGCTCAGTCATGTCTGATTCTCTGTGACCCTATGGACTGTAACCAACCAGGCTCCTCTGTCCATGGATTCTCCAGGCAAGAATACTGGAGTGGGTTGCTATTTCCTTCTGCAGGGAATCTTCCTGAACCAGGGCTTGAACCCTGGGCTCCTACTTCTCCTACTTTGACAGGCAAATTTTTTTACCACTAGTGCCACCTGGGAAGCCCATCTAGGAACATATGTAAGGCAAATATCAAACAAAACAACGTGTGAATCAGTTGCTGGACATGAAGCTGTGAATTTGGTTCCAAGTGTCATAAATGGCCAAAGCCAAGAAAGAAACGCTATCCTAAGATTCATAAGATCTAGATGCTACGGGTGAGCTCAGCTTTTCTGGATATTGAACTCTGAGAGAAATCTCTCCCCTGGTTCCTCATAAAAATGACATTGTGATGTATATTAGATGATATAAAAATGTCTTGCAAGTTTCACATGATATTTCTCTGTGACATGCCTTAATGTAGGCTGATGGCTTGATACTAAAAGATAATTCAGTTAGTGTAAGGGGAGGAGGGACCCCAAATTATTACTTTAGCCAGCTTCCTGTATCAAGATGGGGATTTCTTAACTCTATTCTGACCTGCTTAGGACTTCCACCTGCAGTAGCAATGTTAAAGCACAGAGAGGAGGTGGCCACACACTGTGGCAGAGATTGGAATGATGTGGGCTCAAACAGAGGAAGCTGAGAAATGGCTGCAGCCACTGGAAGCTAGAAGAGGCGAGAAGGTTCTCCCCTAAAACCTTCAGAGGGGCCCCGGCCCTACCGATGACACACTGAGCTTGGACTTCTGGCTTTCAGAACTGTGAGAGAATACAAACCAACCAGTTAGTAGAAATTTGTTAAGGCAGCCTGAGGAAAGTGCTGTCTCTTTAGTCACGTCTGACTCTTTGTGACCCTATGGACTGTAGCCCACCAGGCTCCTCCATGCCCTCCTCCAGGGGATCTTCCCAACCCAGGGACTGAACCCTTGTCTCTTGTGTCTCCTGCCTTGGCCAGGTGGGTTCTTTGCCACTAGCTGTACCTGGGAAGCCTAAGGAAACGAATACACATGGAATATTTCAGTTGACTTGATGCCAACAATTCCTTTGGATCCATGCTTTATCCTGACCCAGTGATTCTCACCTCAGACTGCCCATTAGAATGGCTTAGAGAGTTGAAAAGATGCCCATCAACTGATGAATGGATAAGAGAGCTGTGGTACATATACACAATGGAATATTACTCAGCATTAAAAAAAATTTCATTCGAATCAGTTCTACTCAGGTGGACGGAACTGGAGCCCATTATCCAGAGTGAAGTAAGCCAGAAAGAAAAACAACAATTTAGTATACTAACGCATATATATGGAATTTAGAAAGACGGTAAGGAGAACCCAGCATGCGAGACAGCAAAAGGAACGCAGATGTAAGGAACAGACTCGTGGACTCTGTGGATGAGGGCAAGGGTGGGATGATATGGGAGAATGACATTGAAACATGTTAATTATCATATGTGTGATCAAACGCCAGCCCAGGATTGATGCTCGGGGCTGGTGCATAGAGATTTCCCGGGAGGAGGGAGGAGGGAGGGAAGAGGGAGGGGGGTTCTGGAGGGGGAGCATATGTAAACCCATGGCGATATCATGTCATTGTATGGCAAAACTAATAAAAAAAATTATAGTCACTGTTACCACTAATCATTATATTAATAAGAATTAACAAATTAAACATGAAAGTTCTCTGGAACATTTACACTGAAAAAAAAAAAAAGAAAAGAAAAGAAAGGCTAAAATCTAGGCCATACCCACAGAGATTCCACTTCAGTAGGCTTGCATTGTAGGCTGGCAATGGTGTATAGTCAGAGTTTAGTGCTGCCATTTAATTGGTCACAACAATTTAATGTCATGTGGGTGACACACAAGTACATGGGGTGGGAACAGCTATATAAAGTAATTTTTAGGAATTTTCTTTGAAGCATAACATTCTATATCTTTATGCTGAAATAGCATTCTTAGACACTGCCTGAAGCAGTTTTGCGTCAGCTATCTGCACTGACCTTACGACATTAAGAGAATCCTGTTTCTACCATGAGAGAATATGGATGCTCTGACAGGTGAACCACTGTTGCCCATCTGGATGCTTCCCAGGACTGGGGAGGCAATGCCCTCTAAATTGAAGTTGGACAATACTTAACTTTAACATAAATCAAAAGATGTCATGTGTGGGCTCTGACTCCAAATTGTCCACTGCCTCTTGACAATTAGATAATTACAACTTTGAATTCCTGGTGGCATGCTTTGTTCTTGTTGCTCAGTCACTAAGTTGTGTCCAACTCTTTGTGACCTCATGAACTATAGCACGCCAGGCTCTTCTGTCCTCCACTCTTTCCTGGAGTTTTCTCAAATTCATGTCCATTGAGTTGGTGATGCTCTCTAACCATCTCATTCTTTACTGTCCCCTTCTCCTTTTGCCTTCAATCCTTCCCAACATCAGGGTCTTTTCCAATGTGTTGGCTCTTTGCATCAGGTGGCTGAAGTAGTGGAGCTTCAGCTTTAGCATCAAGCCTTCCAATGTATTGGAAAAGGAATATGTCAAAGTTCCAAATTGGAAAAGGAGTACGTCAAGGCTGTATGTTGTCACCCTGCTTATTTAATTTATATGCAGAGTACATCATGTGAAATGCTGGACTGGATGAAGCACAAGCTGGAATCAAGATTGCCAGGAGAAATATCAATAACCTCAGATATGCAGATGACAACACCTTTATGGCAGAAAATGAGAAGAACTAAAGAGCCTCTTGATGAAAGTGAAATGTTGGCTTAAAGCTCAAATGTTCAGAAAACTAAGATCATGGCATCCAGTCCCACCACTTCATGGCAAATAGATAGGGAAACAGTGGAAACAGTGACAGACTTAATTTTCTTGGGCTCCAAAGTCACTGCAGATGGTGACTGCAGCCATGAAATTAAAAGACACTTGCTTCTTGGAAGGAAAGTTATGACAAATCTAGACAATGTATTAAAAAGCAGAGACATTACTTTGCTGACAAAGGTCCGTATAGTCAAAGCTATGGCTTTTCCAATAGTCATATATAGATATGAGAGTTGGACCATAAAGAAAGCTGAGCTCTGAAGAACTGATGCTTTTGAACTGTGGTGTTGGAGAAGATTATTGAGAGTCCCTTGGACTGCAAGGAGATCAAACCAGTCAATCCTAAAGAAAATCAATCCTGAATATTCATTGGAAGGACCGATGCTGAAGCTCCAATACTTTGGCCACTTGATATGAAGAACTTACTCATGGGAAAAGACCCTGATGCTGGGAAAGAGTGAAGGCAGGAGGAGTAGGGGATGATAGAGGATGAGATGGTTGGATGGCATCACCAACTTAATGGACACGAGTTTGAGCAGGCTCCAGGAGTTGGTGATGGACAGGGTAGCTAGGCATGCTATAGTCCATGGGGGTCACAAAGAGTCAGACATGACTGAGGGACTGAACTGAACTTCCAGTGAATATTCAGGATTGATTTCCTTTAGGATTTACTGGTTTAATATCTATTTGCAGTCCAAGGGACTCAGAAGTCTTCTGCAGCATCTCAATTGGAAAGCACCAATCCTTTGACACTCAGCCTTCTTTATAGTCTAATTCTCACATCCTCTGAACACTACTGCTGGAAAAACCATAGCTTTGACTATATGAACCTTTGTTGGCAAAGTGATGTCTCTGCTTTCTAATACATCGTCTAGGTTTGTCATAGCTTTCCTTCCAAGAAGCGTGCATGACATGGTACTGTATGTATTTAAAAAGAAAAACACACTGCAGAGATGTGCTGAAAAGAATGGGTGCTAAGTCACTTCAGTCATGTCCAACCCTTTGTGACCCCTAGGACTATAGCCCACCAGTCTCTTCTGTCCATGGGGTTCTGTCTATTCAGGCAAGAATACTGAAGCGGGTTGCCAATTCCTTCTCCAGGGGATCTTCCCAACCCAGGGATGGAACCCACTTCTCTTAAATCTCCTGGATTGCTGGGCAGTTCTTTACCACTAACACCACCTGGGAAGCCCTGAATAGAATAGGACGTTATTATTCAGGAGAGAAGAGGATCCCTCATTGTGAATTGTGGAACAAAGCAATTCCTTGTACGTCAGCCCTCAATAAGCGTTTCTTTATTTGTGAAGTTGTGTGACAGCCTGTAGTGGTCTTTGGAAGCACGTCAGAGAGCAGTCAGGAGTGAACGGCTGTTAGCAGTGAGGTTGATCTCTGAAAGGCTTTTGACAACAAGCTCACTGCATCTATTGACTCCCTAGGAAGTCTGAGGTCACAAGCTTGGACAGAGCACATGAGCCCAGATAATGAAGATGGTTTTGCCCTCTTGAAACAAAGCCAGAAATTTTATCTACTTGATTGTGCACTCTGGGTCATGTGCTAACGATGGGGATTTGTCTAATACTAATCCCGCTAATGACGGCTTCTCCCAGCCCTTACAGAAACCTCACCAGGCCCCGTGATTTGGCGAGCCAGACAGAATAAAGGCAGCATGGCATTTGGCTTTTGAACTGAGTTCAAGGCAATTAAAGTCATGGACTAAGGAGGGAAGGAGGGGGTTCAGAAATACCAGTATAATAAGTAGTATGACTGGAGCGCTCCGTCAATTAACTCAATTAGACAAAGCCTGTTTTAACAGGGGAAGGCGGAGAGAAGCGCTCCCCTCATTAAATCTGGCTGTTAGAGGCGCTTCTGATGGAATGAAATTTGCTTTAGCGGTTTGCATCACATAAAGTCCTCTGTGTGTGTGCACGTACACACGAGCACACATGTGGGTTCTGTAATTTTTGTGGGTCTTTTTTTTCAAGAAGAGAGGAACAGAAGGCAGATCCAAACTATACCCCCTAAAACGTAAATTTCCCCCAAATCAAAAAGCGGGTGAACGCTCAAGAGCCCGAGTGGAAGACCAGGAGAAAGCTGGAGAGAAGCAAGCAGTGGAAGGCGCGCGCGGGTTCTCCGGGTTCTAAAGCCATGAGCCCCCTTGGGTGGGGGCTTCTGCTCGGCTGCCTGGGCTGTGCGCTCCCGCCGGGGGCCCAGGCGCAGTTCCCCCGGGTCTGCATGACGGTGGGCAGCCTGCGGGCCAAAGAATGCTGCCCGCCGCTGGGCGCCGACCCCGCCAACGTCTGCGGCTCCCGGGAGGGCCGCGGCCAGTGCGCCGAGGTGCAGACCGACACCAGGCCCTGGAGCGGTCCTTACGTCCTGCGCAACCAGGACGACCGAGAGCGATGGCCCTGGAAGTTCTTCGAGCGGACCTGCAGGTGCACAGGTGAGGGCGGCAGGCGGATGTGCGCATGCGCCCAGCTGGGCGGGGCTGGCCCGCTGACGGAGGAATCCCTTCCAAGGCCGAGATGCTCAGCCTAGGCTTTGAAAGGCAAAGCAAGTTGGTTCATTGGCATTGAGTGAGGCTGATGTCTGGGTATATTCTGCACACCCTTTAGTAGATCTAGTTATGAGAACTAAATAAATATTCTGTGGGCCACGCTTAGTTCTCTGAATGCGTGCCAGCACACCATGGGCTTGCCTGTTGGCGAGGGAAGCTAAAGAGCCCCAGAGTCAGCTTTGAAACTCAGAGCAAGTCCTTTCAAGATGCATTCAGTGCCCTCTCCTTCTGAGATGGGTTTGCACTTGTTGAAGAGGGAGGGTGGGTGATTCTTGGCATCGGTAAGACAGACATCGGGCCGGGGGGTAGGAGTTCTGTAGTTCGAGTCTCAGCATTTCTGACGATCTGAACACATCTCAAGCAGGATATATCTTGCTCGTGAAGGTTATGACTGGCTTGTAACTTTGCCAGCCTTGGGGAGATGGAAACACAGAGCTGAAGAAGAAAGGGTAGTTTTAAGATAGCAATGGGTTTTTTCACTCCTGTCTGGGTGTGATGTGAGCATTTCAGAATTTGTGTAGTATCCCTCTTTTAGGCCTTATTAGACCTCTCTTATTATCTGTTTTTTTGAAATTTCGGTGCACTCCTTACTTCTCCCGCTCTTCTGAGCCTTCTCAAATCCTCTTTAGTGGGGCTCCCCTCCAGTGTTCAGCAAACATGCACAGCAGTGATAAACACACAAAGGCTGGCAGGGCATGTGAAACACACACACACAAAAACATGAGCAGCAACTTTAGCAAAGCCCTTGGAAACTGTTCTACAGTGTCTAGCTGCCTAAGAGGTTTTCCTTTTTAATTATGTTTTTATTGATGTTCTTATGTGATGCTAGAACACAGGAGAATATAGATAATTGAGCTATGTAAGGACATTAAAAAGGTGAACTAAGAGAATGTACAAAGGGCTGTGATGTTGATGTAAGAATGAGATCATATTTCTTTTCTAACTGAAAATTCTGAGCTATTTTATATAGAATGGGTAAACGAGGCCCTTTGTATAGCACAGGGAACTATATTCAATATTGTATAGTAAACCATAATGGAAAAGGAAAATTCTGGCTTTATAATCATTATTTTGTAGTCATATTGTTAATTCCGTAATTCAAAGGATTTGTTAGTTTTGTCTTGGGGTAGTAATTGTGACAAAATGTTTGTAATAGCATGTTGAATGTATATTATTTATTTTTTCTAATCTAATTGACCACTTGCTTCTGTAGACATCTCATAGATTCTCATGGTTTTTAAATCTAATGAGATGCAGCAGGTTTCATATTACTTGTGGGATTGGAAACCAGACTATACAGTGACTTCTTTGTTGGTGACTCAAAAATTCTTCTAGAAGGCTTATTTTCAGGTCAGTCACTAACAGAGTGCCACAAGTTAGAAACTTTGGGAATCTCCATTTTTTGGAATCTTGGCAGCAGAAAACATTAGAAACTCAGGTATAGCTGTTAACTCTCCTTGTCGCCACCCATACCTGGGCTTCCCAGGTGGTGCAGTGGTGAAGAATCCACCTGCCAATACAAGAGGCTCAGGTTCAATCCCTGGGTCAGGAAGATCCCCTGGAGAAGGAAATGGCAACCCACTCCAGTATTCTTGCCTGGAAAAATCATAGACAGAGGAACCTGGTAGGCTACAGACCATGGGGTCCCAAAGGGTCAGACAGAACTGAGCAACTGAGCACATAGACACACATCACCATCTACTCTATCTTTCTGACCTGACTAGGAAGTCTTTTATTTTTTTAAGTGAGATGGAAGGAATCAGCGGTGGCAGAATAGAAGAGATAATTGCAGTCTCCCTGTCCCAAGAGAGTACTTATAAATATTCCCTCTAGAAGTGGCAGTAACTTCAGGTCACAGTGACCTACTTTCAAAATGTTCTCAGGAGGATGTATGTGCTCAATTGCTTATTCGCGTCCAGCTCTTTGCTACCCGATGGACTGTAGGAGCCACCAGGCTCCTCTGTCCATGGAATTCTCCAGGCAAGAATACTGGAGTGGGTTGCCATGTCCTACTTCAGGGGATCTTCTTGACCCAGGGATTGAACCTCTGTCTCCTGCATTGACAGGCAGATTCCTTACCACTGAGCCATCTGAGCTTCCCAGGTGGCACTGTGGTAAACATACCTAAGAAGGCAGTGGGCCAGAAACAGGGCCTGACCTATAAGTCCAGAAGGACATCACATATCTGTAGACCAATCAAAGGAAGCAGGGTGTATGTTTTCCATCTCCAACCATTGTCAAGACCAGGACTGCTTCTTAGAACCCCTTGTCTCCCTCCTCCAGGATTTCATCTGTCTAGACTCAGTCAGGACCATAGCGCTTTCCATCCCAGCTTTGGATTGACTCCACTTATGTTGGCTAGATGGTCTTTTTCTTTGAGCCTCAGGACACCAAACTAAGTCCTTAGTGATTGGGCTGGACAGGTGTTTATTATATCCAATAATCACTGTGATGTGTCATATTCCCCAAAGCAAGACACATGTTTTTTCAGTTTATTCTCCCTAAAGAGTGAATTGCTTGCTTTCTTAGGCTAATTTCTTCATGATTTAGGAGGCAGTCTTCAGAAGTTAAACCTGATCTTGAGTGCCCAAAGTAGCACCCCCCTGTAACCTCAAAATTCTTTGGCAAGTAGATTCTTCTAGTGTCACCCCAAATTTATTAATGAAATGTAGATCAGCAACAAGACTGTTGATGACCTTGGAACTTTGTTAATTCAGTGGAAAGATAAACACACCATAAACACATTTATCTGTTAATGTACATTGAGATTGTTTCTTCATCTGGGTCATTGGGAATAATGCTTACATGAACATGGGAATCTCAATATCTTTGTGAGATCCTGATTTACGTTCTTTTGGATAAATTCTCAGAAATTGGATTGCTGGGTTGTATGGTAGTTTTATTTTTAATTTTTTGAAGAACCTTCATACTATTTTCCACAGCAGCTGCATCATTTTGCATTTCCATCAGTAGTGTGCAAGGGTTCCAATTTCTTTGCATCTTAGTCAGGTGGCATGCATTTGCAATTTAATGCTCTTCAGCCCTAGAAAAGAAGGAAATTTTGCAGTATGCAACAACATGAATGAACCTTGAGGACATTGTGCTAAAAAGATAAGTCAGCCACAGAAAGACAAATACTGGATAATTCTATGTATGTGAGGCATCTGAAATAGTCAAATTCATATAATCAAAGAACAGAATGGTAGTTACCAGGAGCTGGGAGGGAGGGGAAGTAAAGATTTAGTAATCAGAGGCCATAAAGTTTCAATTAATCAAAACAAATAAGATCTAGAGTTTTATACGGCATTGTACCTAGAGTCAACAGTAATGTTTTAAACAATTAAATGTGTTAAGAGGGTAGATCTCATGTAAGGTATTCTTAGCACAATTAAAAAAAAAACCAAAAAACACCCATAGTCTCCACGATCTTGAAGTTGGTAAAGGATTTTAGCTCAATAAAAATAAATAAATGCAAACTTTGATGGGAAAAAAACCCTAAATTATGTACTCAGATTCTCTAGAGAGAATTTTTGTATTCTCTGTGGGGATAATTTCAAACTGAAAAGTTATTTAACTTAATTTTCAAGAAGAGCTTAATTTCAGGAAATCTTGGCATCAGCGATTCACCTTCCAAATCTTAACCTGCCAATTGGCATTCCTGAGAAAAGACGAGTTGCAGCTGTGTCTTTGGACTTGTGAAAAACATGCGCACCAAATGGTTTTTGAACAACTGTCTGAGAACTTCTTTCGTACAACCAAATGCCTCCATCTTCCAACCTCTAAAATGGGGATAATGATGAAACCACACTTGTAAAATCTTTTTGAGCTCTGTAGATGAAAGGCCTCATGTGAGTGTAAAGTATTGTTATTAATATAATAGAATCTCTAATTAAAAGGAATAGGCTATTTAGAGCTCCTTGTAAATTCACTAATCGGTGGTCTTTAAACTTATTTAGTCTAATAGCCTTTGGAGGTTGAGCTGATGTGGTTCATGTAGGAACATGCATTGTTTCGTTGTTCTCATTCTTTTTCCATTTTCATCCTAGTCCTAAGTAGGTATAAGACTTTGTCTTTTTACATTTCATTTTTGCTCAAGGACATACTAAATAATAGATAGAATTTGGATTTCACCTAAATTCCTGAAATTTTACTTTTTCTCTCTGCTTGCCCCAGTGAGCTAATGCAATCCTTCTTAAAGGGTCTCCTTTTTTTTTTTTTTAACTGTTGCTATTGGTGGATTAATGGAAAAACTCAACTCATTAAATTAATGTAAGGGACTGCTAGGAAATCTAAATTAAAGAAATAAACATTTTGTGTAGTAAGCTTTTATGTTACTGCATTTTTCAGTTGTTGTCAATATTTTAACAAATTCTTTAGACCTGGTTTAGAAGCACAAATATGAAAGGGAGCTGACTACAAAACTGTGGGGTATGTTTCCTCTGTGACATGCTGGAAAAGGGATTTTTAAAAAGTCAAATACATTTCTAGGTAATAGGTGGGCTCAAATCCACCCAAACACTTTCTTATTAGCACTTCTGCATTGCTTGTTGGGGGCAACTTTGGCTTTGTGAGAAGAGGTGGCTTTGTTCAACACAATTGTGAACCATCTCTGATCTTCTGAGTCAGAATGAATCATTTTGTCTTCTGTTATCCATGGTTCTCAGTTAATTCTTGTTTTCATTTTTCCTGTAGTTAGGCTGGTGTTGATATTTCATCGCACTCATGCTCCTCATACTGCTAGATGAAGGCACTGAGCCTGATTTATATTTATATCTTCTAGCACTTAATGCCTTTTATTCAGTTATTCATGACTCCTTCATCAACCACCTAACCAATGTTTATTTAGCACCAATTATGTTAGGTCCTTCAGATACTAAGGGGAAAACTGCAACGTGATTTTTAATATGTCCAAATGTGCTGGTTAAGTAAGACAGGTACGAAAACAAATACTTAAAGACTATGAGATTTGATCAGTTACCATGATTGCTTCCTGTAAGACCCCTTTATTCCAATAGGACAGGTTTTGAAGGTCACATCCACAGTAATCAAGTGTGGCAGTTGTATGAATGTACATAAATATGTGGGTGTGCAGAGAAGGGCATGTTTTTGACCTTTCTTTAGGTAATAGGTACTAATAAATTATTTGTTGAGTAAATGAATGAGGGAGATACTTATTGGTAATTTAGTTTCTAGCAACCAAAAAGAATATTGGTAGAGAAAAATGCAGAAATTTTAAAACTCATGGCCTAGGTTATGAATTACTCAATTTTAATAATGAGACAGCAAAATTCAAAGACAAATTTTATTCCTTTAAATCTAGAAATGTATTGAATTTATTATTTCCAAATTCGTGCATGCTATTTCTTAGCATTTAGAAGGAAGCGATTGCTTTCCTGTTGTAGAGCTGTAACTGCGTTTTCACCTCTGATCATCTGGCCTTAGGGAAACAACTGGAAGTTTGGGTATTTAGTATTCTTCACATGCATTTTTTTCAATCACTTCTCAAAAAATACTCTGCTCCTATTCTGCTGCTGAGTCACTTCAGTCGTGCCCGACTCTTTGTGATTCCATGGACTGTAGTCTTCCAGGCTCCTCTGTCCATGGGATTCTCCAGGCAAGAATACTGGAGTGGGTTGTCATGCCCGCCTCCAGGGGATCTTCCCGACCCAGGATAGAACCTGCATCTCTTATGTCTCCTGCATTGGCAGGCAGGTTTTTTACCACTGGCACCACCTGGGAAGTCCACTCTTGTTCCATTAGAAACTGCGAAAGTGGAGGGATGTATTTCAATCAAGATGTTTTAAAAATAGATATGATTCAATTATAGTAGGCACCCCACGGGAAAAATAGATAGACTTCAAGCTCCATGAAGACTGAAGTACCTTGCATAACATCTGATACTGTAGTAGTAGCCCGGAGCTTGGTATGACTAGTACTCGGTCCCTGGGATGGTAAAATGGAGGAGCAGTTTGTGCAGAGATGGGCAACCCTGCAGTGATTTGCACTTCCTGACACCAGAGCCACTAATTCACCTTTATGACCTGCCAGCCTCCATTGATTTTGTCTTAACTCTGTCTCCTTTGTAAAATAAACCAGCTTTTTAAATGTTGGATTTCACCTAAATTCCTGGAAATCAGTTTATTTATCTTGGTTCCCCTTTGAGCTTGGTGCATATTCTCTTCCTTCTGTAAATCAACAGCCTTCTGCATGTGCTTCAGGGGAGAGGGGCCCAGCAGTGATGACATCTGAGACTGCAGCTCTGCCCTGGGAAGGGACACCTGGCATGACCCATGAGTGGGATGGATGGCAGCGCTTGTCTTAGTCTCCCAGGGCTTCCATAGCAAAAGGCCACAGACTGGGTGGTATACAGAAACGCATTCTCTCACAATTCTGGAGGCCTGACATCCCAGATCAAGGTGTCAGCAGGGTGCGTGTCTTGAGGTCTCTCTTGGCTTGTTGTGTCCTGACACCTCTCTCTGCGTCCAAATTTCCTTTTTTTATGAGGATACCAGTCATGGTGGCTTCACCACACCCACCGTCCCCATCCCACCCCAGTGCCTTCATTTTAACTTACTGTTTAAAAAGACCCTATCTCCAGAAATAGCCACTGAAGTGCTAGGGGTTAGGACTTCAGAATATGAATTTGGTGGGGATTCAATTCAGCTCCTAACACCATGGAATTCGTTTCATGTCCTGTTTGTTTGCTGGGAATATTTCTAGAAACTCTCTAGTGTTCAGTCCCCTTGGAGAGACAAACATTTCAAGCAGAGCACAAGGAAAGGCAACTGACCTTCTCTTCTGTTCTACTCCATAAATTTCTTCCAAGGTACGTAAGCTTACTTCTCCCTTCTTTCTCTTGATTTCTCAAATGCACTAGGAAACTTCGCCGGCTATAACTGTGGAGACTGCAGGTTTGGCTGGACCGGCCCCAGATGTGATCAGAAGAAACCATTGGTTGTCCGGCAAGATGTCCATTCCTTGACCCCGCAAGAGAGGGAGCAGTTCTTGGGCGCCTTAGACCTCGCAAAGTACACTCCGCACCCAGAATACGTGATCACGACGCAACACTGGCTGGGCCTCCTGGGGCCCAATGGGACCCAACCACAGATTGCCAACTGCAGTATTTATGATTTCTTTGTGTGGCTCCATTATTATTCCGTCAGAGATACATTATTGGGTGAGCTTTTCCCCCTTTACCTTAAGGTATCTTAGGGGCATCCTAGGTGGTTTGGTGGTAAAGAGTCTGCCTGCCAATGCAGGAGCCACAGGAGACTCAGGTGTTCTGAAATCACGCTCTGTTTGTAATTATCCTCACTTTTGAGGCTCCTCGTTGCGGTTAGGGTGAGTGAAGACCCAGAGCTCACTTTGGATAGTAAGATTCTCATTTGGAATCTGTCCTTGTGTCTGGGCTTCCCTGGTGGCTCAGCAGTAAAGAATCTGCCTGCAATGCAGAAGACTTGGGTTCCATCCCTGGGTTGGGAAGATCCCCTGGAGGAGGGCATGGCAACCCACTCTGGTATTCTTGCCTGAAGAATCCCATGGGCAGAAGAGCCTGGCGGGTTAAAGTCCATGGCGTCACAAAGAGTCAGATGCGACTGAGCACAGCACAGCCCTTGTGTTTATCGCTCATCCGCCCTCCTCATTTTGTTTTGAGAACTTTAAACTTTGTTCTGCATTAAAACAATTACAAAGGGCTGTCTAGCCAACAGCAGCGATAGCAATTTTTCCCCTCAATGTGGGTCTTTTTAAAACTTGCCTCACAGGTAAGCATCTGTCTTTCTGTATCGATAGATACGGAGGCTCTTCTGGCTATAAACCTTTATAGTTTTCCTGTCATCACTCCGAAGAATTTTTGCTTTATGAGAGGGTAGTCTCTCAAGAGGAAAAGAAAACTATAGTTTCTGGTCGCATCTAGGAATTAAATTTATATTCATGTCTGTTCATCTCTCTGAAGTTATTATGGGGACTTTGAAAAAGAACTAAAGTTAGCTCAAGTTTCTACATAACAATCAAAAGCTGTTATGAGACGGAGAAGAAGGATTGGAAAGGCAGTAAGGAGGTCATTAAATAGCCCAAAGCTTTTCACTAAAATTGGCAGTTCCAGAGGCCAGCCAAATTGGTTTGAATGTATTTTTCCTCTCTTCTGGTCTCGGCAACCATGCTTGTCAGCTAGTAGTTGTAACTGATTGATGGCTGAGGCAAAACCCGTGAAAGTTCCTTTTGGTTCCAAATGCTGAATTTGGACTAAGTGTAGTTGAAGTTGCTTTGTTATACATTAATCCCTCTCTATAAATGCAGGCATTTGTAAGGAACAGGTTAGAAAATGTCTTTAAAAATATATTTCATTTAGATCTTAATGATCTGTTTTTTGGGATACTCTTATTTTATCTTCCTGAAGCACTGCTTAAAAATTAAATGTATAACATGAGCTCTTAAGATGACCTGAGTTTCTCTGGATCTCTGCTGGCCGTCAGTCTTTAGAGAGATAAAGGAAAATTTATCCTGAAAGTGCTATTTGCCTCTGAGATTGTTTTGTTCTGGTTGTTGTTTTCACAGGGATAAAATATATATATGTGCTTCCCAGGTGGTGCAGTGGTAAAGAATCTGCCAATGTTAGAGACGTAGGTGCATTCCCTGGGTCAGGAACATCCCCTGGAGAAGGAAATGGCAACCCACTCCAGTCTTCTTGCCTGGAGAATGCCCATGGACAGAGGAGCCTAGTGGGCTACAGTCCATGGAGTCCCAAAGAGTTGAATAAGGCTGAACATGTGTGCATGTACGCACATGCACACACACACACAAACACATGCATTCAGCAAACTAAATCACTTTGCTTTCCCTGAAACATTCTAAATCAACTATTACTTCAATAACTATTAATTTAAGAAATCCAGTTGTTTTCCAGCTAAAACATCATGCACTTACTGGCTCTCCAGAACAGCCCAGGTAAGGTTTACGTTAAAAATTCTATTCTGTGACCTCTAACATGTTTCCCAATTGTTTTAGGACCAGGGCGCCCGTACAAGGCTATAGATTTCTCACACCAAGGACCTGCCTTTGTTACCTGGCACCGGTACCACTTGTTATGGCTGGAAAGGGATCTCCAGGTTGGTTAAAAGTTTCTTTTAGTTTTGCTATGTATTTGGGAAAGACCTGTGTCAGTCTGGTTCCTGCATTTTCTTGGTGTTTCTGATGACACGAATTGAATGTCTGGTCATACCCTTTGCTTTTAGCGTCTTACTGGCAATGAGTCCTTCGCTTTGCCCTACTGGAACTTTGCCACCGGCAGGAACCAGTGTGATGTGTGCACAGACCAGCTCCTCGGGGCAGCAAGGCAAGACGATCCGACTCTGATCAGTCAGAGCTCCCGATTCTCCAGCTGGGAGATTGTCTGTGACAGGTAATGACATGGGTACCTGCTGTGGAAATCCGAGAGACCGTATTTCCTCACATCTGAGAGATGGTCAGTCACTTTACAATTCTGTTTCTAATGTGTGTTGAATTCTGTTTATATGTTTCTGAAAGTTATTTTTCTGCAGGAGGTAGGATTTTTAAAAATCCTGAGTCCTTTAGTAAAAAAAAAATTAGAGGTATGGAAATCACACTTATAAACTGAGTATGCTTGGCCATCACTTTGAGATCCACTGTTCTAAAATGAGAAGTAGTTTCTGTATTCAGCCAACATGTCTTAAGCTCTGATCATATTCTAAGCAGTTAAATAGTGCTGGGAATACATGGATGAATAAAATACAGCTTTCGTTTGGAATATCGTTTTATACTTACAAAGGTAGATGGCTGGTAAACAAATTACAGTATAATGTGAGAAGTTATTTTAATAGGTGTGCGTGCAAAGCCAAGAGGAGAATCAGAGAAAATCTTTAGTAGGTGGAGATGATTATCTTGAGACTTCAAGGAGACCCAAATCTCTCAACCAGAGGTGGGGGAGGGTGGTGTGTCCTCGGTGGAGGGAACGTTGTGTATGAAGCTGGAAAAGCCTCTAGAAGCTGTCTGGTATGGCTGGACCACAGGGTTCTGGGGAGTAGAGAGGAACAGGCAATGAAGTGGGGACATAGATCTCTAAAGTACTAAAACTGGGTCATGTGCAGCTGCTGTAGGAACTTTTTTTCTAACATAAGTTATACCAACAAATGTTGGTTATTAAAAAAATAAAATACTAAAGTACACACAAGCAGCCAGTAGCTCATGAAGAATTCTATCCTCAGTAATGCTTTGACTATGTCTCTTTCTGAGCACGCATCTCAGGAACAGATTCCCCAAGCAGCTCTTCAGTCTCTCTGTATTTGTTTCCTCCATGACCTTCCATGTTGAACCCGGCTGTACTAATGCCCTTGTCCTGTGTCTTTGGACTGCTCCATGACACAGAGCATCGCCGTCCACACCCCAGGCTGGGCATGCGTGTGTTTTCGGGGGTCCAGCTCCATCCTGAGCTTTTCCTACAGCCCCCCAGACAGTGTCCATGGGCATGTCGTAAGTGCTGTGTATGTGACTCTGAGTCATTCCAGAAGGCTCCGTTTCTCATAGTGTTCTGGGCTATTAGTTGGTGGTATGTGAAAAGAGATTTCTCTGATCAGATAAATTTAGAGAATGCTGAGCTTAAAAAGTCTTTAGAAGTTTTAGAATGTCTCAGAGCCTTTAAGTAACCGTATTCTTATTTTTCAAGAGGGGCTTAAACTTACCTGACCCTGACACCCTTAATTTCACAGGCTGTCTCACAGGAACGCTCTGGGAGAGGCAGCTTTTAGAGGCTGTTTCTGCTGAGTTTTTAGGCACCAGCCTACTTCATCTTCCTGTGTGTGCTGATTCTATTCTCACACACCCAGTATGATCCCCTTATTCATTAAAATCCACACAGAAACATCTTTAAAAATTTATCTCCACCGAATGAAACACTCCTCTCATGGTGGAATTCCAGGCCACAACAGGCACATGGGATATAATCTTACAGGCAGGGGTCCCCCGCCTCTGGGATCTAATGCCTGATGATCTGAGGTGGAGTAGGTATAATAATAATAGAAATAAAGTGCACAATAAATATAATGCATTTGAATAATTTTGAAACCACCCCCCTCCCCCACCCCCTTCCCAGTCTGTGGAAACACTGTCTTCCCCCAAATCGGTCCCTGGCTCCAGAAAGGTTGGGCCCACCCTCTCAGCCTCCATGTCTACCAAGTAACCACCCCGACCTTAGAACATTTTCTAACGCGGTATTTCTCCTAATTCCCTCTCCTCCACATAGTATCATGTTTTGACTGTGACCACCTCCATTTGTCTTCAGTTTGCCTGGAATGCTTTCCTAGCTTCACTTCTGCCAAACTGGCTTAGTGAAAGTCTCTCAGTCGTGTCCGACTTTTTGCGACCCCAAGGACTATACAGACCATGGAATTCTCCAGGCCAGAATACTGGAATGGGTAGCCTTTCCCTTCTCCAAGGGATCTTTCCAACTCAGGGATCGAACCCAGGTTTCCCACATTGCAGGTGGATTCTTTACCAGCTGAGCCACAAGGGAAGCCCATGTGTGCTGGATGCTTGAAGTTATCAGATCAAACTGGCTTAGCTCAGTGTTAATACAGTCTACCCTGGTCTCTCTTCAGTTAACTCCAGGTTCAAATGCACTTACGATAGGAGTCATCATCTTGTCTAGTAAGCCGTCTTACTGTCTTTCCAATGGAATGGTTATTTTCCTCGTTATTTATGTGTTGATTCATATTTCATGCATCTATGTTTTCAAAACTCCTTCATCTTTAATAGCTTTTGGAAGCAGTTCTTTTACCACATATGTTTGACCCTCGTAAGGTAACTATAGTAAAGTTTTACAACTATGACCTTGATTGGTTTGTTGGGCTCAAAGTTATGATACTATCCATGAACTAAGAGATATTATTTCTAATCTCCTTACACATTTTAGCTTGAATGACTACAACCGCCGAGTCACCTTGTGTAATGGAACCTATGAAGGTTTGTTGAAAAGAAATCAAGTGGGAAGGAACAGTGAGAAATTGCCAACTTTAAAAGATATACAAAATTGCCTATCTCTCAAGAAGTTTGACAGTCCTCCTTTCTTCCAGAACTCTACCTTCAGCTTCAGGTTGGTGCTCTGATATCTATATTTTACAGGCCTTTTTAGATTTCCATGCTTGTAGTTGTAATGAGTGGGAAAGAAAACTAGACGTTGGGAGCCATCAAAGCTCAGAAATAGGGAAGTGCTTTGTAAGAAGATAGCAAGGCATAGTGTTACCTATCATTAATTGTTGTTTAGTTGCTTAGTCGTGTCTGAATCTTTTTGACCCCGTGGACTGCAGCATGCCAGGCTTCCCTGTTCCTCACTGTCATTAAGAGCTTAGTTTTTATATCTTCTAACCCAGCTATTCAAAACCACCTTTTGCATTTCTAATTTCTATACACATATAACTACAATCTTCAGAACCATAGTGCCTCACCTATTAAATAGAGTATTTTTAAAATATATTCTTGTGTTCTTTCTTCTTCTTTTCTACCTTAATGAAATATCAGTCATAGACCTTAATGTTTGGTTCTGAGATCTTAGAGGAGTAAAGAATCTGTCTGCCAACCCAAGAGACAAGAGACTCGGGTTTGGTCCCTGAGTTGGGGAGATCCCCTGGAGAAGGAAATGGCAACCCACTCCAGTATTCTTGCCTAGAGAATCCCATGGACAAAGGAGCCTGGCAGGTTAAAGTCTGTGGGGTCGCAAAAGTCGGACGCGACTTAGTGAGTAAACCACTATGTGTGGCTATAACTAATTTTTTAAAAATTGTATATTGTTTGTCTGATTGCACTGGGTCTTAGTTTCGGCATGTGGGATCTAGCTCCATGATCAGGAATCGAACCCAGGCCCCCCCGCATTGGGAGCATGAAGTCTTAGCCACTGGACCATCAGGAAAGTTCCTATAAATAAGATTTTAACAAGCATCTTTGAAGATCCTGAAAGGAATGGCAGATAGATTCATGGTTTTCATGACTAAACCCTATAGGAACTGTTCAACTCTGAGCCCCTTGTGTTGCTCAGTTGTGTCCGACTCTTTGGACCCCATGGACTGTAGCCCACCAGGTTCCTCTGTCCATGGGATTCTCCAGGTAATACTAGAAACTGTGTCTCCTTATGCATTTAAAAGTGTATGAATGCTCAGTTGTGTCCGACTCTTTGCGACCCCCTTGACTGTAGCCCACCAGGCTCCTCTGTCCATGGAATTTTCCAGGCGAGTAATACTGGAGTGGGTTGCCATTTCCTTCTCCAGGGGATCTTCCTGACCCAGAAATTGAACCTAAGTCTCTTATGTCTCCTGCACTGGTCCCATTTCCCTACACAATCTGAAATTAGAAGACTGTTACCTAGGCTGGAAACAAAAAAAAGAGCGTTCTTTGTCAGTTCATGATTCTAGTTACTGAAATACTGATTTCTCCCAGGAATGCCCTGGAAGGGTTTGATAAAGCAGATGGGACCCTGGACTCTCAAGTGATGAGTCTTCATAACCTGGTTCATTCCTTCCTGAATGGGACAAGTGCTCTGCCACATTCTGCTGCCAATGATCCTGTTTTTGTGGTATGTTTGAAGACTCAGACCAGATGAAAAATGTTCTAGATAATGTGTTGGATTTATTTGCTTTTCAACAAGATTAAGGTTTGGTGTGTGTTTTATTCTCTGTGTGAACAATGGGATGTATGCGTATGTCAATTAATTTTAATCTACACTATATGGGTGGTTAGATAGTGTTTGAGGTCGCCTCAGCTGTGCTTTAGAGATGGTCAGCTTTGGGATGACCCTGGATGGGAGTTTACAGTCCAGGAGTGGATCCATAAATTAACATAATAAGGTTATTCATGCATGCGTGCTAAGTCACTTAAGTCATGTCCAACTCTTTGCAACCCAGTGGACTGAAGCCTGCCAGGCTCCTCTGTCCATGGGATTCTCCAGGCAAGAATACTGGAGTGGTTTGCCATGCCCTCCTCCAGGGGATTTTCCCAACCCAGAGATCAAACCCACATTTCTTACATCTCCTGCATTGACAGGTTGGTTCTTTACCACTAGTGCCACCTGGGAAGCCCTAATAAGGTTATAAATTATATCATAACTTAACATGAGCATGAAGAGGAAGGATTTTTCCTTGGTAGAATGAGCAGTGTTGAAGGTAAGTGATGGATTAGAAGGACTGTGCATATGCCATGACCCTGGCATTATGCCCACCTACCTAAGGTCCAAAATTCTGTTTAGTGTTTAGTCCTGGCCCCCCTCACTTTGCAAAGGACTGACTGAAAATGAGCTGCCGTTCTTGCCATCGGAGGATCAGAAATGTGGACTATTGGCCCCCACTTCTAATAAGGTGAGGAGTTATCTGTAAATCCTCCATTGTCATCTTTGCTCTTCTGGAAGATGCCTCGCTTGTTCACTGGTTCTAATTTGATATCTCACATTGCTTTCAGGCTATCATTTCAGCCATCAGCTATGCCAGATATTTCCATGTCTACCTTCTTTGCTATCTAGCTATTTATCAATACTATATATCTCTAAATTTTTATTAAAACATGCATTTTTAATTTGTACATAACAGCCCTTATTCATAAGGAAGAATGTCACAGTACTCTTTATGCAGTACTCCAAAATATTATGACAACAGCAGTCCTCTGACAAACTGAAGATTAAACCCAAACCTTTCACTCTTACCAAAGGTAATAGTGGTGATCGCTAGTAATTTGATTTTCAGTCCTAGGTCTCAAGGATTGCCAAATCTTATCTCCTTATTTCGAGGAAACCCACTAAGTGGGCTTCTCTGGTGGCTCAGTCAGTAAAGAATCCATCTGCAATGCAGGAGACATGGGTTTGATCCCTGCATTGGGAAGAACCCCTAGGGGAGGAAACGGCAACCGATTCTAATATTCTTGCCTGGAGAATCCCATGGACAGAGGAGCCTGGCGGGCTATAGTCCCGCCTCCGTGGGGTCTCAGAGAGTGGGACATGACTCAGCAGCAGTATTTTGAGAAAACCCTACTAAGTCTGCAGGGCTTGACAACATTTTTCTGTCGATTACCAGATAGCACATGTTTTAGGCTTTGCAGACAATATGGTCTCTGTTGTAGGTGCGCAGCCTTGCCGCTGGAGCACGAAAGGAGCCATAGGCAATACATGAACATGTGAGCGTGTTACCCAAAACTGCGGTCATCTCTTGGTGGGTGTTCAGCCAGAAAACACAGCCAAGCCAAAGATCAGTCGGGAGAAGGAAGGATTTATTGCTTGTAGTAAGTAAGGAGGACACGTGGGGTCTTGCTCAAAGCAGCGTCTCTTGGAGGAATAGCAAAATTGGGGAAGTTTCAGGCTAAGGGTACATGAATATTCATGAAGGGGCTTGGGCATAGGAGAATTCAGCATGAAGTGAAGTGAAAGTTGCTCAGTCGAGTCTGACTCTGCAACCTCATGGACTATACAGGCCAGAATACTGGAGTGGGTAGCTTTTCCCTCCTCTAGGGGATCTCCCCAACCAACCTAGGGATGGAACCCAGGTCTCTGCATTGCAGGTAGATTCTTTACCAGCTGAGCCACCAGGGATTCAGCATAGAATTGGAGCAAAAGTCAACAGAGTCCAAGTCCAAGCTTTAGTTGGACTTAGCTTTAGTCCAAGCTTAAGTTACAAGTGAGAAAAGGTTAACATCATCATCTCCTAGGCTCTACTCTTCTAGTGGTTGAGGGCTTTCAGAAGAGGGTTTAGATTCTTCAGAACAGCTCAAAAAGTGCTTCAGGCTAATCTTTAATATTGAAACAGAACAGAGTCTTTACAACTGATTTGTTATCTTTGCTATTGTTGCTTCTCTTATCAGTTTGTTCTTTTGTTCATTTAAAATCAGTATTACTGAGGCTTGTTCAAAGGCAAACATTGTGGCCAGGCCTAGATGGCAAAACAGCTTAGGCTTAAAAACGGTCTTTATTATATCAAAAGGCTTTATTTGTTTCTTTCCTTTCAGACCATCCATCTCCTATCTGCCTACAAGTGTTGTGTTCTAATAAAACTTTATTTACAACAATAGTGAGCCCCGTTTACCCAGCAGGCTTTAGCTTGCCAGCACTGGCTGGAAGGGATCCGTGTCTTCTGTGTAATACACCTACACCTCATCTTTCTCTTCCTGCTCTAGCTGAAAGCCACATTATGATTTTGTGGATGTGGGATTCCATGACTTACAGTAGTTCAAAGACACAAGATGTTTTATCATCCTTGTCTTCATTACTTTTAATACCTTTAATATTTAAAATGTTGTTTTCCTTGGTATACCTTATGTACATATAAATAGACAAAAAGCCACAGCCTTTCTTTGAAGGCACAGAAGGAGTAATGTTTTGGCACCAGTTCCAGAACTTATAATTACTTTAGTCTATTGACAAAGAGTTTCATGTTGAAGCCAATTCAGCGTCAACAATATTGAGAACCAGGTAAAAGCACTTAAGTTCAGAGAGTTATGGCTTCTGGAATTTCAAATGTATGCAAACATATTGCATATGACATTTATTAAATTTGTTTTTTGTGAAATCTCTTCAAGCAAGAGAAACACACATTTGTATTCGATCGAAATGAGTATAAGAAGGTATGATATTAAAATGCAGGAAATACTCCGAACCAATCTCTGAAATTCTAATTTTAAGGTAATTCAAGGAAATGCACACATTTATCATGGAAATTAAGATTAGGTCACAGGAATACTAAATAGTTCTGTTTTCAATATCAAATTTGGATATAACCTAGGAAAGAAAAAAAGTAGGGAAACCAATAGACTGTAAAGTTAGTTAACTGCCATGAAAGAAACTATGTTAGAGTATTAGTGACTTTGTGCCCAATTCCTAAAGAAAATATTCTTAACAATGTATTTGGATGTTAGCCTCTTAGAAAAGGTACCATTGACAAGTTTTAATTCTTGGCGGGGAGATTAATAGGCTGCACAGTTACTATTTACTGAATGGCTCGTGTGTCTGTTCTTCACCTTTTACATTAAAATTCTAAATGGAATTAAGACATACCAGCAGCCTTGTTACCATTTATATTTATTTCTTTTTTTATTGAGCTATAGTTGATTTATTTACATATACTTTTGTGTGTATTATGGGCTTTCTTGCAGCTCAGCTGGTAAAGAATCTGCCTGCAGTGCAGGAGACCTGGGTTCAAGCCCTGGGTTGGGAAGATTCCCTGGAGAAGGGAAAGGCTGCCCACTTCAGCATTCTTGTCTGGAAAATTCCACGGACTGTATAGGCCATGGGGTCGCAAAGAGTCAGACACGACTGAGTGACTTTCATTTTCACTTTGTGTGTATTATATATGTAACTGAATCACTTTACACCTGAAACTAATACAATATCTGTATATATATATTCTTTTTAAGATTCTTTCCATTATAGGTTATAAGATTATTACAAGATATTGAAAACAGTTCCCTATGCTATACAGTAAATCCTTACTATTTATTTATATTTCTTAATAATGACAATCATTTGGATAAGAAAGAAATTTAAGAATATAAAGCAAGAAAAGAGAAAATGAGGTTTTTTTGCTGTTGTATTTCGGCCATGCCATGCATCTTGCGGGACCTTAGTTCCCCAGCCAGAGATCCACCTCATGCCCCCTGCACTGGAATTTCAGAGTCCTTCCCACTGGACCACCAGGGAATTCCCAAAAATGAGTTTCTAAAAATGAAGATCTAATGGACTACACCAGGTTAAGCCTGTAAGACCTTGTCTGACTCTATTTTCCTAAACCTCAATAAAATTAATAGGTCACAATAGCAAGTATAAAATGTTTCTGAATTATTATGAGTTAGCTGAAATTTTTTAAATTGTTGTAATTAGGCAAATACCTTGAGTATTTAAAATAATGTTGTTTTATGTCAATTTAAAATTTTTTAACTGTTTAATGATTTTTAGTAATTTATAATTGCAGATATATTGGCAAAAATGTTTTAAAGTGTCTATAATCCCATTTCAATATTCTTGCTTATTTCCTTTCATATTCTTATATGTTTTACAGTAGCCAATATAATGCACATATTTTCAGAGTGTTACGTAGTTTCCTAAATTTTTTAATTTAAAAAACTGACAACATATAATGCATGTAAGAGGTTCAAATGAAAAAGGCATAAAATGAAGTCCCTTTATCAATACCAGCTCCCAGCTATCCATTCTCATTTTTCTTTATTCTTCCAGATATATTTTATAACTATACAAGCATATTATATATTTCTTTAGATATTTCATTATCCAAATGAAAGCATACTATAGACACCATCTGTGACTTTTACTCTTTGTTTTACTTATTTTAAACACTTTTCTTTTAAAAGGCTGCATGGTGTTCTGTGGGCTTCCCAAGTGGCTCAGTGATAAAGAATTTACCTGTAATGCAGGAAACACTGGTTCCATTCTTAGGTCAGGAAGATCTCCTGGAGGAGGAAATGGCAACCCATTCTAGTATTCTTGCCAAGAAAATCCCACGGACAGTGAAGCCTGGCAAACTACAGTCCACAGGTTCACAAATAACTTGGACATGACTGAGCGCACACCTATGGTATTCTCTAGCATGAATTCACTGCCAAATGGGTCTCCTCCTGATGGATGTTGAGGTGGTTTCTCATCTTTTAGTTTATGAACAATACAGCAATAAATGAACATATAGGATAAGTGAGAGGATAGAATCACTGGCTGAAAAGTTAAATAAATGCATTTGAAATTTGGTAGATATTGCCAAATGGCCCTCTGGAAGGTTGAATGATCTTTTTCCTCTACCCAGCCACATAGCAGAGGGACAGGTCGTCCACTCTCTCTCAGT
This sequence comes from Antilocapra americana, assembly GCA_007570785.1. Classification (NCBI taxonomy): domain Eukaryota; kingdom Metazoa; phylum Chordata; class Mammalia; order Artiodactyla; family Antilocapridae; genus Antilocapra; species Antilocapra americana. Next base: position 748,291 of record ML663566.1, read on the forward strand.
CTGATATATTATCACACTTTTTCATTTTTGCCAGTCTGATAGGTGAAAATATTTCAGTGAGTTTAATTTTCATTTATTTTCTTCTAAATGAAGTTCAGCATCTTTTCACGTATTTAAGGAACCTTTTGCATTTTCTGTGGTCTGTCTGTTCACGTAGGATAATGGGTTCTGGGAAGAGAAAAAAAATGAGAAGTTCTTAAGAGAATTAGGACTTCCCTGGTGGCTCAGCTGGTAAAGAATCCACCTGTAATGCGGGAAACTTGTGTTCAGTCCCTGAGATGGGAAGATTCCCCAGAGAAGAGAACAGCTACCCATTCCAATATTCTGGCCTAGAGAATTTCATGGACAGAGGAGCCTGGCAGGCTGCAGTCCTTGGGCTCGCAAAGAGTCGGACACAACTGAGCAACTTTCACTTTCATGAAAATTCTCTATGTATTGAGGTGAAAGTGGCTCAGTCGTGTCTGACTCTTTGCAACCCCATGGACTATACAGTCTATGGAATTCTATAGGCCAGACTACTGGAGCGGGTAGCCTTTCCCTTCTCCAGGGAATCTTCCTAACCCAGGGATCAAACCCAGGTCTCCTGCATTGCAGGCAGTGTCTTTATCAGCTGAGTTATGAGGGAAGCCCCCAAAGTTAGCAACAAATACAACATCCTCTTTAAATATTTTATTTTTTTTAGAAGCCTAATACTCTGTTCATATAAAAAATGTGTTTTTAGGAGACTTCCCTGGCAGTCCAGTGGTTAAGACTTAGCCTTCCAATGCAGGGAGTATGGGTTCCATCCCTGTTGGGTAGCTAAGATCTCATATGCCTCAGGTCCCAAAAATCCAGAACATAAAACAGAATATTGTAACAAACTCAATGAAGATTTTAAAAATGGTCCACATAAAAAGAATCTTAAAATTTTACTGTGTTTTCTAAGGTTCACTAGCTTAAGGGAAGCTCACATTATGACTAATACCACATCCAATCTCTGGAACAGTGGCTAGATATTTAGGTTAGTTAGTGGTTAGTACTCGGTTGACGTGCAGTAAACTCTTGTGAGGAGAATGTCAGGCTATTGAGCACTTATTACTGTGTCACTAGATGCCATGTAAACATAATCTTTTAACTTCACAAAACTGTGTGTGGTAAATATGGGGACAATACAATTCAGAGAGGCTAAGGGGAATACAACACCCTATGTAAGTGGCTGAGCGGAGATTATAAGAGAAGTTTTCTAGTCAAAAATTTCCCCATGTTGAATATTCCAGCTGCAATTTTGCCTTTTGTCAGTTTAGGCAGCTCTTCATTTGATCCCTTCACAATTGCCTTCATGACCACTGAGGAGATTTTGTCCTGTTAGATCATGTTGATGGGAATTAACACTAGTTGGTGAAGAGACAGGTCTAAATGATTTTGCTTGACTTTTGAGAAGATAGGGCATTGGTTTTATCATGAGTAGGGATTCATGTTTTTTAAATATCACATTTAATTTAATCTGTGTGTTTTCAAATACCTGAGATATGTAGTCACTAATTCCTAACATCTTGGTGAATTTTACAAGAGCTGAGGTACCAACAAGGGTGGCTGGCCACCTCCTTGGGGCAGGACCTTCCAGGGTGTCAGGGTTTCCATAGGTTCAGTTCTGGGTAGGGGGTGATTTTATTTTTCTTAACAATTGAAAAGCTATAATAAGGTTTAATTAAGCACAAGAAATACTCTTGACTGAAGTGTGTATCACATATTCTATCATGATATATTCTCATTTATTTTCTTTATTAAAGTATACTTGATGTACAATATTGTATGTTACAATTATACAAATTAGTGATTCTTAATTAAAATTTTTAAAAATTATACATAAGTGCGTTTCTTTTTAATATCATTTTACTTTATTTTAATTATTATTAATTTATTTTGGGGGGCTGCACCATGTAGGCATGTAGGATAGGGATCAAACCTGTGCCCCGTGCATTGGAAGCTCAGAGTTGTAACCACTGGCCCATCAGAGAAGCCCTGATTCACAATTTTTAAGGATTCTACTCCACTTAGAGTTATTTAAAAATATTAGCTATAGTCCCTGTATTTTACAGTATATCCTTGTGGCTTATTTTATACATAATAGTTTGTAGGGATGTTTTGGTCTTTAACTTGCACATGCTAAATGGTTAAATAGAGCTGAAAGGGTTCTTTTCAATTCTAAATTTTATAAGGATAAACACATACTCTATGGAGAAGAATTAAACCTAAGAGATGAACTATATTTTATAAGGATAAACACGTACTCTATGGAGAAGAATTAAACCTAAGAGATGAACTATATACACTTCATTATTGATGAATTATGGAGAAGGAAATGGCAACCCACTCCAGTATTCTTGCCTGGAAAATCCCATGGATGGAGGAGGCTAGTGGGCTATAGTCCATGAAGTCGCAAAGAATTGGACATGACTGAGTGACTAAGCACATTGATGAATTAAGTAATATAGTGGCAAACCATAATATATGTGCATATCGAAGATGGTTCTAGCATTGATTGGAGTTCCTCTCTCCTAGAGCTTTGGAGGCTCCTCAGCCTTGAGTGGCCTGGGAGTATCTCAGTTCTTATCTAGAATCTCTTCTAACATCACCCCGGTCCTCTCTTTTCAATCTGTATCGTTTGCCTATGATGTATGCTGAACTGGTCACATCATTTAAAGCTGACATATCAACAGCAGAACTCTCCTGTAGTCCTCTGTTTGCATCTGTTCAAAATTTAATGCTTAAACTACAAGCTTTCTTTCTCAGGGATTTCGCACCTGAATTCCTAACGCTCTTGCTATTTCTTTTATATGCATATTATTATATCTTGTATACAATGTATATGGTACAATTTTATGTATACATATGTGTATTTTGTATACAATGCTATCATACAAAGCTATGCAGAAAGGGTAGTTTCCTTAGGTAACTCTTCCAAAATGCCTGAAAAAAATACCTTCCATTCTGTCTGCTCAGGATGCAGTGAGTGAGTGGGTAGAAAAGGAGAGGGAAAGAAAATTACAGTAAAATGGGAAACACCATCTGAGCTTACCACTGCCCAGGAGACTCTATTATTATTCAAATGCCCATTTTTCTCTGGTGGTTTCCTGTCTCACACTAAATGTGCTGCCTATGAAGTACTCACCTCCCTGTGGGAGAGCTTAGTAGTCAGCTAAGTAGAAGTTGGGTGTTGTGTAACTATTTCAAACCTATTACATATGGCTTTAGATATATGAAACCAACATCTTGGCTATACATTGCTTCAAATCCTTGATAGAAGAAGGCAAGAATAAATAAATATTCCATAGCAATCTTTCTGTAGGCACAAATACTCTTCTTGTGTCAGAAATTCCACGTGTCAGGAATCTGACTTTGTAGTCCCCTAAGTGGAGGCTGGCTTCCTAGGTGGCTCAGTGGTAAAGAATCTCCCTGCCAATACAGGAGACACGAGTTCGATCCCTGAGTTGGCAAGATCTCCTGGAGAAGGAAATGGCAACCCTCTCCAGTATTCTTGCCTGGGGAAATCCCACAGACAGAGGAGGCTGATAGGGTACAATCTAAAGAGGAGCAAAAGAGTTGGACACAACTTAGCGACTAAATGACAACAATGACAAGAGAAGATTGTTACTAACTTTATCCTCCAGTGATCTTGAGAAAGATATGCATGCTTTCCCTGTACTTTATTAAGTTTTTTTTTATGCCTCTAGGCACAATACTTGTTGATCAATTGCTTTCTTCTGCAAGGTTGCATTAAAAAAATTTTACCTTGAAAGCCCATGTAATCACATTTTCTTCAATACTGCCTTGCAAGTTGACATTGAGCGTTTTTTTTTTTCCCTTCCTATACTTATCTTTACTTTGTTGGAATAAGATAGGCTAAGTTTGTGTATCAAAATTTGTAACCTCATTTCTGAGGCACTCAATTATTAATGCTAAAATATAAGTATAAATCTCTATAGCATATATAAGGCAACAACAGTTTACTTTTACTTTGCTTCTGCTTTTATTTATGCCCTCGAATTACATTTACAGAGATAGTAGCTTATTTTCAACCTGTGTTCAACAAAGACGGGGCTTCCCTGGTGGCTCAGATGGTAAAGAATCCACCTGCTGTGTAGAAGACCTGGGTTCTATCCTTGGGTTGGAAAGATCCTCTAGAGAAGGGAATGGCTACCTGCTCCAGTATTCTTGCCTGGGAAAATCCATGGACCGAGGACCCTGGCGGTCTGTAGCTCGGACATGACTGAGTGACTAACACTTTTCAACAAAAATACCACTGATTTGTCAAAAGCAATTCAGGTTATTTCATTTAGGAACAAGGTTCAGAACCTTATCAAAAATACCCAGTCTCCCTGTTGCCCTGCTTTTCTTTCTAGTCTCTGGATACATTGTTGCTCACAGCGTTTTGTCTCTTGCTTTTTTTGCATCTCCTTTGGCATATGCTGGCCTTTTTTTTTTTTTTAACTGCATTCTATAAATTGGGTCGTCTGTATGTAGTTCCTATTAGAGCTTTTACTGCATAATGTTTAAAGGCTCATCTGAGACCTATAATCTTCTCCTTATTACTCTTCCCTTGTTCCTCCAAATTATAAATTTCTTTAGAGTCTCATCCCCTCCCTAATTGTTTACCTGGTGAATTCTGGTGCTTTCACCCAGTTATTTGCCTCTTACAGCATTGAATCTATATCTTTCTCTGCTCTGAGATTCTTTTATCTCTTTTTTTAAAATCACAGTTTGATCTCTGACTTCACCTCAGTTGGTTTCTAAAAGTTCAAGAGATATTGTGCGGCCTTCCTTAGAACATGCGTTCCGATACACCGCTTTTTCTGTGTATCAGTTAGCATTTGGTCCAACTGCTTAAAACAGAAAATCAAAATTACAGAAGTCTAAACAACAACAACAAAAAAGAGGTTTATTCTTCTCTTTGTGTAAAAGAACTCCCATGGCAGGTGGCTCCGCCTTGGTATAGTATCTCCAGAGTCATCATCAACACCGTCTGTCTTTCTTCTTAACCATCCTTGGTGAGAGGCTTTTTTTCCTAGCTTTGCTTGTGGGCTTCTAAGATACCTGTGGCAGCTTCATCCGTCACACTCATGTTCCAGGAAGCAGTGAGGAGGAATGGAGAGGGAAAAGGGGACCCTTTTAAGCCGAGACAACCACCTTTAACAAGATTTTCTAGAAATCCTATCCGGTGATTTCCAGCTAAATCTCATGGATAACTTGGCACATTGCTTCACCACAAACACCAAAGAAGTTACCGAGAAAGAAGAGGAGAAAGGCTATCGGGTAAGCAATCAACAGTGCTTGCTACTCTTAGACATCGCGCATCTATTGCTTGGGCTCCACACGTGAGACAGAACTTCTGTTTGAGGCTGGCAGGCTCCTGAGGCCAGACCTGGAGCATGGAGCTCTCTCTGGGGACCCTCTCAACTTATCCGGAGCTCCCAGGATTTTACGGCACGTGGCATCGTTCTCAGGGACCTACACCAACAGCTAACACTCAGCTCCTTTTTCCGGGTTAATGCCCCTTCTCAAAAGGAACTTTTCCTGAAATCTACTTGTGAGAGACATGGATCATTCGAATTATCACATGATCTTCCAAAGTTGTTGCTCATTCAATAAACTCTACGCCTTCTGTTCCTTCGGGGCTTAAATTCTGTGACTCAAAGCCAAGATTTCAGAACTCAAAACATATTTTCTCTCTGTGAAAGCCCAGGTCTTACAAGTTGATGTTTTGGTTTGTAACATGTATCTTGTGTTGACAAAAAAAAATACAGTCACAGCCTGAAAGTAGAGAGTTATTAATTTGGTGGGAATGTTTAGGACTCTGAGCCCCGGAGACAGCATCTCAGTAGCTCCAAGAAAAGGAGGCAGGAGGGAAAGTCCTGCTATATACAAGTTTGCAACAAAGGAAACAGGCAGTCTTAACATCAAAGATCAGGTATCAAGTTAAGGAATTTAGCATTCTGTGTATGGGAAGATGCAATCCTCTGGGCTCACTGAATTCATTCCTTTCATATGCACCTCAGGTATCTGGGGCCAATCTTGTTTCCTTGTTCATATTGCTTCCTGCAGTCTCCCAGCTCCTCAGCAATCACCATGGGGGTGGTGTGTGGCAGCAGTTTCAGGAGCCCTCACTCCAGTCCTCTTGCCTGAAAAATCCCATGGAAGGAGGAGACTGGTAGGCTGCATGCAGTCCATGAGGTCGCTAGGAGTCGGACCCGACTGAGTGACTTCACGTTCACTTTTCACTTTCATACATTGGAGAAGGAAATGGCAACCCACTGCAGTGTTCTTGCCTGGAGAATCCCAGGGACGGCGGAGCCTGGTGGGCTGCCGTCTATGGGGTCCCACAGAGTTGGACACGACTGAGGCGACTTAGCAGCAGCAGCATGCCCCTTTGGAGGCCAGAAATCACTGGCAGTTGTGACATTTCTTGTTTATTAATATGGCAGGAGATATTTTCATTTAACACTTGCCATGAGCTTTAAAAATCCATTCAGGAAAGAAATCCTTTTGTCATGTGAGTGGATGCTCCTCAGTTCTGTCTCTTCACAACAAAAATTTGGAGTGATGGACATTAAAGCCCTCGGCGGGTCACAGCTCTCGGGTCTTAGGCAGACCCTGTTATAGCTCTCAGGTCTTGAACAGACAGTGTTATAGCTCTTAGATGAATCAGTGTTACAGCTCTATTTTATTTAGATAATAGTGGGAGAATTCATCCTCGAAACCTGAGGGCATGCCGACCCAAAGACACGAAGAGAAGAATGCTGCAGTGGAGGGCGGGAGTGGGGGAGAGAGAAAGAGTCCTTTGGCTCCTCTTTTTATAGGATTTTTCCTTCCCCCTGGGCCTGTCCTTTGCAAATTTGGCTACTCCGGAGTGCTGTTTATTCTACCTGAACTCCTCACTCAGGTCCTCGGACCTTCCTTTGACCCTTGTTCTATTTTCGAAGGCTTTTCCCTTCCTTGTCTTCTAGCCACCGCCATTTTGGACTCCTGTTTCCTATTCTAACTACCTAACACTTTCAGTAAATCACTTGATTCTTTTCACTATCGTGAATGTAGACATGTGAGATAATTCAGGTAGAAAGCTCTCGCTGTTGCCTGAATGGGTGAACTAGCTACAAGGAACCTTGGGTAAAATCTGAAGCTATTATCTACTAAATAAGCAGCAGTAGTACAAGCCCAAAAGTGAAATTGTTAATTGCTCAGTCGTGTCTGACTCTTTGCGAGCCCATGGACTGAAGCCTGCCAGGCTCCTCTGTCCATTCTCTTGGCAAAAATACTGGAGTGGGTTGCCTATGCCCTTCTCCAGGGAAATCTTCCAAACTGAAGCACTGAACCTGGGTCTCCTGCATTGCAAGCAGATTCTTTACCATCTGAACTACCTGGGAAGCCCTACAATTCAGAAGAGCTTTAGAGGTTAGGAATTAAAGTAGTTAGCAAGTGCAAAGAGCTAAGAATTCAGACTGAGGGCAATCAGGGAAGAAGCCTTAGTACAGGGACTTTTAAGTTTATCTTGAAACAAGAGTCTGAAGCCAGAAAAGAGAAAGAATGGTATTTCAGACAGAAGGAAACAGCGTCTGCTAGAAAGGGGCCTGTTTGGGTGAGTTGTTGTTCAGTTGCTATGTCGTGTCCTACTCCTTGTGACCCCATGGACTGCAGCACGCCAGGCTTCCCTCCCCTTCACTCTCTCCTGGAGTTTGCTCAAACTCGTGTCCATTGAATCAATGATGCCATCCAACCATCTCACCCTCTGTCACCACCTTCTCCTCGTGCCCTCAGTCTTTTCCAGCTTCAGGGGCTTTTCCAGTGAGTCAGCTCTTCACACCAGGTGGCTGAAGGACTGGGGCTTCTACTTCAGCATCAGTCGTTTCAGTGAATATTCAGGGTTGGTTTCCTTAAGATTGATTGGTTTGATCTCTTGCTGTCCAAGGAACTCTCAAGAGACTTCTCCAGCACCACCTTTTGAAAGTATCAGTTCTTCAATGATCAGACTTCTCTATGGCAAGAATACTGGACTGGTTTGCCATGCCCTGCTCCAGGGCATCTTCCCAACCCAGGGACTGAACCTGGTTCTCCTGCATTACAGATGGATTTGTTGCCATCTGAGTCACTAGGGAAGCCCTTGGATGAGTTGTACAAAATGTAAAAGTACTTTGCATGGCACTGTCGTCAGTCAACAGAAACTTATTAAACATCAACTCTGTCCAAGTTATAGACTAAGCCTAAAACTCCAAAGGTGAAAAGACCTCATCTCTGACTTTTAGGAGTTAGGAGTCTCATTATGGAAAATTGATAACAAATAAGTGATAGTATAACTTCACCAGTGCTATGATGGTGGATGGATAAAGGAATTCATTTAACCTGTATTTACTGAAGTGAGTATCTCCTTCCCCCCATGTGACAAGCCCTGGAGTGACAGACCCCGCAGACAAAGAGGGAAGGAAAACCAGACGGAGTCCCTGGGCTCCCTGAACTACTAGGAATGAAAGAGGACCTCTAACGGCCTGGGCTGAATGCTCACGTTCATGTCCTGTTGCAAAATCAGGACTATAAATTTGAAGTTTTGCTGTTAATATTTTAAAACCCGTAATAATTACTGTCTTTGCAAAGGACTTTAACAGCTTTCTTGAGAAAATAAAACAGCACTATGCACATTACAATGTTTTTAGACTTTCTTTTGCTGGCCTAACACTGAGAATTCAAATGAGAGGCTTATACAGTGAGCACATAGAAGGGTGGTCCTGGTGGGAGAGATTTGAAGGCCCATTTTGGATGTTTCCTTTCTTTTTCCTTTCTGTCTTTTTTTTTTTTTTTAATTTCCCTTTTTTTTTATACTACTGGTAAACACAACGTCTCCTTTTTTCCTGGTTAAAAGCAAAGCATCTGAATATTGGCTGCAGTATATATCTCATCATACTTGCCTTTTTTTCCGACTGTAATAATTAATATGAATTTGCTGAAGGCCTCAAATATTCTTAAACCAGTGCTACATCGCAACATGAAACTTACTTTGTTCACTTAACAAAGGGGTTTATGGAGTGATGTGTCATACAGCCTTGAAAGTGAAAAGCAAAGTGTTAATCCTCAGTCATGTCCAACTCTTTGCCCCCATGGAGTATAGTCTGCCAGGCTCCTCTGTCCGTGGAACTTTCCAGGCAGGAATACTGGAGTGGGTTGCCATTCCCTTCTCCAGGGGATCTTGCCAGTGGGTATATCACCAAGAAGTTCCTGATGTCAAGAAAAACCAACTTGATTTCATTTTAGAGAAAGTTCCAATTAGATTGGTCTGATTAGAACAGACCCATCAATGTTAGCAGGGCTTCCCCAGTGATTCAGTGGTAAAAAAAAATATGTCTGCTGCTCTATTCCTGGAGAAGGAAATGGCAACTCACTCCAGTATTCTTGCCTGGGAAATCCCATGGACAGAGGAGCCTGGCAGGCTACAATCCATGGGGTCACAGAAGAGTCAGACATGACTTAGTGACTGAATACACATCCATCAATGTTAATGCTGCGTTCAACTGCCTTGCAGGTCCTTCATTCCTTCACCGATGCCATTTTTGATGAGTGGATGAAAAGATTCAATCCCTCTGCAGATGCCTGGCCTCAGGAGCTGGCACCCATTGGTCACAATCGAATGTATAACATGGTTCCTTTCTTCCCTCCGGTGACTAATGAGGAACTCTTCTTAACCGCAGACCATCTTGGCTACAGTTATGCCATTGATCTGCCAGGTAACTAATGCAACTTCTAAACGTGTGATTCATTAATCTTCTAAAGAGGCTTTCTTTTCTTTTTCTTCTAAATCAAGACCTTAAATTGAAGTGCTCAGGTCTAGTTAAGTTTATTGGCAATTTTTTAGAGTATGTATAGTTACAAAATGAGCCTTTAAACTACCAATTAAACATCAGAAAAGGGACTGTTGGATGACTCTTGTTTTAGAAAATTGAAAGTTGTTAAGAGAACTTACTTCAGGGCAAGTATCTACAACTGCACCTGATCTAACGATTGAAAACCAGCCAAGGTTTGAAATGCCCAACCAATAAAATAAAAATGCACTAGCCACAGATGGATGGGGACTAGCAGGACCTCTTAGAGATCTTTATTTAAAGGCAAGGCTGGGTTTAAGGTGATGCAAATGCAGCACCTGCCTCAGGCACAAGTTCAAAGGGAAGCTAAAAATTCAGTAATTGAGCTAAGTAATAATATAATGCAATATTATAAAAAACCCAAATTAATGCCAAAAAAAAAAATCCTTTCTAATTGTGCTGTTGGAGAAGACTCTTGAGAGTCCCTTGGGCTGCAAGGAGATCCAGCAAGTCCATCCTAAAGGAGATCAGTCCTGGATATTCATTGGAAGGGCTGAAGCTGAAGCTGAAGCTTCAATACTTTGGCCACCTGATGAGAAGAACTGACTCATTGGAAAAGACCCTGATACTTGGACAGATTGAAAGCAAAAGGAGAAGAGGACAGCAAAGGATGAGATGATTAGATGTCTCACCGACTCAATGGACATGAATTTGAGCAAACTCTCGGAGACAATGAAGGACAGGAGAGCCTGGTATGCTGCAGTCCATGGGGTTGCAAAGAGTTGGACACGACTTAGTGATTGAACAAGTGAAATCGTGCAGTATATGTCTTTCTCTGTCTGACTTGCTCCATTTAGCATAATAATCTCTAGGTCCATCTGTGCTGTTGCAAATGGCAAGATTCCCTTCTTTATGGTTAGTATTTAATTTCACACACACACACACACACAACATTTTTTTTATTTAATTTTTTGAATAATCTCCATACTGTTTTCCACAGTGTTGACACCAACTGACATTCCCACCAACAATGCACAAGGGCTCCCTTTTTTCTACATCCTCTCTAATGTTTATCTGCTATCTTTTTGATGAAAGTCCTCCTGACAGGTACACAGTGATATCTCACTGTGGTTCCTGGCTACTGTGAATAATACTGCTATGAACGTGGATGTACATGTATCTCTTGGAGACTTTCTTTCAATTGTTTAGGATGTACATCCAGAAGTAGAATTGCTGGATCAGATGATAATTCTATATTTAATTTTCTGAGGAACCTCTACACTGTTTTCTATAGTGGCTGAACCATTTTACAGTCCTGATCTTTGTTGATACCAATTTACATTTCTAAATGTACCCCTTTCTAAAATGAGATATCTTTCTAAAAATGCAAAAAAAAAAATCCACGGTGAATACAGTATCAAAATTTTAAAGCCAGTCTGTTGTTTGTTTTATATCCTTGCATTAGTTTGTAAGTAGGTCATTTATTTTTTTCCAAGTTAACCCATACCACCCCTGCCAGGGGTGTTTATAAAAATGACAATGACCTGCCAGTAGATTGGGCTGTGTGGGACTTCATGGGTACACTTTTTTAAATGAATTTTTTGAAATCATGGTTTTATTCTTTTTTAAAAAATAATTTTACTTATTTATTTTGGCTGTGCTGGGTCTTTGTTGCTTTGCAGGGGCTTCCTCTGGTTGCAGTGGGCGATGGGCACTCTTGGGCGCGGTGTTCAGGCTTCCCACTGCAGTGGTTTCTCTTGTTCTGGAGTACAGTCTCCCGGGGCCTGAGCTTCGGTAGCTATAGCACTCTGGCTCAGGAGATAAGGCATGTGGAGTCCAGAGCACGGGCTCAGCAGTCATGACGCATGGGCGTAGCTGCACAGGCACGTGGAATCTTCCCAGACCAGGGATCGAACCCATGTCCCCTGCATTGGCAGGTGGGTTCCTAATCACTGTACCACCAGGGAAGTCCTGAAGTCATGTTTTTCAGTTGTAGATTTTTTATTAGCTTTTCCACTTGGTTCCAAATACAGAAAGATATTTTGATAAATGTAGAGGCATACTTTTTCTTTTTAATTTGCCCAGGCCCCAGTATAGCTCCATGTGCCATTTAAAGAACCTTAGGGCAGGTTGATAAAGGAAAGGTTAAAAACAATAAAAAAAAAATCTCTGAATTTGTCAAGAAGCTGAAAATCACATAGCCTATGTGCTGGTGGCCTTTTCCTATTAATGTCTATTTTGTCTTCTCTAAATCTCAGCCTGCAAAGTAATCAAGACCATTTCTGAGGTCACATCTCTCTCTCTACCCCCATGTTTTACGCCCTCCCCTCCCACTTCTCTCTCAACTTTTTTTTTTTTTTTTAAATTTTCTTTACTTTATTGTGTTGGTTTTGCCATACATTGACATGAATCCGCCATGGGTATACATATGCTCCCCCTCCAGAACCCCCCTCCCTCCTCCCTCCCTCAACTTTTAAAACCTTTCAGATCCTGGACCCTGTCCTCTGTTTTTCCTTCCAGTTCTACATCTACTGCAGCTTGTTCTCTTTACTGATTTGAAGTTTCTCTTCTTTGGGCAGCTGAGGTGAGAATATCTCTCTGAAACTTTTCTCGTTTCTCTGGGATTGAACATAATAACAATCAGAAAGTTTGGCATGTGCTTCTGACCATGCTTCCATGTCCTCTGACATCGGTCAATTAACAGATACAGCCCGAGAGGCTAAATATGGCCAGAATGCATTAACTCTTTAGAAGATACAAATCATGTTCTTTTATTGGTTTGACAAAAATTTACATCCTTTCTGAGGAGACATAACTATAACCCAAGATTGAAGAAGGGAGAGAGGGATTTGGGAAAGGAGCTGGGTCCTGAACTGGATTAAAAAGATGGAGGGACTTCTCTGGGGTTCAGTGGGCTCAGGTTCAATCCCTGGACGGGGAACTAAGATCCCACATGCTGTGCCATGTGGTCAAAAAAAGAAAAAAAGTGTTTTTGTTTTTTTTTTAAAAGAGATGGTAGGTTTTAGGTAGGCTGGGGGAAAGAAAGGGGCATTTTAGATTGAAGACAGGCAGGGAACAGGACTGTGAAAGGTACATGTAGCCTGTGTAGAGGACCGTGAGAAGAAAGCCTGGTTGTGGTGAAAGGCTTGAGTAATTCACTGTGAATTAAGGTTGGATCCGAGAGAAAGCCTGGTTACCAGGGATTGTAAAAGTTGGGCAGAAACCACAGGAAGATCCCCCTTTATACCCATTAGGATGGCTGCTACCAAGAAAGCAGGAAATAACAAGTGTTGATGAGAATGTGGAGAATGGAATCCTCGTGCACTGCTGGTGGGAATGTTAGCATAGGCTCTGGGAAAATCCGTATGGTAGCTCCTCAAAAAATTAAACACAGAATTACCCTGCGATCTAACAATTCTGCTTCTGGGCATAGACCCCAAAGAATTGAAAGCAAGTACTCCAACAGGTATTTGTACACCTCTATTCATAGCAGCGTTATTCACAACAGGCAAAAGGTGGAAGCGGTAGGAGGGGGACATGAGAGGGCGGGGACACATGTGTGCCGATGGCTTCTTTGTATTGATGTATGGCAGAAATCAAGACACTGTTGTAAGGCAGTTAGCCTCCAATTAAAAATAACTGCTTTTTAAAAAAGGTGGGAGCAACCCAAGTGCTCACTGACAGATTAGCAAAATGACAACAGATAAAACATGGTTCATACATACAATGGAATATTATTCAGCCTTAAAAAGGAAGTCCTGACACATGCTGTAACATGGGTGAATCTTGAAGACACGCTAAGTTAAATAAACCAGTCACAAAAGGATAAATTGATTTGTCATAAAAGGATAAAGGATGAATTGAATCCTATATGGTTCCACTTATATGGGGCACCTATAGTAGTCAGATTCATAGAGACAGAAAGAGTGGTTGCTTGTTGCTAGAGGTGGGAAGGGATGGAGGACTAGAATTATTATTGCAATTTTGCAGGAAAAAAAAGTTCTGTGGATGAACAGTGGTGATGAATGCACAACAGTGTGAATGTATTTAATGTCACAGAGCTTAAAGATGGTTAAGGTGATAAAATATATGTCATATCTGTTTTCCTACAATTTAAAAAAAAAATAAGTAATTAAAAAACAAAGCTAGGCAGAGGAGTTTGGACCGTAACAAAAGGCAATCATTTTTGGCTCCTGAAAAAAGAAATGACAGAATAAAAACTTGTATTTTAGGAAGATGAAGATGGCAATTATTTCAGGAAAAGACAAATTAAAGTCCTTTTGGAGAAACCCCATCAGGATGAGTCAGGGTCCTCTATGGGACTGGAGAGAAAGGACTAGAGGAACAGTCTTACATTTAGAGAAGTGTAGAGTACAGAACAATAACCCACTTCAGAAAAACTGATTTTAAGAACAACTGACCAATGATAATTTTTGAGGAAATGACAAATAGGCATAAATACATTAGAAATGAAATCCATTAATTTTGTAGAAAAGTGCTTATAAAATATATTTGAATAGAGGATTGCATTTATCATACGATGATTCCAATTTTATTCACAACTGTTTAAATGGGTCCAAATTTCTTCTACTCTTGCTCTTGAATGACCCTTGTTATAATCTCCAGTCTCATCTGTCTTACTCACTGATCACTCCATAAAAAAGGTAGAGACAACAGCAGAATTTCTAGACCTGACTGTTGTATATTTTGCAGTTCCCCAGATACCAATTTAGCATGCACTTTTACAAATGAGTTTCTAACTCACAAAAGTAGTTACATACTTCCTTGGAGGGTTTATTCTGTATAAGTATTTATCGTAAGGAATTTTTAAAATACAATAAGCTATATTTAAACAATGGAATGTCATTTTCCACTTCCACAAACAAAAAAGTTATGGAAATAATAAATAGTTCATAAAGAAGGAGAAAAATTTTATTCCAGTCAGTGTAGTTTTGCTTTATCAACAAAAGCACATGTGAAAGATAAATTGGTTTTTTCTTCCCTTTTCTAAGAGTATTCAGCTGATGAAAACCCCAATTGTAAGTCTCTTTCCTTCTGCTTTAATTTCAGTTGAAGAAACTCCAGATTGGACCACAACGCTCTCAGTGGGTACAGGGATGCTCGTGCTTTTGGTTGTCCTTTTTGCGCTGTTGCTTTTCCTTCAATACAGAAGGCTTCGAAAAGGATATTCACCCTTAATGGAGACACAGCTAAGCAACAAAAGATACACCGAAGATGCCTAGATGCTCACGCCTTGCTCTAGAGAAGAGGCTGACCAAGCCGTAGATCTGACTGACAATCTGCAAGTGAATCCTCACTGTTCTTCCTTTCATTGAAGCGCTTTGGCATAGCCCCTCCTGTTATGGTGATGATCCCGAGTCCGGAAGATGCTTCACTCTGGTTTCTGGTTTGCTTGTTTATTTAACAAACAAGCTAAAGTGCTTGAGGGTATCTCTACCATCAGACAAAGGTAGAGCTTATGACCACTGGTGGTATCTGATAATAATTCCCCATACTGATTAAGCCTCCTCGTGTTCTGACCCCCCAAAAGTGATAGAGAGGACTCCCTGAAATATGCAGGTCAGTGTAATTTGAGAACTGGACCAGATCATGGCTACATCTTTCCTAACTCACGTGTCTTCCTTTGTAAAGGGGAGCAAGAAGGTGCCAGGTGCTACATGAGTCTCCAACGTCTCTTTGAAGTGTAAACACCTACGCTTTTATGTGACTTCCTGAGCATCTTCCCGAGGCTTCTTTTTACTTCTTTTCTCTTTTTCTTTCCAGTCTTTAAAATGGCCTTGAAGATGAAAATAGGCCTTATTTTCCATATAGGAAGAAGAATGAATGAATGATCAGTTCAGTTCTCTTTTTATAAATTATATGTTACAGAGTTTATAAAGAGTCTGCAGTTCTTAACAGCAGAGCTCTCACAAGAATCAATAGCTGAATAAACATTGATCCTATAGTGTAAGTGAACAGATGAGGATTAAATTAGTTTAAATTAATCTAGTTGATTAATATACTGTTTTGAACTTATTAATGAGTACAGCATCACTCTTTCCTGGAAAGTCTGACTGGAGAAGGCTAGTGAGCCTCTAAGCCTGAACAGGAGACAATTTGATTAACATTCCATTGCCCTGAAGTCTCATTTGGCTGAAAGTGAAAGTGAAAGTCGCTCAGTTGTGTCTGACTTTATGCGACCCTATGGGCTATACAGTCCATGGAATCCTCCAGGCCAGAATACTGGAGTGGGTAGCCTTTCCCTTCTCCAGGGGATCTTCCCAACCCAGGGATCAAACCCAGGTCCCCCGCATTGCAGGCAGGTTCTTTACCACCTGAGCCACGACCTCGAACCAGTTCCTTTGCTGGGTAACCGCAGATGAAAAATTGTTCAAGAATTTGACTTATTTTAAAGAATTGACTTTAAATTCATTAATGCTGCACTATACTAATGGTTACTTACAAATGCTAATTGGTTAAGTCTTATCATTTAAAAGCGAACCATCCATACAAAATGTAACAGTTCAGAATTAAATGGTTATGATCCACTAAGTAATCATCAGGTTATGAGAGAAAAGAATGAGGCATTCTTGACGAAGATGTTTAGACTTACCAAGATGATCCCCACCTCTGAGATGTTAATGGCTTTTGAGATTTTTAAGGCGATTTCATCTGTTCATTTCTGGTACCCATGAAGTAGGAGTGAAGCCATAGGAGTAGCCCTTCTGTCCGCTCATTTCAGCTCCTCTCTACTGGAATGGATGTATATAAATGGGGTTAAGAGGTCTCTGTAGCCTTCTCTACATGGGAGCGCTGGAAGGTGCAAGGTTCACCAAGACCCTGTGTGATTCCCTGGAATAATACTTCAGAAGTGAGAGAAAAGGACAAAGCTCAGTTTGAGCTGAATGAAGTCGAGTGGGTCTCATAAAGTATATCTGAGGTGAGGCTCAGGCTCCTGAATGGGGTGAAACCTTGTCTGGACCTCTAACCAGTGCTGTGTGCATAGATCTCAATGCCTCCCTTTAACAGAGTCCATGGAAAACTCATCAATGAGTTATTAACATGGTCCACTCTGGAAAGTTTGTGCTCTGACCTCAGAGTTGTTGGGGGACTAATTTTTACATCCTGTGCGTAAACCAAAAGAGAAATATGTTAAGATGAAGATATAAATGTGCATGGTAGGTACGTTCCTGAAAAGTTGTGTATAAATCAATTATACATTAAAAGCACCAGGGGAAATTACTTTTTATGGATGAACTATTATGAATAATTCTATAAAGCACATAACCACCTCTAGCTTATCTTTCCAGTATATCAGGATTTTCATACATTGTATTCTCATAAGATTTGTTTAAAAGCAAGATCCATCTGCAGTAGAAATAAAGACTAACCACTTATACTTAGCTCCTTTTAAGTATAGTGTGTGCAACTTTTCATAAATATTATGTTTTATGATGCCTTCCTAAGAGAAATGATTTCCTAATTTTGTAGCTCATATTACAAGAGTAAAATTTTCTAGCATTTTCTAACATTACAATAAATCAATGATGACTGCCTTTCAGCACATCTAAAGGTAGAATAAACCTGTGGAGTAAAAAGTTGCTCTTTCCTTGCAGTGAATACTATGCAAATGAACTCAGAAAATATCATTAAGCATTTTATGGCTATACATCTCAATGATGGGGGAGAAATTCAACCTTGAAGAAAATGAATAGATTGGTTTATATGCTTCCCTCTGCAGTATAAGAAAACTTGTATGTATATGAATTGTGATTTTAAAAGAAATGCTTTTTGGAAGCTATCATTCAAAAGTGAAATCCCAATAACATCTTTCCTTTGTGAATTAAATTCTTTTCTAATTCTAAAATTCATTGACATAAGTTTGTGTCTTTCTTAGGATTTAATGTTATTAATTATAATAATCCTAGTGAAAAATTCTAATCTCACATTAACAAGAAGTACAAAACTATTAAAAATGAAAATAAAAATAAATGCTTTGCAGATTATTGTTTGTCTGTTGGTGGCTATTGTTTTTCAATTTGTGAACATCAACTCACATCTTTTTGGCACTTAATATATACATAAAATTTTATGTATATACATAAAATACATGAGTAAATATTTCACTTTAGAAAATAAGTCCTTAAACTTGGAGGGTATTATGCTAAGTGAAATAAATCAGGCAGAGAAATACAAATACTGTATAATTTCACTTACATGTGGAAATATATATATTCATTTATAGTGAATGTAACAGAAAAGAAACAGACTCACAAATATCAAGAACAAACTAGTTACCAATGAGAGAGGGAAGGAGAGAAGGGTAGTATAGGGGTGGGGATTAAGAGTTACAAACTATCAGGTATAAAATAAGCTACCAGGCTATATTGTACAGCACAAGGAATATGGCCAGTATTTTATAATATCTATAAATGGAGTATAATAATCCAGTATAATTCTGAATCACTATATCGTACACTTGTAATTTATATGATATTACATATCAATTATACTTCAGTTTAAAAACTAATAACAGTCTTTAAACTGATGTTTCTACTTTCTTTTGAGTTTCTAAGCAGCTACTACTTCCTAGCTCTCTATTTTACAACCAGGAGAATGAGCTACTACCCTTTTCCCCAGGTAAAGAGTTACCTCTAATGTCCCTATAGTCTAAAGAGTGATTTTGGAGAGGGAGGTGAGTAGGGAGGCCACTTGAAGTCATTGCCCAGGGAGGCAGGCTCCTTCTGGAGAGCCTATTAGCTCAGTCAACTTGTTGGAGACACCCATAAGAAGGAAAGTAGAGCCAATGAGGTCATGGTTACATGGTGTTCACTTCTACTTCTATATCTGAAGCTTCTAGAGGTCAGGTTGTACAGCTCTCCATACAGCTCCAATGCTATTGTATCAAAGCACTTTAAGCACTCAGGAAATGTGTGTGTGTGCATGGGAGGTAAGTCACTTCAGTCATGTCCTACTCTTTGAGACTCCACTGACTGTGACCTGCTAGGCTCCTCTGTCCACGGACTTCTCCAGGCAAGTATTCTGGAGTGGGTTGCCATGTTCTCCTCCAGGGGATCTTCCCAACCCAAGGATAGAACCCAGGTCTTCTGAATTTCAGGCAAATTCTTTACCAAGCCACCAGGGAAGCCCATGCTCATTCTGAGTACTCTGTAAAAATTTTTTGAATGAATAAACTAGCCTTAAAGTAAAACTTTTCATTCAGGTCTCCTGGCCTGTGTTTGAACATGTACTGGATAAAACCCTGTCGTGAAATGAATAGCAGCCTATCTTTCAGATTGTGAGCGGTACATCTGCCAGATAGCATTTCACTCCCTACAACCTAGTACAGGGGGACACTTTTCAGCTGCATTTTCTTCTTGGGTGTGCCTTTTTTCCACCGTTTGTTGCTGTTGTTTAGTCGCATAGTTGTGTCCAACTCTTTTGTGACCCCATGGACGCACAAGGCTCCTCTGTCCATGGAATTCTCTAGGCAAGAATACTGGAGTGGGTAGCCCTTTCCTTCTCCAAGGGATCTTCCTGACCCAGGGATCAAACTTGGCTCTCCTGCATTGCAGGAAGATTCTTTACCATCTGAGCCACCAGGGAAGCCCTCCCCACTACTGGTAGGCCTTAATTACACCATTTATATGGACAAGAGTGGAAAGTTTAGACCTCACCGTATCATTATTCCATCATCTGACTTCTTAAAAGCCTTGTTTCTGCAGAAGGAGTTAGTGGGTGAAATACTTAGCCAGGCAAAATCAGTGCCTTTCTTACATGGGTGGACCCATTGGTCCAGTTAAAGACCATTGGTGAAGTTAAAGACCCTCTCAAAGATGACATGATACTTTACTTATAATGGCAGTTCAAGATGAAAATAACTCCTGTTAATTTAATTATGCTTTGGCAGGTAGTTTAATGAAATCTTGAAAAAAAACACACACACAAGAAAATTGTGAACAGTAGAATAAAATCTTTGAAAACTAAACAAAACAAACAAAAACACAAGCTTCCCATTCAAGGACTGAATACTTTGTATATTATCACTACGCTATTTTTATTAGGCAGAGACCATTAACTACGTGGCAACCTCCCAGGTGGTACTGGTGGTAAAGAATCTACCTGTCTGTGCAGGAGACACAGAAGACAGGGTCAACCCCTAGGTCAAGCAGATTCTCTGGAGTAGGAAATGGCACCACGCTCCAATATTCTTGCTTGGAAAATTCCAAGGATAGAGGAGCCTGGTGGGTTACAGCCCATGGGGTTGCAAAGAGTCAGACAAGACTGGGTTAGCACATGCGTGTGTTGGCGTGTGCACGTGCACACACGCACGCACACACACACAATTAACCGACTTGTGTTATTAGCCGCATTAAGTCAAGCCATAATTCTTGGATGTAATATGACAAAATTTGGTCATTTCTTCTTCTAGCCATTCTCTGCTCCTTTGGTGACTTGTAACAAAGCTTAAATTATCACAGTGTCTCCCAAACATAACTGTTCTCTGTGTTTTAAATAACGCCACATACAGAGGATTAAGCTTGTCCTTCTTTATTAAAAGGGGCTTCCCTGGTGGTTCAGAGGCTAAAGTGTCTGCCTGCAAGGAAGGAGACCTCGGTTCGATCCCTGGGTCGGGAAGATCCCCTGGAGAAGGAAAGGGCAACACACTCCAGTACTCTTGCCTGGAGAATCCCGTGGACGGAGGAGTCTGGTAGGTTACAACCCACGGGGTTGCAAAGAGTCAGACACGACTGAGCGATGTCACTTTCTTTCTTTATTAAAATACTAGAGATTTCACTGCCATGGTAGGCATTCTGATTGCTCATTCACTTTGTATGTTATTGAATGCTCCTGAATTTGTAATGAGCGCAGCGACCAGCCTGATTAATGAGTGGAATTAGGCTCACAATAAAGCAAAACCTGCCCTCTTGTGTTTTAATAGAAAATTGCACAATTTTGGTAAAGTTTTCCTCCACTGTGGTTTACCTGGGGTCAGAGAAAAACACAAATGCTGGAAGATTTGCCATGAATTCAGAAATCAGAACAATTAAAGTATGATATTTAGAAAAAAAATGACTTCCTGTGCAGGCAAAGTGATCATATAATTAAAAGCCTTACACTTGCCTTTCTAATATGCTTTGAAATGTTAAATGTTCCCCAGCAAGTCGTAAAAATCTAGGGGAATATTTCAGGCCACTGGGCAAAACTCTTATATGCTTGTCAAATACACAGAGGATACAATTTGGTTAAATAGATTTATATCATCATACTGCAGTTGGAGATTGGGGAGATTTCTTTTTCAATTAAAAACTTATTGATGAAGGGATAGGAGGGAGGTTCAAGAGAGAGGGCATATATATATATATATATATATATATATACATGTAATATATATATATTAGCAGAAACTAACACAACACTGTAATTATACTTCAATTTTTAAAAATAACTTATTGAGAAGCTGATACATTCCAGAAAAGCTTTTTTTTAAGAAAAAATATTGGATCAGTGAATCGAAACCAATTTGGGTTTGGGCGTGAGCAGTGTCAGAAAATGCCCACTACTGTGGAAAATTCACTTTTTAAGACTGGATTATTGGTATGATGGAGCCAAAGGAAATGTTTACCTGGGTGCCTGCAGTGGCTTCTCTTACACTGCGTGTGTGTGTGCTAAGTAACTTCAGTAATTTCTGACTCTTAGCAACCCATGGACTATAGTCTGCCAGCCTCCTCTGTCCATGAGATTTTCCAGGCAAGAAGACTGGAGTGGGTGGGTTGCCATGCCCTCCCCCAGGGGACCATCCCGACTCAGGGATCAAATCTGCATCTCTTAGGTCTCCTGCACTGGCAGGCAGTTCTTTACCACTGGGGCCACCTGGGAAGTCCTCTCTTATATCAGGTAACTGAAAAGGGACTCAAATAGTAAAGAAAACATGGTCTCTAACAAGTTTGTGTGAAGCTTTTTCTTCTAATGTGTGTACCCAAGGCAAGATTAGAGCGGGGGAAATGGGTAGGGCATTTGTTTACTTATTCTGAGAAGGTCTATTTTATTTTAATTTTTTGGCAATGGCGCACAGCTTGTGGGATCTTATTTCCCTGACTAGGAATCGAACACCTTATAGAGGAAGCGTGGAATCTTAACCACTGGACTGCCAGGGAAGTCCCCTTATTCTGAGAAGGTTTGTTTAAGTGAAAAAATTCAAATTTTCCAGCTGGCTCTATCTATTATGTATTCTCCTTCTTAGGTAGTTCTCTCTGAGTGGAGTTTCAGACCCAGTGACAGGAGCTGTTTT
The DNA here is from genome assembly GCA_007570785.1 of Antilocapra americana. NCBI lineage: Eukaryota > Metazoa > Chordata > Mammalia > Artiodactyla > Antilocapridae > Antilocapra > Antilocapra americana. The sequence goes on from ML663566.1 coordinate 770,404, forward strand.
TAGAGACAGTCGGGAAAAGGAAAAAAAAAAAACCACACACCTCAAAGCAGAAATGGGGAGATCAGATTCAAGACACCTGGAGTGCCACAGTCTTCCCCAGAGGAAAATCATTCATTTACGCCCTCCTACTAAATATATTATTACGTGGCACACTTTTCTTAAAACTTAATTTCCAATGCAGCAAATTTATTATTAACATTTCTACTTAAAGTCTCATTTCCAATATTTTTATTTGCTTCTTTGTCTTGACTGTTGCCACTAATCAGCTCCAGTTCAGTCCAGTCACTCAGTCATGCCCGACTCTTTGAGACCCCACGGACTGCAGCACGCCAGGCCTCCCTGTCCATCACCATCTCCTGGAGGCTACTCAAACTCACGTTCATTGAGTCAGTGATGCCATCCAACCATCTCATCCTCTGTCGTCCCCTTCTCCTCCCTCCTTCAATCTTTCCCAGCATCAGGGTCTTTTCTAATGAATCAGTTCTTTGCATTATGGCCAAAGTATTGGAGTTTCAGCTTCGGCATCAGTCCTTCCAATGAATATTCAGGACTGATTTCCTTTAGGATGCACTGGTTTGATCTCCTTGCAGTTGAAGGGACTCTTAAGAGTCTTCTCCAACCGTACAGTTCAAAAGCATCAATTCTTTGGCGCTCAGCTTTCTTTATAGTCCAACTCTCACATTCATACATGACTACTGGAAAAACCATAGCTTTGACTAGATGGATCTTTGTTGGCAAAATAATGTCTCTGCTTTTTAATACGCTGTCTAGGTTGGTCATAGCTTTTCTTCCAAGGAGCAAGCAGCTTTTAATTTCATGGCTGCAGTCACCATCTGCAGTGATTTTTGGAGCCCCCCCAAAATAAAGTCAGCCACTGTTTCCACTGTTTCCCCATCTATTTGCCATGAAGTGAGGGGACCAGATGCCATGATCTTAGTTCTCTGAATGTTGAGTTTTAAGCCAACTTTTTCACTCTGCTCTTTCACTTTCATCAAGAGGTTCTTTAGTTCTCCTTCATTTTCTGCCATAAGTGCGGTGTCATTTGCATGTCTGAGGTTATTGATACTTCTCCCGGCAATCTTGATTCCACCTTGTGCTTATTCCTCTTAAAAGAATATTTGTCTTTCAAAAATCTTGGAGTTCAGTGCTGGGCCTGGAAGGGTGATGTGGCTGGGGCTTCGCCATCCTCACAATGTCTGCCATTTTCAATTTTCAGTCTGTAGACTGTAATCTTGCTACTTATATGTACCTGTGTTTATATCTGATCCTTGGCATCCAGCCTCCTGGACAGAAATAAAACTGGGTTGTTGCGTATATTTTGGAGTGTGCCAGAACCAGTGAACGGAAGAGTCCTTATGTTGCAATGTGCTGTATCGTGATGGCCTTCAGCATCCTTTTCATACAGTAGCATGGAAAAAGGCCAGAATTCAGTTGCCATCAGATTTGAATATGACAAAAAAGGACTTATCTGCAGAGAATAATGGAAAGAATGGTTAACCCTTTTATCTCTGAACACTGAATGAGCTACACTTTCAGCTGCTGTTCTCTATTTTTGTTATTGGACCAATGTTCTATATAAATAATTAGGATGCAACATTTAATACTCAGAGTTTAAATAAGTCTATAACAATCAACCTCATTACTGTCATTACAATATTACATTCTGCATATGTCATTCTGTTGTGCCAGATACCAGTTTTATTAGTGAGGTATCTTTAGGACACACAGTAGAAAACAAAATTGGTAAATTATTCAAGTTCCTTTCACTGTGATTTGGAAATGGTAAATCTTTATCAAATGAAAAAAAAAAAAGTCTTGCAGTTCACACCGAGGAGAAATGCTGTTAAACCGCAGGTATTGATGCTTTGTCTCAGACCTGCTTATGCAAACCAGTGATCAGCCTTGGGAACAGAAATGTAATCTGAATTGCAGACCACACAGTTGTCTCTTGTACTGCTTTCTGTTCTTCAGTTGTGGCCAACACATCACTTTCAGTCTTCTCAGCTCTGAAACTTTGATTTGAGCTTCACACTTTCTTTTCCTTTCAGGCAGAATTTTACAATTCTGAGGCTCATTAACATTTTATAAACTCAAGGTTTTCTTCCTTTCTGTGCCTTTCTCTCCTCAGCCACCTCCTCTTATCCAGTCGCGGGCGCCTTTGGTCTTTAACTCTCTTTCTTGAGATAGTCCCGACTCTTTGATCCTGGGCTGACTTGAAATTGTTTGCTGTCAGCCACCTAGAGCAGACAGCTGGTGCGTCCCAGTGCAGGTGTCTGCCGGCTCCTGACAGCATTGTGGAGCCTCCCTGACAGTCAAAGAGCTCTTCCAACCCAGTGACATGCAAACTTGTCCCTTCTCTGTTCCAGTTTGTCACAGTCCACATTTCTCAACTTAGCTGCACAAAGGCAGGCAGGGATAAAAATCACTCTGAGGTTGACGCTGGCCGCAGTGGATATAAATTCATTGTTTTTGAAACAACTACTCAGAACATCAAATTACTGTGAACCTGCCTTGCAGCTAGATGGCAGGAAACTACTTGCTTTTCAGGGCTTCCCAGGTTGCGCTAGTAGTAAAGAACCTGCCTGCCAATGCAGGCAGATGTAAGAGACAATGCCCAAGATTCCCTGGAGGAGGGCATGGCAATTCACCCCAGTGTTCTTGTCTGGACAGAGGAGTCTGGTGGGCTATAGTCTACGGGGTTGGAAAGAGTCGGACATGACTGGTGCGACTTAGCACGCACACACCTGCTTTTTTGCTTGCTAGAGGAAGGATGCTGCCTAGTGGTTTTTATCACATGTGCTCATCTGCGTTGGAGGTCTCAGGGGGTAAGTGCTGTGCACTCTGGAAGTTTTGCTGAGACTTCTGGGTATGGACCTAACTACACAGAGTCACAGGAGAGAAGGCAGACTCTATAGCTCATTTCCTGTTTTATCTGTCATCTTCCCCCAGGTAGACCTTGTTCCTTTCACACAAAAGTATGCTACTTAAAAAGCCCACTACAGTATTTTTTCCCCCATTCAAACCACCAGTAAGTGATCTGACCTTAATTATCTCCCTGCATGAAATCTCTGGCAGTTGAAGATAAGGGTTCTCAGCTCCCATGAACAGCACTGTGTTTCCTGAGCCTGGTCACAAGTCAGCCTTCAGTACGATCTGAACATAATTCTGTCTCTTGACCCTTGACAGGTAACTTTTCATGCCTGTTGGCCTTGTCACTGGTTCAGTGGCTGAAGAGGGCTCCCGTGGGCCATTTTCAATGGCAAAAGGCCACTTTGGGGATGAAACGCGAACTGGCCTTGGCTGGCGTGGAAGTGAAACGCATTAAGAAAGTTATTTTATTTTCTTAAAACTACTTTTTGTGGAAAAATATATATAATATAAAATTTGCCATTTAACCATTCTTAAGTGTACAATGGGCTTCCCGGGTGGCTCAGCAGTAAAGAAGCCATCTGCCAATGTAAGGAGATGTAGGAAACAGAAGGAGATGGCAACCCACTCCAGTATTCTTGCCTGGAGAATCCCATGGACAGAGGTGCTTGGCTGGCTACAGTCCATAGGGTCACAAAGAGTTGGGCATGACTTAGCATGACAAATGCATGAGTGTAGAATACAGTGGCATTAAATACATTCACAATGTTGTACAACCATCACCCTTTCTATTTCCAGAATTTTTCATCATCCCAAACAGAAACCCATACCCACAAAATAATAACTCACCAAACCTTCCTTTTCCCACCCCCTAGAAAATTTAACAAGACTTTGGGAAGTCTCCACTATCTCTCTTCTAAGAACCTCAGCTCTGTTATTTGGGTGGAAGCCTAATTACCTTAAACCAATTACTCTGTTCCATGTCTTTGGCTTCAATGTTTCAGTCATGAATGCAAACTGAAAGTGGAAACATCAGAAAGGGATCTTTACTGAGGATTTTAGGAAATAAAGCCAAAAGTTATGGTCTCATCCCTAAGTGGTTTGGTGTGAAAATGTGAGGTCTGGAATTGAGCAGCCATTTTATCTCCATGAGGGAGCATTTGAAGCAGTCAGGGAATAACCCACATTTTTCCTTAATTTAGGCCACTTTGAGATGGTTTTTCTTACAATATGAGAAATCTTAACTGATAAGCTCACCTCCAAGGAATTTAAAAATAAAGTGAGAATCTAGAGAAGTTCATTCATTTATTTATTTTTGGACACCATAATCCATGCCTCCAATTGAGTATAAAGAAATTCTGTGTTCTTTTAAGACTTTGAGAGAAACATTTCAATGCATAAAGAAGGGCTCCTCTGAGAGTAAAGGGACAGTAGAATGTAGTCATTTAAATTATACGTGGCATTTAAATTCCAGCTCAATCACTTGTTACCTAATCTTTTTTAACATTTATTTTTTTAGCTGCTCTGGGCTTTCGTTTCTTCATTGGCAAAAGGACATCAACAGTTTTTCTGCTCCTCCTGCTCTGTACACACATAGCTTGTTGTAAGAATGAATTGAGTTCATTTATGTAACTTAGTCAGAATACTGCCTGTGAACTAGACTAGGTAGGCAAACAACAGAAGTTTATTTTTTCAGTTGTGGAGGCTGGAAGTCCAAGATCAAGGTGCTGGCAGAGTTGGTTTCCTCTGAGAAAAGGTCTCTTTCCGTGGCTTGCAGATGGCTTCGCTCTTGCTGCCTCTTCATGCAGTTTTCCCTCCATGTACATGCACCCCTCATGTCTCTTTGTGTGTGCAAATTTCCTCTTCTTATAGGAACACCAATCAGATTGGATTGGGGGCCACCCTACTGGCCTCATTTTAACTTACCCCTTGAAAGAACTTATCTCCAAATACGGTCACATTCTAAGGTGCATGCATGCATGCGTGTTAGTTGCTCAGTCATGTCAGACTCTTTGCAATCCCATGGACTGTAGCCTGCCAGGTTCATCTGTATCTGGAATTTTCCAGGCAAGAATATTGGAGTAGGTTGCCATTTCCTACACCAGGGGATCTTCCTCAACCAGGAATCTAACCTGTGTCTCCTGAACTACAGGCAGGTTCTTTAACCACTGAGCCATCAGGGAAACCCCTGAGGTTCTGGGGGTTGAAACTTCAACATATGAATCTGGGTGACATAATTCAGCCTAAAGCAGCCTGAAGCAAAGAAGTCACTGAATAAATGTTGATATTAATTGTCAAATTTGTTTGGAATGCCAGAAGTGTGAAAGCAATGCTGCAGAGTTCAGTTTCATTGATCAGAGAGGAAATTGTAGCTCCCAGCTCAAAAGTAGGCTCTGCAGAGTATGCAAAGATAGCTGAAAACTAAGCAGTGCTCTGCAGAAGGATGGCTGCTCTTTTATTCATGATGGAAGGACTCATGTGATTTCTTGGTCGTCAGGTGGGGGCGGGAGTGTCACTGAGCCACAGATGGTTTCCTTGGGCATGAAGACCTCTCCGCCCTGGAGAGGAAGAAGGGGAAGGGGGGAGGCACTCACAGAGGGGAGCGCTTCGGGGAGAGCCAGCCTGCCTGCTAAGCCTCAGAGGACGAGGCTGCCTTTTCACTTGGTGGAGAGAGAACGGGACTGTAAATGGGGTGTGAAATGTTAAATGTGAGTGAACGTTAAGCAATTGACATGGCGTTTCTGCTCCATTACCAATTTCATTTTTTCCTGCTGTGAAGCCAGAGAAAATGTTCCTGGTTTCCAGGTCTTTGGAAGAGCTGAAGAACTTTAAGAATGGACTCAGGTTGGATTTACCACAGTTATTTCTTGGATCCTGTCCTGTCTTTGGTTTTCAGCCCCGGGTTTGGCTTTGAAGTGGAAGAGAATCAGAGAGTCAGGAGAGTCTTTGGCTGGAGCTTGAGCTGTTCCCTGCCTCACACAACAGACAGGAAAAAAGAAGAGATTCTGCCCCTGCTCAGCCACACACACCCCAACCCCCTGCTTAGCACATGCCTGGAAACTTGAAGGTTTCTATTTGTCATTTTAACCATCCAGAGGTCATTTCTTTCATCTTAGCATATTTTGTCTTTCCCATATTTGGGTGTTGTAGGACATATTCTTCTAAAAATTATGCATTGATCATCTTAGTCTGCCTTAGGAATTGCACTTTGGAGTTGCATATCTCAGCAAACCAATGAAAACTGTGAGCCACTCTCACAGGGGACTACCTGCCAGGCCACAGTTCAGTTTCAAGGATTGTTAGGTTTTTCCTCCCTGCAGTATCTGTGCTCTTTTCTGAGTATTTAATCTCATGCTTACTCCTTAATGTTTTACAAAAATGAGTAAAAAAAAAATGAAGCAAAAAATGGGAGGGCGGTTCAAGAAGGAGGGTATATATGTATACCTGCGGCTGATTCATGTTGAGGTTTGACAGAAAACAACAAAATTCTGTAAAGCAATTATCCTTCAATTAAAAAAATAAATTAGTAAAAAAAGCAAAAAACCTTGCAGATTTGTGCTATGATAAGTTTCACAAATTTAATACACTGAGGACAAAAATGGAAATTTTTTGAGGGTTGATGTAGTCTCAACGGAATGTAAGTGGCTCATCTATGGGGTTAATTGAGAAGAAAAAGAACAGAAAAAAATAATAAAAATTCTGGAAATTATAACATCAAAGATTGTGTGGAAATGGTGAGGTCTAATTAAAAATTTGAGCATGTTTCACTGTCTGGGAATCTGTATCTGCTGTTGGATCTTTAACATCTTTGGAGATTGATTATCATTGGAATTAGAGTCAGCTACTGTCAGGTGAATGGCAAGAGGCTAATTTTAATTGCAATTCTAAACAGACTATTCTTTTTCATCAAGCCATTAACCAGATCCAAATAAAGTCTATTTATTTAAACTGTTAAACCTAAGGGAGGCAACTGCTACATCCCCTACCCTTACCCTGGAGATTGCATATTTACTGAACAAAATTTAAGGAAATAAAGGCAAACATAATTAGGCCCTTTTGTCACTCATCACTGTTCCCAATTCAACTAACAGAAATTTGCATCCTTAGCCCTAATTAAAAAGTCCATTTATAAAAGTAACAGGCACGGCTGAGATCACAATCTTAGTGTTCACTGCTGCATTGTTTACAATAGCCAGGACATGGAAGCAACCTAGATGCCCATCAACTGACGAATGGATAAGAAAGCTGCGGTACATATACACAATGGAATATTACTCAGCAGTAAAAAAAAAAAATTCATTTGAAGCAGTTCTACTCAGGTCGACGGAACTGGAGCCTATTATCCAGAGTGAAGTAAGCCAGAAGGAAAAACAACAATACAGTATACTAACGCATATATATGGAATTTAGAAAGAAGGTAACGAGAACCCAGCATGCGAGACAGCAAAAGGAATGCAGATGTATAGAACAGACTCGTGGACTCTGTGGATGAGGGCAGGGGTGGGATGATTTGGGAGAATGGCATTGAAACATGTTAAGTATCATATGTGAAATCAATCGCCAGCCCAGGATTGATGCTCGGGGCTGGTGCACTGAGATTTCCCAGGGGGAGGGAGTCGGGAGGGAGGAGGGAGGGGGGTTCTGGAGGGGGAGCATATGTACACCCATGGCGATATCATGTCATTGTATGGCAAAACCAATAAAAAAATAATAATAATAAAAAAAAATCTTGGGGTCCAGCTACTACCATGTCTCTTTCATGTTGGGTTATATGACCGCCGACCTACTAGCAAGAAATGTGGACTTCCCATCTGGGCTTCCCTTTCTTGAATGACTCAGCACTGCTGGGACTTACACAGTCTTCAGTCTGACTTTATCTGGGAGGAAAAAGGCACTGGTAATTCATCAGTTATTTTTACTGTTACTTCTCATGACACCTCCCTACCACCCGTCCCCTGCCCTCCACCTCTCCCCTCCCCTTCCCTGGCTCCTGGTTGGATTTTGAAAATGGGTTGTAAACAGTTCACAGGTTGCCCTGGTTGCCTCTGAACTAAATAATCTGTGCACTGCTGTCCCTTTCCCTTTAAGAAGGGGCCTCCTTAGGATGCCAAGGTTGGCCCAGTTCTTCCTGGTGCCACACACAGGCATCTCCCGGGTACTGGTTGCCCCAGGAACATGGGGTTTGGCATCCGGCTAGTCTTGTTTTTGAACTCACTGTCCCCTTTCTTTGCAGAGGGAAAGGATTATCTTCAATCCAAACCTGGCAGCTTTTCCTTGGCAAACCTTAGAACTCTGCATCATGACCCGTGAGGTCAGGAAGACTGGGAGGATTAAACCGCAGGAGGGCAGTAAAGAAAGAGCCTGGGGAGCCCTCTTCCCAGCTCATCAGAAACAGCACAGAGCCTCCTTGCCACTCCTGTACTAACTTAAATGATTACTATGTGAGAAGAGGGAAACAAGGCAAATCAGAAGCACTGCACATCAGTGGGCAAAGCATATTTGTTATTAATCCCCATATTATGGAGGGCAGGCCATTTTTAAGTTTAAGGGCTAAAGTTTTTGAACAGTTGCTTTAACGATGTGTGTATATGTGAACACTTTCATAATCTGTTTAGATATTCTGTTGTATGTCAAGAAAAGGCCACATTTTATAAAACAGTTCAGTGTTGTCACAAATAATCTTTGGTTGCAAATGAGTCTAGCAAGTACATATGCTTCTTTTAGGAATCAACATGATCCTGGAAAAAAAAAAGAGAGAGGGCATGGGGAGAGAGCCACAGCTGGGGTAGTGAGACAGGAGACTGAAATCCAGCCCCAAGTCTTTCGCTGGCAGAGTGATTTGGGGTAACCAGCCTGACTTCTCCGAGGTTCATTCTGCCAGGGTGGCTTGGGGGGAGGGGATTAGAGGATCTTCAAGACTCCACTGGACTAAAGAGGAGAAGCTACATGATATAGTCAAAAGAACACTGGACTAAGAGGCAGAAAGTTGGGCCTAAATTCTCTTTCTAATGTTTACTGATTCCAGACCTTGGCCAAACTATATATATTCTCTGACACTCAAGTTTCCTTCACAAAGCAATGATAGTGTGTTATTCATAGGTTGGTTGCAAGGAATGAGTTGGATAACTTGTGTGAAAATACTAAAAGTTGTGCTAGCCCATAGATGTTCAGCAGTTGTTCACTGAATCTTCACTAGTGAATCTGAAGTTCATGGTTTGTGATTATATGAAGGACTGGAGGACTGTTTCATTTCCATGGGATTTTTGCCTTACTTACCTTCAGAAACTTTGGCTGACAAAGGCAAATAAAACGTAAAACAGAGGATAAATTATCAAAAGTTTAAAATGAAACAGAAGGAGAGAGGAATTGATAATACCTTTTTTCTGGACATAATTTAATTATGGAGCAGGACATAAAATCTAGCTTGGAGTTTCTTGATAGCTAAATAAAATGTAGGAACAATACATCAGCATTTACAGTTAGCCATTGAACCTTTAAGAAAGCATGCAACTCAGGTAGAATTTGGTTTGTAGCATACAGTTGATCATGCCAGTCCTTACATTATTACAGAGGAAACACTGATAACCTCAGGCAGTGTCTTCTTCATCTGTAGTTTGATAATTTGTTGTGAACTAAAAAACTCAAAGATGGAGTAAAGATTTTTATTCCTTTGTTTTGTTTTGGGGTTCAGAGAGTGGGAAAATAAGATTGGTTTCAAAAATAAAATGATAATAAACCGGCATTGGTATTGGAAATAAAGAGAAAAGAATGGATACAGATTGTGTAATGTGAATGACTTCTGCAAGAGTCAAATACACTTATATTTCCATTTAAAACTGTCAGTGTGCAATATAAAGCTTATCTAGCACATGCATTTTGTTTGTAAGACACATTATAGACTCCTTGAGTTTAGGAGTGCCAGTGTTTCAGCTCTATGCTTAGGGACCATTACACAGCAAAATTACCAACAAAAAAGCACAAAAATGTGAGCAGCATGACACTAAGTAGACTGCAAAAAGGATTGCTCTTGTTTAGTTGCTAAGTTGTGCCCGACTCTTTTATGACCCCATGGACTGTAGCCCTCCAGATTCCTCTGTGGGATTTCCCAGGCAAGAATACCAGAGTGGGTTGCCAATCCCTTCTCCAGTGGGTCTTCCTGACCCCAGGATTGAACCCGCGTCTTCTGCATTGCAGGCAAATTACACTGAGCCACCAGCGAAACCCTGCAAAAATGATGCCCGTTTATAATTGGGGAACTGAAATGAGAGAGCAGGGCATCATCTTGTTCGATCTCAGCTGGGATGTGTGCTCAAGGGACTCTTAGTTTTTGCTGCTCCATGCATATGCGTGTCTGCGGATAACTGTAGAAGTGCCTGAGTATTGGTTTGGGACTAACAAATTTTAACAAGCATACAAATTTGCCGATATGGAATCTGCGAATCATGAGGATTGACCATGCTGAGGAGAAAGTACAAAAACATCGGCCAGGTACTTAATTCAGTATTTCATGTAGATTTTGCAAACATCGGAGTTTGGTCTATTTGGGGAATAAAATAGCAAATGAAAGTGAAAAGATACACAATATGAAGTGAATGAGTGGCATGTTGCATCCAATTCTTATGAGAATGAAAATCACAGTCATAATGGCAGAGCCGACAGAGGTTTCTGTTGTATTGCTATTGTAGCTGTCACCAACAAGACATTCCATAAAATTAGGTCATCTAAGTATAAGTCAGTTTTTCACAGAGGTGAGAAGTGTGTAAAACAGCATCAAAGACCGTTTCAGAGTGAATTCAGAGTTGAATAAGCATAGCAGGAACTACTCCTGGGTCATTGGCTGGAAGAGACAGCAAGTTTGAATTGCAATGCTTTTCTGGAGAGTTCTAGATTCTCTGGAAAGGAGGGTAGTAAAGGGCTCTGAGTCCTAGTTTGAAAATGTTGCTGGTGAATTTGAGGTTCCTGCTTCATGACAAAAGAATCCAGAGATGAGGTGATAGGTAAGAAGTGGGTTTGTTTAGAGAGAAAACTCTGCAGAGGGGCCTGGCAGGCTTCAGTCCATGGGGTCACAAAGGGTTGAACACAACTGAGCAATTGAACACACATGCACACATATTCCACAGACAAAGTGTGGACCATCTCAGGAGAGAACTTTGAAATATGACTGGTTCGTTTTTATGGGCTAGGTAACTTCACAGGCTGATGAGTGGGAGAATGTTTTAATTATTTTGGGAAAGGAGTAGAGATTTCTAGAAATTGAGCTGATACCCATGGGCTTTATGGCTAGACTCAGAATGGTCATGGCTCTGCTGGGTATATCATTTAGCATGCTAATGTATTACAGTCAGCATATAATAATGCATTACAATAAGCATACAATGAGGTTCAAGGTCTAATGGAAGTCAACTCTTCCATTGTCTTGGACCGAAGTTGGTTCTGACCAGTTTTTGTCATGTCCTATGGCTATGTCATTCCTTTAAAGGTTGTGCCCTGCCCCCTTTCCTTCTTGTTTCAAAAATAGGGACTAGAAAGTAGGTTTAAGGATTTAGGTGATCACCTTTATGATGATTATAAAGAGGGAGATTACAAGATGATTTGGGGGAGAAGATTTCTGCTTCCACATCTGTCTTTACCAGCTGTATATTGAATGAATGGTGTGTTAGTCACTCAGTCATGTCCAACTCTCTGTGACTCCATGGACTGTAGTCTGCCAGGCTCCTCTGTTCATGGAATTCTCCAGGCAAGGCTACTGGAGTGGGTAGCCACTCTTTTCTCCAGGGGATCTTCCAGATCCAGGGATCGAACCCAGGTCTCCCACATTGCAGACAGATTCTTTACCATCTGAGCCACCAGGGAAGCCCAACTGAATGAACACATACCTCAGAATCACACTAGGAATTTCTTTAGGTTAAGAGGGCTTGTGCTTCTTGGGGTGGTTTAGTCGCTAAGTTGTATCCAACTCTTGAAATGCCATGGACTGTAGCTTGCCAGGCTCCGCTGTCCATGAGATGCTCCAGGCAAGAATACTGGAGTGGGTTGCCATTCCCTTCTCCAGGGGAGCTTCCCAACCCAAGAATCAAACCTGGATCTCCGGCATCACAGGCAGATTCTTTACCAACTGAGCTACGAGGAGGAATTAGGGCCACTACCTCCCCATTCATTGCCTTACATCTGGCAGTTCTTAGAACTGTATTCTCTTCTAGCAGTTCTAAAGTCCCAAAATTATTGGACCAAATGATAACAGTGCAGGAACAAGAGTCCACTTGCCCTTCACAGTTCCCTGCATCCCTCTTCTCATCCCTCTCCAGGCCAAAGGGAGAAATTTGCTGGTGTTTTTTACCCCTGCCTCACTCATAGACTTGACCCTTTCCCTTGCACACAAGCTTTTCCATATTTGGACCTTCCCATTTTGAAATAAGAGAAGACTTCTTAATAATAGGAATAAGGCACATTTGGTGGGAAATTAGGCAACTAGGGATCTAGAGGTACTTAACTCTTTTCCTTTTTTCATGCTTTACAACAGTGATTAACTCAGTACAGACCACCCTCCACCATTTCTTATTGCTTAATTAAGAAACAACTCAGAATTTTCTCCTTATTCGTTTCAGGCAGATTAGAAGGAGAAAAAAATATTTTAACAGATGTTAAAGAGCCTTCCCAACGATTTGAAGATTAGGAGAATGCCTTTTATAGAGCTTCCAAAGTGTTCCCTGGCTGCTTCTGCCAGAGTTGAAAAGAATTTAGTGGCTGAGTACTTAATGAAAAAGCCAAGAATGCTCTGACAAAGAACTCCTGGGCAACTATTACTCTGGCTCCAAAGATTTATTGCAAATTAAATTTTATCCTTGTCCTTTATGATCTATCTCAGGCAGGAGGTATAACAACATGATGAAATATTCTTGTCTTACACTGTTAATAAAATCACACGTTCATTAATATATGTGTACTGGCAGGAAATATGAAAAGGTGTACTCCAGTTGGAAAGCTTGGATATCACATTGGCAACTTGGTAGGCAAAAGACAAGGTAAATACAATTCGAGTTTGGGGACAGGGTAATTACTGTCACCATCTGGTAACACATTCTTTATCTGAACTCAAACCTCTTATGTGTTTTAAATGCTTATGAGGCATCTTGCTAGGCAACCAACTACAGGATTAGTTTTTAAATGTTACTGGGAAAGCTTTTCAAGATTGCCTTTGTCTAGAAACACAATATCACATCTGGCATGATCGCGATCATTGTAAAACAGAATCTTTTAATAGTATTTATTAAGCACTTTCCAAAGATGCGTAATCACCACCATGAGTTTGGTGTTCATAGAGAGTCATTAGTCAGCTCTGGTGTCAATATTTGTAGAAAAGTCAGACTCAGCGAGAAACACATAATGAATGGAGAGCAAATACAAAACACAGCATCCCTGCAGCCTACTTCTTTCCCTGATGGATGGGTACTCGGTATTTCAGTCGAGCTGCCTGGCGATTTCTGAGCACTGTCTCTCAAATACTTGGCAGGAAATATCATGAGCTAAACAAGCGCGGGGCACACAGCAGCCAAGGGGGGCCTAATGGGGGGAGATGGTATTTACTGTAATGGCCGTGGCTTAGGAAATTGCCATATTCCACACTGGGTTAATAAAGGCTTAGGGCGAAGTGGAGAGTGAAGGGCAGTCATGCTGACAGGGAGGGTGGGGGAAATGTCAAGCATCTTCTAGTTGTCGCCAAACATCAGAGCTCCCGTCTTCCAGCCCCACCCCATCCTCACCGCCAGAGCAGGGCTGGGGGAGGAAAGTATTAGCTGATTAGGCTAATTCAGCAGCTGGGATGGGATTTTCTGATAGCCTCTAGACGATGGGGTGCTGCGCACAGAGTAATAAACTGAAAAATGTGATGATAAAGCTGTAATTCCGTCAAGAGGTTAGATGATCTTTTATGGGTTTATCTCGATGTCATCAAGACCCCCGTGAGCTTGAATGCAAACTTTGGAGTCAATATCTTGCCTCATTCGTTTCTTTAGAGTACACGGAGTTGGGGGGAGAAAAAAAACCCTCAGATCTCCTTTTGATGAGTTATTCTAGCCTGTATATATGTGCGTATGTATGCTGTGCTCAGTCGCTCAGTCGTGTCTGACTGTTTGCGACCCTATGGAGCCCGCCAGGCTCCTCTGTCCTAGGGATTCTCCAGGCAAGAATACTGGGGTGGGTTGCCATTTCCTACTCCAGGGGATCTTCCTGACCCAGGGGTCGAAGCTGGTTCTCTTGCATCTCCTGCTGTGGAATTTTTTACTGCTGTGCCTCCTTACTTGGTTATATATGTATGTATACATATGGCTTAATGTATGTCTTCCCAGAGCTATGCATTCTCCCCATACCCCAGGGTATGTACAGGAAATCCGATCTGAAAAATCTTGGCAGAGTAAAAGCATATATGGAAATGAGATGATCACTGACTGTTTTTCACGGACAGTGTCCGCAGTGAAGTCCACACTGGGTCATTACTTCTCAAGGTCAGCTCCCTGCACCTCTTCACACCACTGCATGGCGGGCAGAAGCTGGCCTCTGTCCAATCAGAGCTGTGTACCTCCTCAAGTAACCACGCTGGGTTTCCAGCTCTGAGATGTCAACGTTTTTCTTTTTTCTTTCCTCCTTTCATTGACGTACAATTGACATAAAACACTGTGTAAGTTTAAGAAGTACAAGGTGTTGATCGGACACACTTAAACACTGCAAAGTGATTACTACTCCGGTGGTGGTGGTGGTGGTTTAGTCGCTAACTCACATCTGACTCTTGTGACCCTGTAGACTGTAGCCCACCAGGTTCCTCTGTCCATGGGATTTCCCAGGCAAGAATACTGGAGTGGGTTGCCATTTCCTTCTTCAGGGCATCTTCCTGATGCAGGGATTGAACCTGTGTCTCCTGCATCACAGGCAGATTCTTTACTATCACCAGGGTTACCAGTATAGCCTTGGCTAACATCTCCATTGTCACAATAATGACCATTTTTTTGTATGTTGAGAATATTTAAGACCTGTCTCTGCAAATTTCTAGTTTAAATACAGTATTATAAACTATAATCACCATGCCATACACTAGATGCTCGGAACTTATTCATCTTTATAACTGGAAGTTTGATCAACATCTCTGACCTACATCTCCCCATTTGCCCCATCTTCAGCCTCTGCTAACCCCCATTCTATTTTCTGTTTTTATGAGTTCAGCTCTTTTAGATTCCATGCCTGATATGATGCAGTGTTTTTCTTTTTCTGTCTGACTTAACTTCACTTAGCATAATACCCTCAAGTTCCATCCATGTTATTGCAAATGGCAGGATCTTCTTCTTTCTCATGGCTGAGTAATATTCTCTTACATGCACACACCATGTTTTCTTTATCCATTCATCCATTACTGGATACTTAGGTTGTTTCCAAACATTAACTACTGTAATGACTTCAGCATTTTTCTGTATCTTCTCAATTCTACATGTATGTGACCTTGGAAGACACATTTAGCTTGTCTGTGCTAAGTTTCCTCATTTTTCTAATTAGGAAAATAATAGGAACTACTTTTTAAAAAAGATATCTTAGTTTTAGAATAAAATGAATTAATATATGGGAAAGGACTTGAGGAATTTCCTATTGTTACTGTTGGTGTTGCTTTCATTATTCTTTTATAAGTAGGTATTATTATTTTCTCCTTGAGAAGAGGAATATATCTTAATCAATTATAAGCCTTCCCAAACATATGTCACAATATAAATACATTAATTGAATTTAGCTCATTGGCTTTATCTTGCAAGTTTTGCATCTTTTTTTTTTAATTTCAGTAGAAACTTTCATCTTTATACTATAGACAATGCAAACCTACACATTTATGCCCAGCTGATGTTTGAAGAATATCTTTAGGAACATATGCTCCTACAAAACAGAGCCTAAAGCAGACTTTGAAGGGCTGACTGATTTAATCAAAGTAAGTTCCTTTCTGCCAGGGGCCTTCAGTCGAAGAGGTATCTTTTTATAAGTTGGGTATCAGCAGGTGGCACTTTTTATATCACACTTTGTTCTGTCTGGAACACATCCTCCCAGATGTTAAGGGAACAGCACACAGTTTTATAAGTCCAAGGTAGCAATCTACTGGAGAGTGTTGCAAGTAGTTTGTTAGAAATAGTAATCAAATGAACAACATGTGTGAATGACTATGACTTGGAGTGAATTCCTCAATGTCTTTGTGATAACTTTATACCCATTGTGTGTGTTAGTCACTCAGTCATGTCTGACTCTGCCATCCCATGGACTGTAGCCCACCAGGCTCCTCTGTCCATGGACTTCTTCAGGCAAGAATAACAGAGTGGGTTGCCATTCCTTCTCCAGGGGTTCTTCCCTGGGATTGAACCTCAGGGATTGAACCTGGGTCTCCCACATTACAGGCAGATTTTTTTTTTTTTTGCCATCTGAGCCACCTGGGAAGCGCATTGTTTCCTTGCATTCTTATATGCTTTTTTGAGCAGGAGAGAAAAGTGAAGGGTACATTTAGTGCACAGGAAATTATTGGCACCACTTGTGTGAACATTGTATGTCCCGTGTGCTAGAGCAGGAGAAAGATTGAGAGCTATGGGTTGAGAGTTATTCATCAAGAAATTGACCATGCACGTGAGTGAAGAAACAAAGGAAATGATTGTGCTTGTTTTGGGACTGCTAAGGTTGCAAACAGAGAAAACATGCCTCCAGCTACACCCTTCCAGGAGCAGCAAATGGAATCAGAATGCAACTTTTGGGGTCGCTCCAACCGTCAGTGGTTTTGTTCACTGGCACATCCAGCAAAACAACTGAAAAGCAGTAATTTGCCTGGGATCAAGTTCCAAATATGGTCCATTTTGAGATGATTAGAGGTGGACATTTGTAAAGCTGGGATTGTATAGTGTAATTGATGATGTCAGAGTTATTTTTGGGTTCTTGATTCTGATTCCAGATGTCTTTCAATAGAAGTAGGCAGGGTGAATTTAAATGGGAAGCTTAGTTGTCAGTAATATTACCCAGTACATCTTTAGTTAGGTGGATATTTTGAAAAATTGTAAGGTGTCATGTACCTTTGAGTGCAAATTGGTCTTGTGAATAACCATTATTCATACCCGGGGTGACCATGTAATTTATCATTCAGACCAGGGACACTCTCCAGAGAGTGAAAGGGGTGCTATTAATAATTACATTGGAACAACAGGTATAACTGGGACTGTCTCAAACAATTTGGGACATTGAGACTTCTTATTTATATCTTGTGAGTGGAGACGAGTATTCAATCATTCAACGTACACAGTCCCTCTGAGGCTTCTTGTCTTGTCTTTTTTTTAAACCAGTTCTCTTCCCACAGACCCCATTGCCTCTCTCTTTACTCCACGGTGCATGGAAAAAGCCTTTTATCACATTTATCAGGGCAGTTATATGTTGAGCTGTTTATGAGTTTGCTCTGTATTCCCACTCTTCCACGAGACCTTGCACTTCCTGGAAACAGGGCACATGCATTCTTACCCATCTCTCTACTTATTTATTTATATTGTGGTGAAGATCACGTAATATAACATTTACCATCTTAATAATTTGTAAGTATATATAGTACAGTGCATGTGCCTTCTTGTGTAACAGGTCTCTGGAGATATTTCATCTTGCAAAACTGAACTCTTTGGACAGCAACTCCCCTTCCCACTAGACCCCACAGTCCCTGGAAATCACCATTCACGTGTCTTTTTGTGGCTGGTTTGTTTCACTAAGCATGAACTCCTTCAGTTTCAGCCATTTGGTAGCGTATAAAAGTATTTTCTTCTTTTCTTTTTCAGGCTGTCTAGTATTCCATCGTATATGTACACCACGTTTTCTTATCTATTCATTCATTGATGGGTGTCTACACACCCATCAATGCTTCTGTCTCTTGTCTGTTATGAGTAATACTGCAGTGAATGTGCAAGTGCTAACCTCTCTTCAAGGTCCCGTTTTCAATTTTCTTGGGTATATACCTGAAAGTGTGCTAATGCTGAATCATGTGATAATTCTATATGTAGTTTTCAAGGGCATCTTAATACTCTTTTTCACAATAGTTGCACCATTTTACATTCCCACCAATAGTGCCCAAGTGTTCCAATTTCTCCGCAGCCTCACTAACACTTGCGACTTCTATTTTTCTTTTCTTTTTTTGATAGTGGCCATCTTTAATGAGTCCCTGGTGTCTTAGATGGTAAAGAATCTGCCTGCAATGTAGGAGACCTGGGTTGGATCCCTGGGTGGGGAAGATCCCCTGGAGGAGGAAATGGCAACCCACTCCAGTCTTCTTGCCTGGAGAATCCCTAGGACGGAGGAGCCTGGCGGGCTGCAGTCCATGGGTTTGCAAAGAGTTGGACACGACTGAACAAGCAACACTGTCACTTTCATCTTACCTGTTGTTAAGTATTAGCTCATGGTCATTTTGATTTGCATTTCCTTGATGATTTAATGATGTTGAGCATCTTTTCATATGCTGGTTGGCATTTCTCTGTGACTTAAGTTTTTCATTAAGTGTAAGGTGTCTTTCCTTTGAGAGGAGGCTTTCACAGTGAAGGTTCAGAATTGATCGAAATAACGTAGAAAACACCATGTGTTGTAAATGGCAATGGCACTGGATCTCTATTCTTTCTCTTGCCTCATTTTATCTCTTTTACTCCATCTTACCTCACTCTCCCTGCCTATGGGCACAAGGAGGGGAAAAATTACAGGATTCCTCTTGTACAAGAAAGACTTTGGATGTAGGGGAAGTCTTTATTTATGTCTTTTCTGGAGAAATATATTTTGCTTTCATTTTTCTCATGACTCATGCTTTCTGTCTACTAAGACATTATTCAATGTAAAATTTTCTCTTTTCAGTTAAAAATAAAAGACCCCTAGGCTTAAAAACAAACACATGGACAGAATCTGGGCTTATCTTTGGTAGTGAAAATACAGCCTGAACATACCAATTCATATGCAATATTTCAAACAAACAAAAATCAATGAAATCATTATGGTGATACTGACAAGCTTTTTAATAAAGGTGTTTGGGTGAAACTTCTTTGGTGGTTTGGTTGCTCAGTCATATCTGACTCTTGTGGCTGCATGGACTATAGCCCACCAGGCTCCTCTGTCCATGGAATTTCCCAGGCAAGAATACTGGAGTGGATCTTCCCAACCCAGGGATCAAACCCACTTCTCTTGTGTTACAGGTAGTCTCTTGCATTGCAGGTGTATTCTTTAGCGACTGAGCCACCAGGGAAGCCCGAAACTTCTCTGGCTTGATATAATTTGGGGACATCTAAGTTTTCACATGCAGGAATTCAGTACATGCTGATCCCCAGTATGTAATTCAGGACCAGAGATGAATTAGAAGACTCTTGGGGGTATCCTTCTACAGAGACCTAGCTTGGAGGATTTGCTGCTGTGTTTCTGTGGCTGAGCTACTGGGGGCTGGCTCTATAAATGAATGGGAGGCTGATAGGAGCCAAAATGACTCACAGGGAAGTCCTTAAAGTTTGGTCGGATTGGGAGTGAGAGGGAGAAAAAGCAGCAGCAAGGAGGTGAATGAACACACTGAGAGGACTTTGTCTCCACTAGGCAGTGTCTCTGATCTGTAAAATAAGGATGATTAATTCTTATCTACTTTGTGGAGATGTGGTGAAGATTATGAAGGAAAATAATTTTGAAAGCACCCTTGAGGGTGAAATGCTTTCTGTAAATATAAGGCATTTTATGTCACGAAAGAAAAGGAAATAGAATTTTGTAGGCCAACCTTTCCCTAACTTGATATCCACCTATCTTTATGAAATTTCCAAAGAGTGTCTTGGGAAGAGGAATAAAACCTGTAATCAGTAACCTCACTTCTCTCAGGTAAGGAAGGCAGCAACATGAGGAGGAATCCAACAGTAGAAGGAGCTCCAACTCCATGAAGAAGCGAGGCACATGGTACCCCACCATCTGGTCTTTACTTTAGCTGAGAAAACTATCCTGAGAACCTTGATTCAGTTGGGTCTCAGTGTCATACTTTCAAGATGCAGTCAAGTTAGTCAACAAAACAGCCAGACTACTTGTCTGTTGGAACTGACTAATTATTGCATTGTTTTGATTTATATTTTCTGCCCACTTGACCTCCTGAATGGACAACAAATTGTAGACAAGGCTAATGCATAGGAGGGCTTCCCTGGTGGCTCAACCATAAAGAATCTGCCTGCTAATGCAGGAGACATGGATTTGATCCCTGGGTAGGGAAAATCCCCTGGAGGAGGAAATGGCAACTGACTCTAGTATTCTTGCCTGGGAAATCCCACAGAAAGAGGAACCTAGTGGGCTATAGTCCATGGGGTCTCAAAAAAGTCAGACACACCTTAGCGACTAAACAACAACAATGATGTATAGGAAGAACCCCTGTGAGTCAGGCTAAGCCCTGTGGATGACTTGCTCTCTGTAAATATGATGTTTAAACCGACTTGACAAATAGGAGGAAAGCAGATTTAGTACATGTTTTCCTGTCTTAGACATCAAACTTTGGTTCACAATGGCTTGAAGTTCAACATTATACAAGAAACTCAGAACCAGTCATTTGTCTACATAAGATTTTAATTTTGAAAAAAAATAAAAAAGAAAACAGAAAGCAAGTAAATGGTACTACACGTGTGTGAATGTGTGCTTAGTTGATTCAGTCATGTCTGACTCTTTGCGGTGCTATGGACAATAGCCTGCCAGACTCCACTGTCCATGGGATTCTCCAGGCAGGAATACTGGAGTGGGTTGCCATACCCTCCTCCAGGAGATCTTCCTGAACTAGGCATCAAACCTGTGTCTCCCGTGGTTCCTGCGGCTCCTGCATTGCAGGAGGATTCTTTACTGCTGAGCCACCGGGGTAACCCAAATGGTACTACATGTCAGAATAAAGTTTTAATAAATATCTTCTGTATAAATAAACATCTATGAATGCCTGACATTTGCTGTCAATTCTCAGGACACCCTCGGATAATTCAACTGCATATATAATAAAAAACTGCCGTTGCCATTATATACTGCCACTTTTCTGCCTACTTGTTACAGCTTTAGTTCCTATCATGGCCTCGCCCATGTCATTGGGCAAGTTAATTCATCTCACTGTGTTTAATTTTATTTAATATAAAACGAACATTTTTATTTCTATGTCATTGAGATTCTACGAAGATCAAGTACATAAAGACCTTAGCATAGTTCTTTGTTTAAATGTGCTTTAAAATACTAGTAAGTGCCACCAGCAGGACTGCAGTGTAGAGATGGGTCCTTCTGAGGCTCTGGCTTCACCAGAGGGTAAAAGACCAGAGTTTTGGCTATTAAGCTTAGCATGGCTTCTCCTGTGTAACTCTTCAACCATCTCCCGCTATCCAACAGCTCACTGACTGGTCATCTCTGGGCTAAGATCCTGACTCTTGCTTTCACTCTGCCAGGCGGTCTCTGTCTCCAGGTCTGCACATGCCACCTTCTTCGCATCATTAGGTCACAGCCTGAGCATCACCTGGGCCCCCTAGACCACTGGGCTCAAGAGGTGTCTCATCTTTAGTCATCAGCCTATTTCTGACTCAGTTCTTTTTTTTTTTTGCAAACTTTAAAAAATTATATTCTTATTTTTTTGGCTGCTCTGGGTCTTCATTGCTTCACATGGGCTTTCTCTAGTTGCAGCAAGAGGGGGCCACTCTCTAGCTATGGTGTATAGGCTTCTCATTGTCGTGACTTCTTGTGTTGGTAGGGCATGGGCTCTAGAGCGCTCGGATTTGGGTATTTGTGGCCCACGGGCTTAGTCACTTCTCGGCATGTGGACTCTTTCCAAAGGAGGGATCAATCCCCTGTCCTCTGCACTGGCAGGTGGATTCTTAACCACTGGTCCACCAGGGAAGCCCTCTGTCTCAGTCCTTCTGGCGTCTTGCTCTGGTACCCAGAACTGTATCTGGCATGTGATCTAGTGTTTATCACATTCTTTTTTGGAAGAATAGATGATTATTGTTGCCTAAGTCAATTTTTTTTTCTTTCATTTTAAAACTTCACAGACAGTCCTATTGAAGAGCAGATGGCTTTATTCGAGATAAATACGCTTCCACTTGCCTCAAATCCAATTTATTTGTCTCCTTTCTGCATCTTTCCAAACTTGAACACTTGCTAGGTAAAATTTTCATTTACTTACTCTGCTATTTCAGTGTGTGCAAGCCACAAAAGCAGGTATCTAGTTCGTCTTAGCTTTGCTGTGTCCTCCGTGAGCTGACAAAATACATTTGGCCACATGTTTATATCTGCAAATAAATGTGTCTGTGGAATGGAGATGTATCTGTACTAAATGAATTGGGAATGTCTGTTTGAACATACAGAATTATAGCTGCATCTTTCTAGCTATTTCAGAAGTTAGTATTTGAAAAATCAATGTCCTCTTTCATATTTCTGTGTATATTCTGACTATATCTTAGTCCATTTATCCAAAGAGCAAATTAAAATAAATATTGTTGATAAGCCTGGCTGTGCTTTTATTATTTTTTTTCAAACCCCTTTGAAAGCTTTTTTCCTTTCCATGAAATTGGTTTCAGTTTATTTCCAAATAGAATTTGTTATATTCTGGTTTTCAGATGGAATTATCCTGAAGTTAGGGGCTTACCAGGTGGTTCAATCTTAAAGAACCCTGCCTGCCAATGCAGGAGACTCTGGTTTGATTCTTGGGTCAGGAAGATCCCTTGGAGAAGGAAATGGCAATCAACTCCAGTATTCTTGACTGAGAAATCCCATGGGCAGAGGAGCCTGGTAGCCTACAGTCCATGGGGGTCACAAAAAGAGTCAGACACGACTAAACACCACCACCATCCTAAAGTTAACTGTTTTATAGGAATCACTTTCCTTAATAGAAGTTAACATAGTAATAATGTGAGCTAAATTGTAATGTTTAAAACTTATAATGTTGATTACAGTGTTATATTTGTGATACCTTTATTTACATAGATTTATTTCTTTAAAAGAACATTTTTAAAATAAGTTATGTATTTGTAATAATTATGGGTAACCATAGTAAAGAATGAATACTTCCCAGATGGCAGTTTTGACAACCAGTGACTGGCACCTAGACCAGGTTTAGTGTCAAGTAAGAGTTTAATAAAGGTCTGCTAAATGAATCTTTAGCATGTTATATAGTATTTAGCATCCCTGGGAGCATGGAAGCTTCCAGAAATAAAAAAGCAAGACAATTTGCTAAATCTGGGAAAGTGTTAGTTCTTTTACATCTTATTTTCTGACATTATTTATAAAGAACTGACATCAATTCTCAAGCTACTAAATTTTATTTTAGAGAAGAAACCAAGAGAAAAGAAGAGAGGTATAGTATCTTTGCTCAGTTCAGTTCAGTCGCTGAGTTGTGTCCAACTCTTTGCGACCCCATGGACTGCAGCATGCCAAGCTTCCCTGTCCCTCACCAACTCCTGGAGCTTGCTCAAACTCAAGATAAACATTTGGAAAGCTCTAACTAAATATTCTAAAGTTTGAAAAGTCCTTGATTTCAAATGCCAAGTGTACTTCAGTGGGTGGTGCTGATTTAACCTATGGTTCTTATTCTTTTTAAAAATATTGCAGCTTCTAAAAAGTTCTCAAACAAAATAACTCAAAAGCTCTGAAATTTAGACTATGAAAATAATTAAGAAAATGCAGAAAGGGCACTGGTAGATTTTTAAAAACTATTTTAATACAAGATTAATAGCAATTTTCTATCCAAATCAGAAATGAAAAATCTTAACCCAAATCATATTCATTTGACAGTCACATAAAATTTTAGGTTTGATTGGTGCACACATTTGTCCTGTATATATGTTATGCATATGCACACAGAGACCTCACTACTACACCAATTTGAGTTGTCTTTTCATCGAAGTACCTCATTACAAGGCAATGTCAAAGATTCCAGTACCTATGCAACTTTCACTGAGGTTCAAAGGGCCCCATGCCAGGCTGAGTCCCGGGCTGTAGCAAACTGTGTTATAGCAAGGCTCCAGGATGCATACAAATCAATACTGTCTTTGTAGAACTTGGCCTAAAACCAAACACTGGCTAATGTCTCCACCAAGGAGGAACACACTGCAAATTTATAAGTTATGGTCTCCTTTACGCTTCTGTTAGCAAAGCTAAACTCCCCCTCTCCTCCCCTTCTTTTTCTAAACTTAGAAGTCAGATTTGTTAGTGACTGTAAGTAAATGAGTTTGAATTTCAGCAAGTTTTGGATAAGTCAAAACTTGCATCTGCTAACCCTTCCACCATTCATCCAACCACCTGATAATTAGCCTTGCAAAGAGAAATAATAAAAGGATCACAACTCAGGCATCTGCTAAGGTTTTATTCCTCCTTGAGGACTTTAGTTGGTGTTCAGTGTGTAGCCAAAACATGTATGTAATGGCTAAAGAATTAAAGTAGGCTAATGTCTGCAGCAGGGAATATAAATTAAATATCAGGGTTCTGCGTCCGATAGTATTTTCAGTGTGTTTGATGTACAGAATGCTACTTTTACAATGACTACTGCTTGTCAATGAATAATCATGTTTTTCGGTGTAGGCAAAGTAGTATTTTCTATCCCTTACAATTAAAGCAAGTAATACAAGATATTAATCTGGTTAAGACACTGTAAGGGAATCAGATTGCTAGTGCTAATGCTGTTCTATGATGGCTCTAATCAAAGTCCTGACTTGAACCTTCATTCAAATGAGAGAAGATCATCGTGTCTGTCCTTTAATGCAGAACCATAAGCGGAGCGCGAACTCATGAATTTGAAATCCATTCTTCTCTGCTTAAGACTTTAGCCTCTGTTTAGTTTTTGTTATAACATATACAAAGTATAATATACACCAATTACAGACGTGTATTTCTGTTAGAAAAATACATATTATAACTAAAGAACATGTAAATAGAGGCACTTCAATAAGCTAAGTGTTTGCAGTTATGAGCATCACCCAACTGTTTCTAGCGTCCGATTTCAGTGAGTCCGTTCCTCTCTACTCATAACAGAGGTTATGATGTGATTACAGAATTTAGGGGACTTCAAAGCCAAGTGAGGGCAGGTTAGGAAAAACAGTGGAGTATCATCGCATCCCCTATCACTATGCTAAAATGAAAGAAATTAATTTGGTGGTGCAGGGAGGGGGAAATTCCAAAATACTTATTGAAATGGGTTAACTAGATTAAACTAATTCCCTTAGGGTACAAAAAAATTCTCATGTCAAATTAGTCTAAAAAATCATATGATGGGGTGGGATGATGATAAAAAGCAGGAAGTACAATTTGAATAATATTTTGACCACATCCATGTGGGTGACGATTACTGTGGCATCATTAACTGATAGTGATGTCAGCTTTCTGCCTGGCTCATAGAGTTCACTATAGCTCACCAATATGAATAATATTGATAACGAAGGTGTGGAAACAAATGAAGCAGGCATTTATATATTATTGGTGTGTTTAGTGTGTACAGAACATGGGTTCACATTCATTAATATAAGGTGTATTCACATACATGCACAAAACTCTCTGGGGAAGAAAGCACAGGGAAAACAAGGCATTCTGATCTATTTCACAGAAAGCAATGCAGAAATATTTTTTTTAAAAGGAAAGACTTGGAGCTTAAAGCTATGAAAACAAGTGATGACTCAAATATTCTGGAAAATCAAGATTGATTTAATTTGTATTGCACCTTAATTACTGGAGAAAGACAATACTGCTTTCTGAACATACAATGCAGTGAGCAACATAAATGATTGGTCCTTCATAGAGATGCTTTATGTGTAATTGGTGCTAGGAAGCTGAAGTTTGGCAGTGAAATGAATGGTTTTCTAGACGTATGGAATGCCAAATTAGATTAAGTGTTAATTTCTTAAAGATTTAAATGAAAAGATGCCATAAAGTCTCTCAGAATCCTACGTTCCATATTTGCATACAATAGCAAGAGATGCTTCTAAATACTTTCAATTTTGCAAAAGTGCTCAAATATACTTAATACTATTGTGCTGCATATGTTCTACGTAAGTGTGATGACTAAATCGATAACTAATTATAACTTTGATGAGTATGGAGATAAAAAATACCATTTATGTGTCACGACTGCCAATGGGTTATTTAACACGTGACTGGCATACTATGGTGTCTTGAAGCATTACTTTTCCCAACCCCAGAAGCATCATAGAAACCAAAAAAATAAAAAGCATGGATAGCCAACTGTATTCATAAAGCCCCAGTTTGGTTTATTTTGCTTCTCTCTGTCAAGGGGAGCATCATGCCTGGGTTTGGCACACCTGGTGGAAGAGTTAGGCTATAAATCAGCCTGTTAAATGAGGACATCACTTCAAGTGCCAAGCAGGAATCCTAGGCTGAAGGCATTGTCCTGAAAGCAATGGTTTTGCATGAATAACACATTCCTTGCACGTACAGTTTCCATGACCGGTACAGTTCTGCACACCCATGGCTCTGCCCACAAGTAGGTACAGTGTGGAGCACCCAGGGCAAAGCACACTCATGCGAGAAAGGTGTGCCCTGGCAAACTTTTAATAAATGGACAGTTAGATACGTAAAAAGTTCTCTTTCTTGATTCTTGGTGCTCACAGATAATTGAGGAATCCCTTCTCTGAGCAGCACAAAACAAGAAGAGCTGGTTGACAAAACATTTTCGTTACAAAGGTGTGTCAACCCTGAGCTTGGAATTAAGAAGTTAAAATCTGTGATTTATATATATATAGATATAAAAATAGATGATCATACTAAGACTAAAAAAGTGAAAGAAATCTCCATGTCAATACTATATATATATATTTTTTGTCTTGACGTGTTGTTGTGAGTTATTTTGTAAGAGAATGCCCTTGTGATGCAGAAACCAATTGACACAAAGTAAACAGTTAAAAATGAAAACTCACTTATGGATTGAATTGTTCATTGGTTCATTAAAAGAACTCTTCTTTGGGGGAGGTAATGAGCACAGGGCAGAAACATCTGATTTCATATCAAGCCTGTGGCTAAAGCAAAGCGATTGTACTGTTGATGATTGTTTTTATTTCAGACCCTTGAGGGGGATGAGTTCATGAGAGTGTCCACTAGTAACTGAAAATGAAGCAAAAAGTCTGTGCCAATTGGATACAGTGGACAGACACTGTATTATAAAGTGTGTAATTAAAAGAATTAAGAAAAATGATGCCATTACTGAAATTGAAATCGGGCAAGGTAAGAGAGAGGTGCTGAGCTGTAGCAAATTTTGCTTTCATAGTAAAGATGGAATTCTAAATTTACCCTCAGTACCTCCAAATCAGCTGGGGCATTGTGTGGTTAGCGTGCAAGACCTCCAAGACAACAGTGTTTTTTTCACTACATGAAAAAAATGTCAAACTTTCTCCCCATAAGCATTTTGTAACCCTGATTTGTTACTGAAAAGCTTACACTGGGAGCTGGCTGGCAATGCCAAACTTACGGCATTAAAGCTCTTTTATTTTTCTCTCTTGTTTGCTTCTTTGTTCCAATTGCAGTTGTCTTGGGGTTTGGCCTGATTTTGCAAGGAAAATGATCTTTTCTTCCTATTTTTTTTTAATGGGAAAAAAAAACTCACAACGTGAGATTCCTTTACTTCTGCAGCATAAAAGCAAATGAAGGTAAGAAAATCTCCTGGTACGAAAGATTTGAGTAAGAATTCTCTAGAATAAACAAGGTCCCCACAGATAGCTGAAGGAAAGAGGAAGCAGTCCAGTCTGGCGCCCGGTACTCTTTGGGAAAACAAAAAGGGAGGCAGAGTACAGTACTGCCCTCTTCTCGGAAACCGGTAAGTTTTTGCGGCATGGGCCACTGCCCAAGGGTGTAAGAAAAGAAGTGAGTTGGCCGTTCCAATAGCTAAAATGCAGTTTCATCTGACCGAAAACCCAGGATTATCTGCACAGTCTCTGCAGTGCCAGGGTGACGCAGACGAGAGATCCTGAGAGCAGGGAGTGGCCCGGCTGGGCAGCAGAAGAGTCTACTTCTCTCCGGTCGGGATCCACCGCGGGGGCCTCTGTGCTGACAAACTCAAACTCTGTAGGACACACGTCATCCATGCACCCACTGCCACTCCCTGAGCCGCTGGATTCGTCGCCTGGCACGGACAGATGGAAAAAGAGAGTTAGAGCCAAGCCAGCAAAGAGTGGGGCACAAAAGAAATTTGGGCATGTTGGTAGAAGACCCTCTCACCCCACCCTACTAGGCTTATTTTTAATAGACAGGTTTGTGATGGGTGGGTGGACTGTATCTAAATAAAAAGCAGAGACATCACTATGCTGACAAGAGTCCATTTTAGAGTCAAAGCTATGGGTTTTCCAGTAGTCATGTATGGATGTGAGAGCTGGACAAGGCTGAGCATTGAAGAACTGATGCTTTCGAACTGTGGTGCCGGAGAAGACTCTTGAGAGTCCCCTGGACAGCAGAGAGATCAAACCAGTCAGTCCTAAAGGAAACCAACCCTGAATATTCACTGGAAGGACTGATGCTGAAGCTCTAATCCTTTGGCCACCTGATGCCAAGAGTTGACTTGTTTGAAAAGATATCCACAGTTATCCAACTGAAAAAACATGGAGATCCCAGATCCAGTGAAAGGGCCATACCCACCGTGTTGGAATCTGAAATGAATTTCATATTCTGGCCAATATTTCAATTATTTTAAGAACTTTCATTCTTTGCTCATTTTAAAAACTCTGAGCTATTGTTCTTAGGAGGTATCATGCCTTTAGAAAAGATTTTGAAAGGATATTTTAAAGGAAACCATTGAAGAGGGAAATCAACAATGGAAGTAAGAAATCAGAGAATGGCAGCATGTAACTGTGGAAAGCACAGCTGGTTATTACCATTTTTGGCTACTTTTTCCACTGCTGTTCTCCTCCTAAGTGCAAGGATGGATACTGACTTGACCGTTGGTTGACAGACCATGGCCTGCAGGCCTGCTACTTGTTTTTGTATGGCTCTCAAGCCTGGGCTTCCCAGGTGGCACTAGAGGTAATGAACCTGCTTGCCAATGGAGGAGACACAAGAGATAAAGTTTCGATCCCTGGATTGGGACGATCCCCTGGAGGAGAGCATGGCAATTTTCTCTAGTATTCTTGGCTGGAGAATCCCATGGGGCCTGGCAGGTTACAGTCCATAGGGTTACAAACAGTTGGACATGACTGAAAAGATTTAGCACGCACACACCCAAGAAGGATTTTCTATAATTCCAAGAATGGTTTTTATACATTCGCAGTGTTTGAAAAAACACAAATGAGGAATAATATTTTGTGATATGTGAATAGCGTATATCTGAACTCTAAACCTCAGTGTCTGTATGTCAAGTTATACTGGGACACAACCATGGTCATTCACTTATGGACTGTTTAACTATGCATTCACGTATGGCCCTCCAAACTAAACGTATTTAATATGTGGCTATTTACAGAAAATTTTGCCATTCTCTGCTTAAAACCAACACCCAGGTATCCACCTCGTATGCTTTCTCAGCCTGGCATCTTCCCTACCTGCCCAAAATACCTTCTGGGACTGCTCTATTCCCACTTCTGACCACTTGGTTCATGATTCTTAAACCCTGTATCTCAGACTTGGGTCTCAGGTAAGTCTCCATCAATTACTGGTTGTGGTGGGTTAGTTGCTCAGTTGTGTCTGACTCTTTGTGACCATATGGACTGTAGCCCTTCAGGCTCCTCTATCCATGGAATTTCCCAGGCAAGAATACTAGAGTGGGTTGCCGTTTCCTTCTCCAGGGAGTCTTCCCAAACCTAGGGATTGAACTTGGGTCTCCAGCATCGACATGAAGATTCTTTACCAATTGAGCATCAGTTACTAGCTACGTGAAAGTACTTATCCCCACTGGCAACTCTATTATTCAACTGTTTGCTTTCTTGTTCCCTCCCTGAAAATGTACACTTCCTGAGGAAGGGCAGACACTTTGTATATCCTGCTCATTTCTGTATCTGCACTGGTTTTAATGATCCCTGGCATACAGAAGGTGCACAGTAATTAAATTAATCATTATTTTAACTGAATAATTAAATATGCCTTGGACACTTTTTTCAACTTCTGTGTTTCCTCAACTCAATATCTACGGACAATAACGTTTACCTTGTTGAGGATGGTGAAGACTCCCTGAAAATATATGAGGGCACCAAACCCCCTGTGTACAACGATGCTTAATAGGAAGTATTTTGTTGCTCCAGCAAAGGCAACTTAGGTTTTAACCTGCTGTCTTTTATTTAAGTCAGTTAGCCTGGTTAGGCCCTGCTTGTTCACTTGTAAAAGTGAGAATAATCCTATCTATTCCTACAATTGTTATAAGGGTGAGATAAGTGTTAAAAGTGAGATAATGTTCTTGGGAGGGCTTAGGAAACTAGTAATGGTTTCCATGGCGTAGTAATGACGTCATAGTAATGATGTTTACTATTTCCCCCATGCACTCCATGGAGCCCATTCAATAGCCCTAAATGCCTCCCTGCTGGCCTGAAATGGTGATGCATATGTTGAGCTGCTCCCAAAAGACTAGTGCCTTCTTGACTGCTAGACAGTGGTACTCAAGAGAAGCCAAGGTGATATCAGTGCTCTTCCAATACCTCCCCACTAAGCAAGGCTCAACTCAGTGCAACTTTATTTATTTATTAAAAATTTTTTTCAGCTTTTTTTGGCTGTATCACATGACACGCAGAATCTTAGTTCTTGGACCAGGAATTGAACCATATCCCCTATAGTAGAAGTTCCATGTCTTAACCACTGGATCGCCAGGGAAGTCCCCAGTGTAATTTTTGTTTTCTTAATGGGACATCTAAGATACCACATAAGAGCACTTGAATATACTATACCAGGCTCTTAACATTTTCTCTAATTTATCTTTAGTGGCTTTCACAAGGGGGAAAATGTCCATGAATTAAATTCAGAGATATCGCAATTGCTAAGGGAATTGTTTTAAACACTGGTATTATGAACAAGAAGTTACATAACCTTTACAGAGATATTATTGAGGTGATTTAGAATATTAAAAATGTGGTAAGCAAATAATGACGGGAAATTCTAGCTGAGAAAAATAATGGCTCTGTCTCTTTCTGAAAAGGAATCACAAATGCAGGTATTTAAGGGGCGAGTTTTAAAAATGTCAGAAGCAATAATGGTAATGATGACTATAAGATGTGATAGTGGTTTATAAGACAGACACTATCCTAAAATGATCTTCCCTGGTGGCTCAGATGGTAAAGAATTTGCCTGCAATGCAGGAGACCTGGCTTCAATCCCTGGGTGAGGAAGATTCCCTGGAGAAGGAAATGGCAATCTATTCCAGTATTCTTGCCTGGGAAATCCCATGGACAGAGGAGCCTGGTGGGTGATAGTCCATGGGGTCAAAAAGAGTTGGGCATGACTGAATGACTAACACTTTCACTTTCGTCCTAAAACAGGAGGTCAAGTTTGAGATGCTGAGGTTACAGAAAAGTGATACTCTTAAGTGTTGCTGATTTTTATTTTCTTTTTGGGGGAAATGGAGCAGGATGTCTTCTCCAGGACGGATCTTAAGTTTTGCTGATTGACATGTATACAACTTCTTTAGGTCAGAGAGGAGAGAGAACCAAGGCCAACATCAACTAATTCTTATGTATCGTGAATTATTTAATCCAATAGTGATTCTCTGATGACAAAGTGCTTTATTAGACAGAGAAGATAGAAAAGATAAATTGAGAGGAGTGAAGTTAAGAAATGAGCAGAGGAGAAGCAGCAAAGGCTAAAACCTAGTGTGATTTTCTCTTCTGAAGAGGGAAGGAGACATTTAGCAAAGAGGCAGAGAAATACTGGGAGGACTGAGAAAGTTTACAGCAAATTTATCAGGTTGGCAATAATCTTGCACTTAGAAAGTTAATTTTTGAGTTATTTTAAATGGAATTAAGCTCCAAAAATTTTCTGCAGGGGAAAACTCAGTAGAATTATGGTTAAGACTCAGATGACTTCATGTCTCCCATATGTAACCTGTTTCTTTCTATCTCATTAATTCAACCACATAGCATCATCTTTTGCTTCAGTGATCAGATTATAGAATCACTGGCAACTCCACATCTTATGTTCAAGGAATCTTCTCCCAAGAACTCTCTCTATAGGAATATATATTTTTAAAAAACCAATAAAACAGAAAACAACAAACAAACAAACAAAAACCCCTTGCCTTTATAGTTACATGTCTAGAAACCACTTAGACAAAGCCCAAATATGGTTACTTTCATTCAATGTGCACTTAATAGTCTTTCAAAATCATTTTTGGGGTTTTGTAACCTTTAATAAAATATTCATCTGCAATATTACATCAGCATTTTAGTATTTCACTCAAGATTTCAGATATAAAAGTCAGTGGGTCGTGTATGTGCAAAATTGGAGAGAGAACAATATAACTGATTTCATGGCACATGAGATATTCATCTTAGCTCCTTTACACATGGTCTCAAACAAACCTCCTCACAATCCTAACTCAGGAATGCTTCCCTGAAGTGATCCTGAGTGATCTTGAGGACATTCTTCTCTTGGTGGTTGGGAGGAAGGATGGAAGTTTGAGGCAGAGACATAAATGCTGATGGGGAAGGGGAAGGGGAAAACATACTTTGCTGTCTTGTAGTTAATGGATTAACTGGCAGACGAAACTCAACTTCAGTTTTGGTACAATTGAATGTCAGCCATGGAAACTACTCCTTAGGAGCAGCTATGATTTTTGTAGTATCCTAGAGATCAGGGCTCTCTACCCAAAGGACTATAAAGAACTTTGCAGATGGGGTAAGAATTACACAAAAGAGCCAAAGTACACAGTGCTCTTAAAGAAAAATTATGATAAACTTATTTATAAGGCAGAGACAGACTTACAGACTCAGAGAACAAACTTATGGTTACCAGGAGGGAAGTGGGGGAGGGATAGTTTGGGAGTTTGGGATCACTAGGTACACACTGCTATATTTAAAATGAATAACCAGCAAGGACCTACTGTATAGCACAGGGAACGATGCACAAGATTCTGTAATAACATAAATGGGAAAATGTTTTGCAAAAGACTAGATACATGTACATGCATAACTGAATCACTTTGCTATACACCTGAAACCAACACAACACTGTTAAACATCTCTGTTGCTGTTGAGTTGCTAAATTGTGTCTGACTCTTTGCAACCCCATGGACTGAGGAGCCCAGTACATGGGATTCCCCAGGCAGGACTACTGGAGTGGGTTACCATTTCCTCCTCCAGGGGAACTTCCTGACCCAGGGATTGAACCCGAGTCTCTTGCATCTCTTGCATTGGCAGGCAGATTCTTTATCACTGAGCATTCAGGGAAGCTCTCTAAATGACAATGCTCCAATAAAAAACAAAAATTAAAAAGATAAAAATAAAATTCTTTCTTTAAAAAAACAAGTTACAGAATGATCTTCTATAATGGTTTTCACTCTGGAGGGTACTGATAAAGGCTATCTTACTCGTGTCCTGGAAGTTGACATCATTGCCATTGTAAGCGTTCTTCAGTTTGTTGGTCATCACGCGGAGAGCCATGATCTGCTGCCTGATGAACGTATCGGGCCGTGTGATGTCCACATCCACCTCTGGGTTGTTGATCTGGTTGGTCAGCCCGTCATTCATGATCTCAGGCAAGTACCTGCAGGGCACAGAGGAAGAAACTGGTTGGGGTGAAGCAGGAGCGACCTTGAAACCAAATTCTGCCATGCTCTTTCTAACAGTGAATCCGGATGTTGGCAAAACCTGGGCTTGGTTTCCTGGTAGTGAAAACAAGGCATACATTTTCCCAGAGAGAGAGAGAGAGAGAGAGAGAGACATGGCTAAAATGGCTTTAGAGTTGTCTTTAAATGACACTGAATTCTCATGTAGGCTTGCCTACAAATAAATGCTCACCTGAGGACTACCAGAAATTATTCCTTAAAATTAGTTACTCTGTTTCCCTCCATCCCAAATGTTAAGATGGTTAAGTCAAGGACTTGACAGTTCACTCAGTGATCCTATAATTTTCCTAGTAGGACCTGAACTTGTAAATTATACATGACCTTAGAGGGTTCCCTTGTATGAGGTTGCTCTTCCTCAGTTGAGGAGGTCTGGTCACAGGTTTGAATCAGAAGCAAATTTTGGATACAAAAATCATCTTTGGAAAGTTGGAGGAGCAACCAGTGATCACTAGAATATTTTAAGTGCCCATTAGGATTTTTATTTTGTACTAGAATTTTGGGTCTAACTCATTACTGAGTAGGAGAGTAAAATCTAATGTCAAATTTATATCACCATTTTTTAAAACTTGTGCTCACGTCAAATTGCCAGTCCTTCCAATGTCAACTGCTTAAGCTGCCCATGTGTATTTATACCAGCAGAGACTGAAGATCTTAGCAAATTGCTTGCAGCACCAGACTCCTTACTCTTGTGGCTCATCTGCTTTCAGTCCCTCTCCTCCTCTCATAAGGTTCTCACACAAACAGCTTCTTTCCTGCTTCCTGTGTCCCAAGTTGGAGCACAGAGGGCTACAGCAGCTTCAGAATTCCTTGCCTCCCCCTACTCCCGTCTTTCCTTTCTAGCACATCCTACATGACCAGTCTGGCTAGCCTTCATAAAATGCTGCTTTCATCATGCTATGCTTCTGTAGCTAATCTCCATGGGATGCTTACTAAATGCCAGTCAGTGTGCTAAGCACTTTACCTGCATTACAAAAATTCTATTTCTCAGCAAATCTAGGAGGTAGGTACTATTTTATCCCCATTTTGTATAATAGAAAACGGAAGCTTAGTTACTGTGCAAAGTCACAGAGCTAATGGATCTAACTTCAGAGCCCATGTGTCAAAACACTGTTGGATCACAAACTCCAGTTCACACTTTATGGCTCTGCACTCCAAGCCCATTTCTACCTCATCTCTACTTTATCAGGCTTCAATTCTCCTTTCAAGGGGCACTCCTTCTTCCCTAGGGATTCGTCTTATCTTTGCTGGCAACGTACTTTACCATTTAAGTTCCAAATATCTTTAAAGACCCAAGTCAGTCCTCACTTTTTCTTTAAGATGTTTTCCAGCTTATAGGGACCTGCCCATTCCTTCCTGCTTCCCAGGTGGCGCAGTGGTAAAGAATCTGCCTGCCAATGCAGGAGATGCAG
Source organism: Antilocapra americana (assembly GCA_007570785.1). Taxonomy (NCBI): domain Eukaryota; kingdom Metazoa; phylum Chordata; class Mammalia; order Artiodactyla; family Antilocapridae; genus Antilocapra; species Antilocapra americana. Next base: position 805,429 of record ML663566.1, read on the forward strand.
GAGACTTGGGTTTGATCCTTGAGTGGGGAAGATCCCCTGGAGGAGGAAATGGCAACTCGCTCCAGGATTCTTGTCTGGAAAATCCCATGGACAGAGGAGAATCGAAGGCTGCAGTCTACTGGGTCCCTAGTGACTTAGCATGCATGCCATTCTTTCCTAGGCAAGTTCTTTCCAAGTTCAGCAGGGTGTTTTGGGCACTGCACCAAGTCGTCTGCTGAGAGAGGGAGATGGGGCTGAAGGCCAGCCTGAATGTACCTCAGGGCACCAGTCACCAAAAAGGGTGCCTTTTCCTTTCCTTTCCTTTTCTTCTTTGGGAATCTTTTTATTTTAGAAAATTTCACTATACACCAAAGCAGAGACAACAGTATAATGAACCCTGGCATACCCATCTGGGTGCTTTTTTCCCCTAATTCCTACAGAGGCACTATATTTGTCTGGGTTCTGGCAAGAAACAGAGCCCAATGTTCATCGCTGCATTGTTTACAATAGCCAGGACATGGAAGCAACCTAGATGCCCATCAACTGACGAATGGATAAGAAAGCTGTGGTACATATACACAATGGAATATTACTCAGCATTAAAAAAAAAATTCATTTGAAGCAATTCTACTCAGATGGACGGAACTGGAGCCCATTATCCAGAGTGAAGTAAGCCAGAAGCAAAAACAACAATACAGTATATTAACGCATATATATGGAATTTAGAAAGACGGTAACGAGAACCCAGCATGCGAGACAGCAAAAGGAACGCAGATGTATAGAATAGACTCGTGGACTTTGTGGATGAGGGTAAGGGTGGGATGATATGGGAGAAGGGCATTGAAGCATGTTAATTGTCATGTGTCTAATCAATCGCCAGCCCAGGATTGATGCTCGGGGCTGGTGCAGCGAGATTTCCTGGGGGGGAGGGAGGAGGGAGGGGGGTTCTGGAGGGGAAGCATATGTAAACCCATGGTGATATCATGACAATGTATGGCAAAAACAATAAAAAAAAAAAAAAGAAAGAAACAGAGGGCACACTCAAAGGAGCAATAAAGAGAGTTAAAGAAGCAACTGTTTACAGAGGTGTGAACAGGGTTGAAGGAAGCCAGTGTGGTGAAGAACCCTGGGGCTGGCGCAGCAGAACGGCCAGAAGGGATGGAGCTGTTACCAGGATGCACCAGCTCTGAAGCCACGGGATGTGGCCGGAAGATGCTGCAGCTGCCAAAGCAAGGTCCCTCAACGAGGGAGCCGAGCGAATGATATCCTGACCTCTCCAGTCCCTCCTTCTGACCTCTGGCTGCTGCCTCCCATTGGCTGAACCCAACCGGAAGCCAGAAGGAAGGGCTCTCCAGCTGATGCGGTATGTAGAGGTTCTCCTTCAGGACGCAGGCCAAGGTTGGAAGGATGAAGAGTAGATTTCAAGGTAGGGGGAGGGTCAGAACATCCAGCCCAGGCATCTGACAGACTGTTGCTATCATTAGCATTCTTCAACGGCCTCTTCTGATGTGGCTTGAAAGCTGAGAACTTCCCTTTCTCAGAGAGGGTGGGATGATAGGCGAGAATAGTATTGAAACATATACACTGAAAGCAAAAGTTGCTCAGTCGTGTACGACTCTTTGTGATCCCATGGACTGTCCATGGAATTCTCCAGGCCAGAATACTGGAGTGGGTAGCCTTTCCCTTCCCCAGGGGATCTTCCCAACCCAGGTCTCCAACATTGCAGGCGGATTCTTTACCAGCTGAGCCAAAAGGGAAGCCCACTACCATAGTAAAATGGATAGCCAGAGGAAGTCTGAAGTATGATGCAGGGAACCCAAAGTCAGAGCTCTGTGGCACCCTAGATGAGTGGGATTGGGAAAGACGTGGGAGGGAGGTTCATGAGGGAGGAGACATATGTATTCCTAATGCTGATTCATGTTGATTGTATGGCATTTACATATACTATTTACATATACTCATACAATATACTTATGCTTAAAATTCTTCCCCTTCCTGCAGGTTATTTTGCAAATTTCCAAAACCAAAGGCTCTGTTCATCAGCCTCCAAAAGAAGAAATAAAAACATACAAAGGAACTTTTATATTTAAGCCATTTTTCGGGTATTGAAATCATATGCATGATGTTTTTGTGTATGAACTGGTTTATCTATGTCCACCCAGGGATTGAACCTGGGTCTCCTGCCTTGCAGGCAGATTCTTTACCATTTCCACAAGGGAACCCCCATTTTACATCAGAGATCCCCAAATAAGTTCCATGTCTTTATCCATATCTTGAACAACTGACATGATCATGAACAATCATGAGGTTCACTGCATGATGAAAAATAAAACACATAGATTGCATGGCAAATTCTGTTTCATAAAACTTCACCATATTTACTGCCTTAAAAAATGTCCTAATTGAAATGAAAAAGAATCAGGGAACTCTATTTCTTTATTTTTATAGTAAAGCATAACCTCTGTGCTGCCTTTTCACATATCTGGTATACCAATAAAACTTTGTTAGATTCTGAGATTCTTTTTCTGATATACATTCTGAAATATGATATCGATTTACTATTACTGACATTCAATTATATGTGCCAGGTTTGGTGAGTTCTACCTAATCACTAAAGCCCGTTGAAACACACAACCCAAGGGTTGGCCAGCCTCTGCTGGTACAGAAGCTGAGGGCCTGAAAAGTGCTCATGGGTTCTGGTGTTGTCCCTTAACATTATGAACAATGAGCCCTATGGCTGAACCTGTGCTGAGTCAGAGGAGGGCTTTGTTTCTTTCAGCAGCTGTGTGCATGGCCCAGCTAGCTGAGACTCATTTATCAGATGCTGACTGCGATAGCTTACTTGGGAACGCTACCCTTGGGAGTTTGCGCACACAGGAACAATACAAGACTGACAAAGAAACCCAGCCTCTAACTGTGTCTGCTGATGCTCAGCCACTTACAATAAAAACAAGTAACAATGCACCTATGTCCTTAAGAACCTTTCTTCCTTTCAGTGTATTCAAAGGGGAACTTTAGAGACTATATGGAAACTTACACCAAAAAACACAGTTGGAAAAGAAAATGGCCATTTTGTCACTCCAGGGGCACATCCTGAGGCCATATCTGTGGATGTCCAGAGTGCAGCCTGGGGGATCCCTGGCAGCCCAGTTCAGCACCAGCCCATTTATTTGTTGCCTCTCTTGTTTGATTTCTTTCTGCTGTGTGCTGTGCTTAGTCGCTCAGTAGTGTCCAACTCTTTGTGACCCCATGGACTGCAGCCCGCCAGGTTCCTCTGTCCATGGGGATTCTCCATGCAAGAATACTGGAGTGGGTTGCCGTGCCTTCCTCCAGGGGATCCTCCCAACCCAGGGATCGAACCCAGGTCTCCTGTGTTGCAGGCAGATTCTTTTTTCTTTTTTAAATTTTATTTATTTATTTATTTTCTTTACATTATCGTGTTGGTTTTGCCATACATTGACATGAATCCACCATGGGTATACATGTGTTCCCCTTCCAGAACTCCCCTCCCACCTCCCTCCCGATTCCATCTCTCTGGGTCATCCTGGTGCACCAGCCTTGAGCACCCTATATCAAGCTTCAAAGCTGGGCTGGTGATTGATTTCACATATGATAATTTACATGTTTCAATGCCGTTCTCCCATGTCATCCCACCCTTGCCCTCTCCCATAGAGTCCAAAAGACTGTTCTATACATCTGCATCTCTTTTGCTGTCTCGCATACAGGGTTATCATTACCATCTTTCTAAATTCCATATATATGCATTAGTATACTGTATTTTTGTTTTTCCTTCTGGCTTACTTCACTCTGTATGATAGGCTCCAGTTTCATCCACCTCGGTAGAACTGATTCAAATGTATTCTTTAGCCACTGGGGAAGCTATCCTGTAAGAATGGATGCACCTTTGAGCCCATAATATTCTTCCCTTTATTAGATCTTGCACCAGCTCTTTGACACAAGGGCATTTTCGTACCATCATGGTTCTGGGAGACATGGGAAGGGAGGAGAATGTTGCTACAGAGAGCCCAGGTTCTGATGCTGGCTCCACATTTAACTGGGGCAGGTAAAGCCCAGAAATGAGGACCAATTGGTGGGGTGTCACCGTTTGCCACTACCTTGTGCTGTGGTGTGGAAAGGGAGTGGCAACTGGGAAGAGTCAAGCATAGCTTCCCCATTTTGTTACTTTCTATTTTGTAAGACTACATGCAGGGTCTAAATCATTGGCAGTTTTGCAGAATTATATATCTTCCCATCTGCGATGGTCTGCTTGCTTGCATTCTCCCCAGATCTACCTGTTGGAAACCTGATGCCTAAAGTGACAGGATTAGACAGAGAGAAGAAGGCTCTGTGTTCATGATTTGGACTAGAGCCCTTATAAAGGAGACCACACAGGGCTTCCCAGCCCCTCTGCCAGGTGAGGATATGACTAGAAGCCTTCCCAGAAGGGGTTCTGGTGGGGGATATCACTGCAGAGCTTGAGTGATGAGTGACCCGGCCAGCACAGCAGGCATGCCCGACCCAGGGCACTGCTATCAATGGGCTCTGGATGGATGGAGCATGGAGAAATGTCAACTCCCGCACAAGCTAGAGGGAACTTAAAATGGCACAGCACTATGGAAAACAGTATGGCAGCTCTTCAAAACAGTAAAAATAGAGCTACCATCTGATCCAGCAATTCCTCTTCTGGGTATATATCCAAAAGAATTGAAAGCAAGGACTCAAACAGATAGTTCTACACCTCTGTTGACAGCAGCATTATTTACAATAGCCAGAAGTGGAAGCGAACCAGGTGCCCATTGACAGATGAATGCGTAAGCAAAAAGTGGTCTATACATAAAATAATTCAGCCTTACAAAGGAAGAATGGGAATTCCCTGGTGGTCCAGTGGTTAGGACTCCATTCTTTCACTGCCGAGGACTCAGGTTCAATCCCTGGTCAGGAACTAAGATCTGGTAAGCTTGGCAAACGACATGGCACAGCCAAAAAAAAAATTCTGACACATGTTAACATGCCAACAGGGGAAGACAGAGGATAAGATGATTGGATGGCATCACCAACTCAATGGACATGAGTTTGAGCAGGCTCCGGGAGATGGTGAAGGACAGGGAAGCCTGGTGTGCTGCAGCCCATGGCATCACAAAGAGTCGGACATGACTGAGCGACTGAATAACAACAAAAATCAACAACATGCCAACACGGATGAATCTTAAAGACATCATGCTAAGTGAAATAAGCTGATCACAGAGGGACAAATATATAATTTCACTTATGTAAGGTACCTGAAATAGTCGAATTTACAGACATAAAGTAGAATGGTGGTGGCTGGGACCGGGGGCGGGGAAGGGAGATGTGGGGAATTATTGTTTATGAGTGTGGAGCTTTAGCTGAGAAAGGAGAAGATTTTTGTGGATGGGTAGCAGTGATGGGTGCACAACCCTGTGAATGTACTTAATGCCCCTGAGCTGGACACTTAAAACATGGCAGAAAGGGTAAAATTCACCTTATATGTTTTACCACAGTTTTTAAAAGTCTGACTTTTAAGTACCATTTTTCTAAAGTTCTTGAGAAGTTTCCTACTTTTCCTTTCTCCATTTTTCCGGACTGCAATGTGGTATTATTCAAAACATACTGTGACTTTAGGTTTTAAATGGACTTAAAAATTCTTGAAGACTTTTGAGCTGGAGTTGTCTGTGGCATTAGGTACTCTAAAGAGATGGGACACTGAGACATGGTCAAAGGCACAGAGGCTTACCCAGGACACCTGAGATCTCTCTGGAATCCAGCAGTGTGGCTGTGGGCAACTAACTTAGTTACTATATATATATGTGCTATATACTGTGTATATATACATATATATAATATGAAAAGTGAAAGCAGAAGTGTTAGTTGCTCAGTCAGGTCCGACTCTTTGCAACTCCATGGACTGTAGCCCACCAGGCTCCTCTGTCCATGGAATTCTCTAGGTAAGAATCCTGGAGTGGGTTACCATTTCCTTCTCCAAGGTATCTTCCTGACCCAGGGATTGAACCTGGGTCTCCTGCATTGCAGGCAGATTCTTTACCTATTGAACCACCAGGGAAGCCCATATATAGTATACTCTCTCTCTCTCTCTCTCTCTATATATATATATATATATATATATATATATATACACACTAAGTACTATATATATACACACACATATATATATATACACACACACAGTATTATCTGTATATTATAAAAGCCATTATATAACAGATATAACTATATGTACATATCTATATAAATAATATTTACCTGTTTGTTTCATAAGCTGCCATATTAAGTGAAGTGATATGAAAATGCTTGACAAATATAATACACCATACAATTGCAATGCAGCCTTATGAAAATTAAGTTGTTAACATGGCTCCCTCAAATGCCAGACCTGTTTCTTAGGAGGGCTGACAGCAGCAGAATTCCAAGCTTTAAAGCCTGGATTCATGGACAGAAGAGTGATTTGCTGTGGCTTTCCTCCAGCTGGAGGATGCGGGGCATGAAATGGCCTGGAACTCTTGGAGGACACACCGCTCATTGGTTGTGCCAGTGAACAGAAGCTAAACTCTTTGACTTGGCTCCTCAACACGTTGGCAGGAGCTGCCGACGCCATCCTTTCTTGGTAGAACTGGAGTCAGCAGACTCCAGGTGGGAGGGAGAGAAGACCCACGAGCCAGTCCTCAGGGCTGCCGAGTGGTTGACACAGCATGCTTCTTTCCTCCTATCTGTAGCCACACTTCTTACCACTTCCAAGAGGTGCACACAGTGTTTTGCTCCCCAAGGCCGTCAGCCTTTGTGGGGTCTTCCCTCTCGAGCATCCAGAGAAGGGAACCGGGCTTTTGGCTATGCCAGCTTGGACAGTTGCCAGTTCCCATCCCAGACAGGCTTCCCACTTTTCCCAGGTGCTTGCCCAGCTGTGTATACATCAAATATTGTATAGTTCTTTCAAATGCAGCTGGACTGCTTTGGACATACCCTGCAGTCAGACTAAGGCAATACTCCAGATCTGCCAAGTCGCTGTCTCTGACACATCTCTCATCACCACGCACCATTTTGCCCCTCTGCCAGCTGCTCACACATACCCATTCATGACTTCTTAGCTCCTTTGCTTAGTCAATCCACTCGGTGGCTGCTGAGAGTGACTGACCTATTTTCTAGATTTTTCTACTTTTCCTATTTCCTACAATTTACTGTATTTACCTCCTGGCCTCAGGGAGGATTTCCTTGGGGGACACAGCTATTTCTGTGAGGATCAGGTGCCTTAAAAGACAGCAGAGGCTCCCAGCAAAAGCTCTGTTTTCAACGGATCCAATTAATCCTTGTCTCCCAGCTGGCCCCTTGATGGCCTCCTGGAAAGCATCTTAAGGAAAGGACACAGAGCTGGCTAAACACTAGCTGACAAGGAATGGAACCAGGAAGCTTTTCTGCCAGCTTTAAAGGGAGAGAAGAGTCTGGCTATAACTAATTCAAGAAACCCTGAAGACTCTGAGACTGTGTGTGTTCTCTCCTGAGATCCACAGGCTTTGGGGACCTGCCTCAGGCTGGTTTCATTGCATTCCTCCTGCACCATCCCATCATCTTCCACATTCCCTTCTCCTTTTTACCTTCTGTGAGCTTAGAAAAAGGATCCCAATGAAGAGAACACATTCCTCACGAAAGATACAGGTGATGTGATTCAACATGGTTACGTCAGTTGGGTCATTTGTAGAGACACAAATGAGCCTAGAGTGAAGTTAAGTCAGAAAGAGGAAAACAAGTATCGTATATTAATGCATGTATGGGGAATCTAGATAAAAATGGTACAGATGAAACTATTTCCAGGGCAGGAAAGAAGACACAGATGTAGAGAATGGATGTGTGGAGAAACAGGGATTGACCTAGGTACACGTGTGTGCCAAGTTGCTTCAATCGTGTCTGGCTCTTTGTGACCCTGTGGACTGTAGCTCACCAGGTTCCCCTGTCCATGGGATTCTCAAGGCAAGAATACTGGAGTCGGTTGCCATGCTCTCCTCCAGGGGATCTTCCTGACCCAGGGATCGAACCTGAATCTCTTATGTCTGCTGTATTGGCAGGCAGGTTCTTTACTGCTAGTACAACTTGGGAAGCCCTGTAGACAGTGTTTGTATGCTGCTAAGATCCACAGATTGAAGCCCTAAACCTCAATGGGTTGGTATTGGGAGGTGGGGTCTTGGGGAGGTAATTAGGCCATGAAGGTGGAGCCCCTATGATGGGATTAGCACCCTTACAAGAAGAGGAAGAGACCAGAGCCCTCTCTCTGCCACGTGAAGGCACAGCTCAGAACAACTGCTCAGAAGAGGGCTTTTATTAGAACATAGCCTTGTTGACTTCTAGCCTCCAGACTATGAGAAAATAAAATTTTGCTTAAGCTCTGCAGTCTATGGTATCATTGTTATAGCAGCCTGAGCTTGGACACTAATTGAATGCAGTACTGACCAGGGATTCAAAGCATCCATCCTTGTCCCCCAAGGGCATCTCATGAGAGACCAGAGGTTTGTGCAGACAGTATCCTGTCTTGAGAAGGCTGTGCTGCATTTCCAAGTCAAAATTCCCTCTTGATGCACTTGTGAAGCTTAAGCAATTTGTTGTTGAGATGACTTTAACCTGGCTCAGGCTCAGCTATCTTTAGTGCGTGATGTTCCAAATGAACCACTCGACCTGCCCAATCTAGTTGCTGTTGCCATTTGTAATAGAAGAAAAAGCCCATTAAAGGAAACATCAAGGGTATCCTTGGAGGTGAAGGGAAAACAGCAAATCGTAACATGTTCCCCAAGGCTTGTGCGTGAACTGAAAAAGGGAATATCTTACATATTAATAGGAACTTAAAGGAGGCCTGCTGAGATGAAACACAGGACTGTGTGAATCTGAATATCAGATTGACAGCGAATCCTTAGTGTAAGCATGCTCCACTTGGTGTCCGCTTTTCTTAGGTGCCAAAGCTGGCAACTCTGCCTTTGAGCCCTGCTGCTCAAAATGTGATCCCTGGACCAGAAACCTCTGCTTCCCTGGGAAACATTAAAAACATAGAATTCAGCTCTGTCAGACTTATTGAATCAGAATCTGCATTTTTTTAACCCCCCCCCCCCCAAGATTTTAGCCTGTCCATTTGAGAGGCACTGCTTTAGAGTTTACTAGCTATTCTCACAGACTTGATTGCATTGGTCTTTAAAATTGTCCCAACAGGGTGGCAAGGGAAGGAGAAGCAGGGGAGGACCTTTCCTGACCACCTGGTCCTGTTGTCAGAATGGAGGTTTCCATGCTGGCAGCGTCATGGGTGTGCCGACAATTTCCTCCCATCAAAGGGCACACTCTCTTCCTTCTACCTCACCTTCTGTTTCCAGACCTGCTGGTCTGTTTCCAGACCTACTGAAGCACACTGAGATCTGCCAGAGATGGGTGAAGGGGAGAGCAGGAATGAAGATGGGCCCATGTTCCAGGGGAGACACTGCTCATACGTCCTTGACCATCATCTCAACACAGCTGCTCTTACCCTGCAGTTGCCATAGCAGCCGCGTCTGTGTGTATCCTGTTTTGTGTCAAAGTCATCCCTGATGTCAATAGGTGATATTCATTTTGTGATAGCTACTACAAAACAATGCATCCTGGGGGAAAACAATAATCCTGGGGGACACAGAGTGGCGTATCCATTGTAGGAGTCATTCTGATTTTGGAAATGTTAACATAGGAAATAGACATGCTTCTGAATCAAGGAAGTATGGTAGAGAGCTTGGAGCAGCATTCAGAAAGCAATCAGGAGAAAAATGGGTGATGGCAGACAAGTCTGAGCAAATACTTAGGATAAAAGGGCTCAGAGACTGTGGCTAAAGGAATTGGATGGATAAAATAGTGTACAAAGAGAAAGAAATATCTAGGTTACTGGCAGCCTCATCTCACAGGCCTGAGTTTTAAAACTCCAGACAATTTCTATCACTGCTAGTAAACATTGCTGTTCAACACCTGATAGATATTTTTTGAAATAAAAGTTCTGGTTCTTTTATTTCACAGGGTGACAAGAATAACTGTTCTTTCTTTCTTTTTTTACAAGCATTCCTAAACATTTCAGAAGGCCTTTCATTTGAAAGTCCATACTTCAAAAATAGGGAAAAAATACCTTGTCTGCCTTACAAATCGATTTTTCAACTTACAAAATAGTTTAGTGGAATTTCTTTTTTTACTGACAACTTCTCTCCTGTGTTCCTAGATCAATTAATATTTGGATGAGAAGAAAGCTTTAATTAAATTTAATCCAACAAGTCTGTATTGGTTATCTACTTATAATGTTATTAAATATAAAGTTATAATATTAAGATTTCATTATAGTGGAAGAATTAAAAAGGGGAGAACTAAGAAAAGCCTGTGAAATTATAACTTTTCAATTTGTAGAAAAGCCACAAATATTTGCCAGTATTATCTTTTTATTAATACACTGGGTTAAAGGTATTATTAACCTGGAATATTCCTGCAAATGATTTTATTGTATTAAATTTGATGATTTCCCTCCCCTGCATAAAATCCTCTAATGGCTTCTCATGGACTCAGGATAAAATTCAAATCTTGTCCCTGAGTACTGAGCAGGTGTGTCTTGTGGCTGTGTGGCCCTTTCCCATCCCACAGTCCAACTGCGTGGTATTTAAAGTTCCAAAGTTCAGTATGCTGTCTCCAGTCGCTGTGCCTTTTCTTGCGTTGACAGACATCCCTGCTGTCACATCGTACTTAACTGACAGAGTCTTGTACAGCACCTGGGCTGAGGGTGTGCTTAGTAAGATTGCGGGTGGACTGAAGGAATGAAAGAGCAAAGAATCGACTTCGTTTGCTCTCCTAGCCCAGGGATGCCAATATATATATCTGTCACTTGGTTTAGAGTCAGAGTGTTGAAGTGAAACGGCTTCCTGGGCGGCTCAGTGGTAAAGAATCTGCCTGCAATTCAGGAGACGTGGGTTTGATCCCTAGGTTGGGCAACCTGCTCCAGTATTCTTGCCTGGGAAATTCCATGGACAGAGGAACCTGGCAGTCTACAGTCCAGAGGGTCACAAAGAGTTGGACAGGACTTAGTGACTAAACAACAGCAACAACCGAGATGAAAACAATGCTCTCTAGGGTTTGGGAGATGTCAGCTTTCACCTTAGTTCATCAGATACCCTTAGACTTATGGTTTACCCAGTCTAGATTCCTGACTGCACGAGGAACTTGGCTGAACCATCCTAGGCTCTTCTTGCTCTAACTTCATGGTCTTTATCTTCCCCATCCATTTTCTTGATGGAATGTAGTCCCCCCCAAGTCCTTGCAGCAAACCTTTCTTTATATTTCTTCTGTAAGAATTTACAGGGATTTCCCTGGTGGTCCAGTGGTTAAGAATCCACTTTCCAATGCAGGGGATGCTGGTTTGATCCCTGGTCAGGAAACTAAGATCCCATATGCTGAGGGGCAGCTAAGCCCCCCTGTAGCAACCACTGAGCCTGCATGCCCTGCAGCCCTGTGCCACAACTAGAAAAGCCCACGTGCCGGAATGAAGACCCAGTGCAGCCCACATAAAAGTAGTAATACAATAAGAAACTGCCCATGCAACTAATATCCAGTAACCTGTGTAACTCTCCTTGGGAATGCAGTTCAAACACAGCCTCCATTTTAGCCAAGGCTGAAAGGTAAACACAGATGGGCAACAGAGCAGCTTGAAAAATCAACCACTTTATTCATTAGGCCATCTGGTCATCCTTTACGGTGTCTTTCTGTACAGTCATTAGGAAGACACATTAGAAGCTGTTAATTCACAGCAGAATTTGCTGGCCCAAGGTCTCCTTCATAGAAGACCGAACACTGCTAAGTTACTAAGCATTGTTGAAACTGTGAATAGCCTTTGGTACCCTATTTGGGGGGTAACTTGAAGTGACTTGCAGTTCTTTCAACAGCTGTCTTGTTTTCTCTCTCTAGGGTGGGTAATAATATCATTACCAATAGAAGCTAAAAATGCAACTCAGCAGTGTAAGAAATTACACCCAAGGAGCATGTCACTTGGACCCCTGCCTCCTGCAGCTTCGTCTGAACTTAATATCCATGAATCGTCTTGTTCTCTTTTCATCTCAGCTGTTTCCTATGCTTGAAAACGCCCAGTAAGGCCCCAAAACAGACCCCTTCTTTTAGCTCTTCCACCTGCCTGTTGATCCCCAAAGATTTCTTGAATCCAGTTTACCAGCTGCTTTGCTCACCTGCATCCCTGCTGAGCAGGCTTGGGCAGACTCCTCTCCTGGTGTCTGCCCTGCCTGCCAACTCCCAGCCAGTTCTCCCATCCAACTTCTCCACCCTATGACAACTCAGGCCAAGCCCATTTCTGGGCTGAATCAAGAAAGTCAGAAATTCCATACCAAGTGGCAGTAGCCTTGGGCAGCAGAATGGAGGAGGAGAACAGAGCCATCTCTCAGCAGGAGATTCCAATGGGACTTTCTAAGGCACTAGACTTACGAGAACGCTTTCCTGGTTGTCTGTTATTTTCTTTTTCCCTTACCCTTCGAATGAGACTTTAGTTTTTTCTTTTACTCCCAGGGTGAAAAAAATTACAGTTGAATGTTCACTTCCTGTTTAACTTGTAATGGAAAAAACCCCCAGTAAGCTGTGCAAATTTAACTATGGATAAAAATAGCTCTGCTACCTTAAAGTCATTAAGAGAACATAAAAAGCTCTTTGTGATCTCAAGATATCCGTAACCTGGCATCTGTCACCATCTCTCTGTCCTAGTCCAGGGGGGAGGCATGCAGAACAAGGATTCCACGCTTAATGGCACCTTGAGAGTAAGCGCTCCCAGGTGCCCATCAAACCTGTCACTCTGAACAGCTGTCGCTAAGTGATGACTTGTCGATCCACCCTCCGGTGGTTTTTGCATAAACAGGTCTGCAGCACTGTGCCAGGAGAGCCTTCCAGGACTGGATGTGCAGTATCCCTTCTGCAAGAACAGCAAGCTGCCCTCACCTGGCTTTGCTGTGTCCATTCCAACATTCCTCTTCATTGGATGTGCCCGCCGTCACGCTCTCATCCTTGCAGATGGTGTAGGGCAATGTCGACCAGACCTTTTTAGAGAGCTTCAGTTTCTCTTTTATGTCTGTGACCTGATCAAGAAAGCAAGGAAAGAGAGTGAACATTCTCTCCAGGCGTCTTCCGTTTCTACTCCAGGACACAGCGCAGGGGAAGGTTAGAGAGTCTGTGATGGGACAAGGACATATTTCCCATCTGCTTTAAGAGAGAACCCATCTTGTTGGACTTATTGCCCAGGGAAGACTCACTTCTTCCTTCCTCCACTTCCCTCTAGCTTCTGGCAGAGGGTTCTCAGATAACTGATTCTTGGTTTTCCATTTTTCCTGCCCTCCTGTCCTTTGAATTAAAAACTTATGAGGCATCTCAACTGGCCTTGCGTCCCCTTCTGGCTGGGAGAAATAGGGGTTCCCTACTGCAAACACTCTCAATCTAATCTTCAGGATTCATTTGACAGGATGTCAGATAAACACCTAAGGGATGAAAAAAGATATACAATGTGTTCCCCAAAGGTCTACTTGTTTCTGCAAGAAATGAGTGTAGTCACTAATTCAGCCGCTGGTGACCCTTGCTCTTGACCAGTGGACAGGTCCACAGAGCACACTCCTGGATGATCAGCAGCTCCCTAAACCCACTTTAAAATCTCTAGCAGCAGAGAGAAGTCATTCCAAACACGAGTAAATGTAAAATCCACAGTCCTGTGGATGGATGGCTGGGAGGAGCTTGGTGCCTGCCAGCATCTTTAGGGCTTTCAGGCTTAGCTCTGACTTTTCATCTGCAGAAAGGGTAGGACAGGATTCAGTACCATTTTGGCTCCACAATGAGAATCAAGGTTCATGCAGTCACACCGTGATGTTCTACTCTGTCTATAAGAACATTGGGAAAATCTATGGATGGTGAAAACGCCATTATAGGTCATTATGGGTTGAATTATGTCCCGTAATATTCATATGCTCAAGTCGTAACCCTCAGAACCTCAAGAATATGACCTTATTTGGATCTGGGATCTTTACAGAGGTAAGGAAGTTAAAATGAGGTCATTAGGATGGCACTAATCCAGTAGCACTGGTGTCCTTATACAAAGGGGGGCCTTGACCACAGTGGTATGCAGAGAAGCAAGACAACATGAAGAGACATGGGAAGAAAACATCCATCTACAGGCCAAGGAGAGAAACCTGGAAAAAATCCTTTCCTTACAGTCCTCAGAAGCAACCAATCCTGTTGACACCTCGATTTTCGACTTCTAGCCTCCAGAACTATGAGACTATACATTTCTGTAGTTTAAGCCACCCACACCTCATTGTGACAGCCTAGCAGACCTATACAGCATCCTAGAAGGGAGGACCACTCACACTTGTGATCAGTGGCCTTCGGAAACAAAGTATTCTGTGTTTACTCTGGATGGAGTACAGATCTGAGAAAACACGTCAATGATCCGTCGTCAGGTTTAAGAGGAAACACAAAGAAATAAAAGAGCAACATTTCATGCTGTCCCTAGTCATATTTTTCAGTAGTTCCAGAACTGTACAGTTTTTGGTCCTTGTTTATTTGTGATTCTGATGATGACAGAGATTTCAGCCCTGGGAAATGTCTGTTCACCTGTCAGGTACTGAAGATGACCAGAATGTTGAACCTAAGACCTTGATACATATCCTTGAATGGTTTGATGTTATTTTTATTTCAGAGCATAAAAAAAATCTGCAAGTGATGAAATTCCAAAGAGTGGTTTATACTCAGCACATCTCAGGGTAGCTTAAAAACTATACTCTCTGATTTCCTCCACTGATGCTGACTTTGGTCCATAGACTGCCCCCTTGGCCCTCCTTCCAGCCAATCTGACTGCATAAAAAGTGTTAGCCACTCAGTCATGTCCGACTCTATATAGTCAGACCCCATGGACTATAGCCCACCAGGATCCTCTGTCCATAGAATTCTCCAGGCAAGAATACTGGAGTGGGTAGCCATGCCCTCCTCCAGAAGATCTTCAAAACCCAGGGATGAAACCTGGGTCTCCTCATTGCAGACAGATTTTTACTGTCTGAACTACCAGGGAAGCCCCTCTGACTGGCTAAAGGGACTGCAGTGATGCTAGGCCTTTTCTGCTTACCATTCTTAGCACAGATGTATATGCATATTGTCATTGGTTTTTAAAATTTTTTTGTTTTAAATATGTGTAGCCATTTCTGTCCAGCCATAGGTGGATGGACACTCTCTGTTTAACAACTATTTAAAAACCTTTAAATCCCAGAAACCCCAACTAAGAAATGCTAAAAGCATGACATACAAATCACCATTCTGCAGCCATCTCATAGAAATAACTGATCTCAGTGAATATCATCAATAGATTCTGTCGTGGGTTGAATTGTGTCCACCCTAAAAGATGGATTCTGCTCACCACTACCTGTAAATGTGAACTTGACCTTATTTGGAAATAAAATCTTTGTAGATGATCAAGTTAAAATGGGGTCATTAGGGTGGGCCCTAATCCAAAATGACTTTGTTCTTATCAAAAAGGGAGATTTAGATACAGAGATATCCACAGGGAGGAAACCCTGTGGAGAGGAAGCAGAGATTGGGATAATGCTTCTATAAGCCAAGGAACACCAGCGATGGCCAGTGAGCCACCAGAAGCCAGGGGACAGGCCTGGGACAGATTCTCCCTCTTAGACCCAGAAAGGAACAGCCGTGCCGACACTGGGGTCTCAGACTTCCAGCCTCCAGACTGTGAAAAATTAAGTTTCTATTATTGTAAGCTACCCAGTTGGTGATTATGCAGTCTTAGCGCAAGTACAAAGAATACTGGGTAAAAGTTTGATGGGGAGCAGGATATTTACACAATCCCAGAGCATCCCCTGGGCCTTCCCTTGTGGCTCATTGGTAAAGAATCTGCCTACCAATGTAGGAGACATGGGTTCAATCCCTGAGTTGGGAAGATCCCCTGGAGAAGGAAATGGCAACCCACTCCAGTGTTTTTGCTTGGAAAATCCCACGGACAGAGGAGCCTGGCTGGCTACAGTTTGTCGGGGTGTCACAAAAGAGTCGGACACAACTGAGCGACTAAACAACAACAACAACAGCAAAGCATTTCCCACAGATTACTTATTATTACAAGAGGACAACTGGTTATAACTTTACAGGGCAGAAGCCTGGCAGCCCCCAACTTAACCAAGTGATCAAAGTCTTGGGACAACTTGGTACTGGGTACCTCCTGGTGCGATAGGACAGGAGAGAAACATCACTTATGCAGCAAAAATTCATAACCTCAATCCAATCATGAGGACACACGAGACAAACCCCAACTAAGGGATGTTTTATGAAACAGTTGGTCTGTATTCCTTAAAAATGTCCATCATAAAAGATACAGAGAAGCTGAAGAGTTCATCTAGGTTAAGGAGACTAAGCAACATGGTGTCCAAATACAGTGGATGGCTATGGATTGGACAATAGATTGGGAAAATAATTGCTAGAAGGGATATTGTTTAGTTGGCAAAATTTGCACACTGACTGTATATTAGATAATAATATTGTATCAATGTTAAATTTCCTGAGTAGGAACCTTATTGTGATAACACAGGAGAATGTCAAGTTCTTAGGAGATACACACCAGAGTATATAGAACTAAAGAGATACGATTTCCACAATTTACCCTAGAATGGTTCAGGAATAATAAATATAAAACACATAGATGTATCGAGCAAGAGAGAGTGGGAACGCAAATGTAAGAATTTTTTAATAATTGGTGAATCTAGAAGGAGGTATACTTTTTTTTTTCAAAAATGGCAATTTTTCAGTAAGTTTGAATTAAAAAAAAATAAAACGTCAAAAATAAAATCCTTCACATGTGATTTGTTCAGGAGAGTGCCACTCTGATGTCCCTAACCTCTAACCTGGACTATTCCCTTAGGCCACTTATCCTCACTGTTCTCAAATGCAAACCCCAGAGGGAGAAACATGCATTACATATTCATTACTAGTTCAGAAAGTGGCCACTACCTTCAGGATGGAAATATTGTAGGCTCTATTCCCTCCCACAATAGATACACCAAGAATTAGCTTTCTCTTTTCTGCTTATCTCATATAGAAACCCCACCTTTAAGCTGCGAGAGTCTGAACCAATTATATGTATTTTTTGACAGAGGGAACAAAGAGAATTGCATGCCATCCCATAGGCATCTCCTTTTTTGATATTTGCCAAATTGAAGTGTATATTATGCTGCTTTTTATTTTAATCAAACTCAAGCATTGTATTGTTCATGGTTTATTCTCAACACCACCCCCTCCCCTGACACCCATGCGACTTTGATGGAACTTTCTGTGTTCCAAGAGGACCCCTATTCATGGTTCTGAGTACTGCTAGCTCCAATCCTTTATAATTGGCTTATTTTTCTGATTCTAAGACCACATGCTCCTTGAAGGCAGGGACAGGGTTCTAATTTGTCTTTATTCTCAGTGCTTAGAAGGAGTCAGGTGACCAACCATCCCATTTTGCCCAGGACTTAGGGGGATGGAGGACACTGAATTTTTAGTGCAAAAACTGAAAAGTCCTGGGCAAACTGAGAGGAGTTAGACACAAAGATTTCAGCATACAGTATGTGTTCAATAATTGCTGGTTGAGAAAATAGGCTTAATTGTCCATGACAAGGTCACAGACCTGGTTAACAGAAAATAGTTGCGGATCACCCCATGTGGGCTCTTATCTCAAAAGGGCCAGGAGACTCTGAGGGTCCCCCCAGGGCTTGTATTAATATCTGCCTTAGTGAGGAGTGTGGGTCTCTTCTGGCCATTCACACAGCACATTTTCTAATCGGGTCGTGTTCACCCTGGCATTTCAGAAGGCAGGCATTTTCATTGTGCAATTGAAGGTGATACGGCAAAGAAGCAGTAAGAGATGCAAAGGCTGTTTTAACATTCTGCACAGAAACACCGTCCAATTCACTTCCAGACTGGAGTGGTGAGGTAGACAGCTGAAAAAAATGTACACTATTAGCCACCAGAGA
The DNA here is from genome assembly GCA_007570785.1 of Antilocapra americana. Taxonomy (NCBI): domain Eukaryota; kingdom Metazoa; phylum Chordata; class Mammalia; order Artiodactyla; family Antilocapridae; genus Antilocapra; species Antilocapra americana. The sequence goes on from ML663566.1 coordinate 823,461, forward strand.
GGAAAATGCCTTTGATTCTAAAGAATAGCTGAATGATTGCCCTCAGTTTTTTAGTATTAAGAAAATCTTTCAGTTCTCACATCATTCAGAAATATTTTTTCATTTTCCTGGTGGCTCAGACAGTAAAGAATTTACCTGCAGTGGGGGAAATCTGGGTTTGATTCCTGGGTCGGGAAGATCTTCTGGAGAAGCGAATGGTAAGCCACTCCAGTATTCTCACCTGGAGAATTCAATGGACAGAGGAATCTGGTAGACCACAGCCCACGGGGTAGCAAAGTGTCACACATGACTGAACCACTAACACTTTCAACACTTTCTTTTTGAATAACAATGTAACTTTTCTGTGGCTCTAGATCTGAGTTTTTGTTGTATGCTAAGTTTCATATTAGCAAGTACTCTTGGTGGAAATATATCACTAACAATAAGAGTGAGGTCTAATTCAATAATAACACAAACTTGATGGAAACAAAGACCTAGGATCAAATAAGAATTTCTAATTTCTTTTCTCTGCTTCCCAAATGAACTCTCTCTAATGCTTGCAAATTATATTTATCACTTATCCAGTGTTATATTAGGAATACTACACTAAATATTAGAAATACCTGTGTACTAAATATTTTTCATCTATGCTATTGATAGATTGTGGAAGTTAAACAACAATTTCTGTTATGCCATAGGAATCTGAACAGACACTATTTGGATCCACTGGGAGAATGTGAGCCTTCTGATAGAACTTATCTGGACTTGATTCTGATTTCTGACTCAGTTTCAACAACTGGCTGAAGTAAAGGAATATACTCGGTTTAAAGCCTGTGAAGGGTCTTGAATACTTAGCAATAGAAACACAGTGGTACCATTTTCATACCCACCCTACAGAACTGTACAATTACACAAAAGAGAGAGGCAGTCAACAAAGTGGAGGGGCTGCTGAAACCAAAGGGATCAGCAAAAACAAAGAGCAGAAAGAAGGACTGTCCAAACACTGTCATCTGATAACTTCGTTTAAGAGATAATCTTGTCCCAGATATTTAATTTGAATCTTACTGGGCTTCTGATTTAACAACTTCCGGTTTACAGGAAATAATGGGGATAGGAGTATAAACTAAGTAACACCATAGATAAATGACCAGACACATCCAGTATATGGGATGTTATATAAGACAGCTGGCTTTGACGTCTCAAAAGAAGAGGGAAAGCAAGAAAGGGAGATTTTTGTAAATGTTAAAAAAAAAAAAAAACCCTGTAAACACATAGCAATCAAATGCTATGTGAAGATGTTAATAGAATCTTGGATCTGGAGATGGGTAGCAAGCGATAAGAGAGCTTTGAGATAATTGGGGAATTTTGAATATGGAATATATAGTGGATGATATTATTGGATTTCTGTTACCATTCTTAAGTGTAATCCTGACATTGTGGTTGTGTAGGAGACTGTCCTTGCTTTTAGAAAATTCACAAGGAGGTATTCAGAGACAGGTGTTATTTTGTCTTAAACTTGAAAACAGCAAAAAAGTCAACCATGATTGAATCGACACAAAGAACATATGGATATAAATTTTATTATTTTTCCAACCATTTCAGTGTCATTCGAAAAAGTTAACAGTAGCAGAAAGTCAGGAAAAGAAGTAAGACGTTACTATCAGGACACAGGGTGTTTAAGAGCCTTGCTATATTCAGCCTAGGGCAGTCATTGACTCAAAACAATTGGAGGCTACCTGGGAGCTTTCTTAGAGCTAAAGCATTTACATTCCATCTTCACAGCTTTGTGCTGAAATATTAGTCCCTGCCTGCAACTAGGAAAACGGGGTTTAGAGAGTTGAAAAAGTTGGCCACACGTCTAGCCAGTGAAAGTGAAGTTCGCCCAGTCATGTCTGACTCTTTGCGACCCCATGGGCTGTATAGCCTGTGGAATTCTCCAGGCTAGAATACTGGAGTGGGTAGCCTTTCCCTACTCCAGGGGATCTTCCCAACCCAGGCATAGAACCCAGTTCTCCCGTATTACATGCAGATTGTTTACCAGCTGAGCACAAGGGAAACCCATCTAGTCAATGGCAGAGAGGAAATTCAGATTCAAATGTAGTCTTCAGAACTGTTACTCTTAAGGACTCAGCTTGATAAGGGTGTCGCCTACAGCCATGGTCTCCAGCTTGGGTTTGCTGCGTACATCCTTAGGGGTGGGCAGGATGATTCAATGTGATTCAAGACAAAGACATCAGAACTTCTATTCCTATTTTTAAATATGAAAATAAAAGGGGAGTTAAGCCTTTCTAGTATTTCATCTATCTACAGATTGACATGCCTTCAACCAGTTTGTGTAGCCGTGGCAGTTTCTCAATTATCCTGTAGAAGGAGGGAGATTTCTACACTGGGAAAAGGCTTGGAATGGATCTTCCTCTCCCCTCGTTAGCTTGCTCCTAGGGTTTTGAAATCTATCACAGTTCATATGTGCTGGTTAAATGCATCTATAGATTAGATGATACAGTTTTAACTAACTCATTAAATGGACCAGTGACTTAAAATGACTTTTGCAAAGAAACTTTGGATTTCTTTCTTCTCAAAGAGGGCAAGCACAAGGAAATGGCAGGCATGACATAGCCCTCACATCAGCAACTTTACAAAGTACAAATAATAAAGCTTCTGCATTTTCTCTCACTTTTCAAAAGTTCCTATTTTTTTGCATATGTTTCACAAGGTGCAGAATATACTAGTGTAACACTGTTATATATAATTTATGCATAAGTAGTTATAAATATCCTGGGTATCTATGATTCTGAATTTTTGCTGATAGAGACATGAGAGTCAAAAAAAAAAAAAAAAAAAAAAATGGAGCTTGCTAGTCTGTAGCCCAGGGACTGACACAATATACTTTGAATCCCTGACTTAGCAAGCAAAAACATTCAGTGAAATCTGTTTAATGAGATAGGGAAAGAGATCCTGCATAAGTCATTAGTGTGTCTGTGCTCACTTATATCACACTCTTTGTGACCCCATGGACTGTAGCCCGCCAGGCTCCTCTCTCCAGGAAATTTCCCAGGCAAGAATACTGGAGTGGGTTGCCATTTCCTACTCCAGGGGATCTTCCTAACCCACGGATCGAAACTGCATCTCTTGTGTCTTCTGCATCGGCAGGCAAATTCTTTATACCTAGTGCCACCGGGATGGAGAAGACAATGGCACCCCACTCCAGTACTCTTGCCTGGAAAATCCCATGGAAGGAGGAGCTGGTAGGCTGCAGTCCATGGGGTCGCTAGGAGTAGAACATGACTGAGTGACTTCACTTTTATGCATTGGAGACAGAAATGGCAACCCACTCCTGTGTTCTTGCCTGGAGAATCCCAGGGACGGGGGAGCCTGGTGGGCTGCCGTCTGTGGGGTCGCACAGAGTCAGACACGACTGAAGCGACTTAGCAGCAGCAGTAGCAGCCTCTGTGAGAAGGGGAAGCCCCCTCCACCAGCCTCCGTGAGATAGGGAAGTATATTCTAATTTAGAAAAAGTTCCAGTACATTGGTTAAACAAGAAAAATGGCTTTTGTTGCTAGCATTCATCCATTAAACGCTTCATATATGCTTTCTGTTTAGTTAGGATTTCTGCTACCCACTGAGGATACAAACATAGCTGGTACAGAGTCACTGTTCTTGAAGAGTACTAGCTTCCCTGGCTAGAGGCAGGTAAACAGACACAGAACAAGTAGGACAGTCATGGGTAAGCAAAGGGCTCTGGGGGCACTGACATCAATTTGTCTGGAAGTTTCCTTCCCAACCAAATAAAACTTTGCTGACATTTGCTCTCGGGTAGCTGCTGAACTCGGCCATAGGGACGATTAGGAAGCTGGATAATTAGTCATTTCTATCCGGAGGGAAAAAAGCACAAAATGCATTATGTCCTCCCACGTCTTTGCTCCAATGATGGGCTGGTTGATCCACGCACAGGTCACCGCTTTTCACCACAATTCTGGTCTTTGGCTCCTCATTTTGCTGAGGAGCATTTGTGCTTTCCTGACTCCAAGAAATCTGGTTAACACCACTGTGCATGTCCTGAGTGCTTAAGAAATTTTTGTTGAATGAATAGGTTATCTGCCAAAAGAAGTAAGATTTCAAAAATGGTCCATTATCAGCCGTGGTGGCTCAGTGGTAAAGAATCCGCCTGTCAATGCAGAAGACGTGGGTTTGATCCCTGGGTCTGGAAGATCCCCTGGAGAAGGAAATGGCAACCCACTCCAGTGTTCTTGCGTGGAAATCCCCATGGACAGAGGAGCCTGGCAGGTTACCGGCCATGGGGTCACAAAGAGTCAGACACCACTTAACGACTAAACCACCAACTGCTAGCAACTGCCTGCTGAATTTTCCTTTGGAGAGAAATGAAGACATAGGCACATTCAGTCAAGCTTTCTGAAGAAAGTGCTTTCCCCTGACCTGATCACTGTCAAGGGACAGGGGGATCTGAGATGGTCCCTCCAGTCCTCTAAGTGGAATTCTAGTCTCCTGCCATCTTGAATATCATTCCAGGTGTAATTTACACAGGTGAGATGGAAAAGACTTAGAGATCTCTGAGACAGTCTGGGCATAGGGAAAAACCATCAGAGTTTAACTAATACAATGCTAGGAGTCCCATCTCAAACAGCCTTTGCAATCCTTATCAAGACATACCATGTCCAGTATTTTGCCTTTGATTTTCTAAGGGAGTGACTTGTTTAATGTTGAGTGCTTCTGAACTTTGTTATTACCTTTGGTTCTATGAGGATTCTTCAATGGGACGTATGTGATGTCTTCCAAGAGACTTTGCCCATGGCTCTCTATCTATTTCCTGAGGCCCATCTGCCCTGGACTTTTTCTATCCTCTGGATCTTGCATATGAGGTATGAGACATGAACTGTCAGAAGACCCCCTGCTATCCCCTCTCAATCATGCCAGAACCAGAATTCACTTTGCTGGTAATATTTGTTGTGTGTACCTGGCTGGATGCTCTATCTGCTCATGACTTCAGAAAGATGGCTATGTGTCTATGTCATCTGTATGGGAACATAATATAACTGCATGTAAATAATATATACCATATCTTTACAAAAAAGATGGTTAATATTTAAAGGGCTATACACTAAATAATACATGTTGAGGGTAGAAAGAAAACAATTTGAATATTTTATAGGCTGAAGGTCATTTATAAGCTTTGGAAAACAATCTGTTTAAAGAAACAAAGGGAGCCTCATTTTTGCCTCTTGAACAAGACCACTTTGGTCAAGTTAAGGGAAATTCATGATACATGATACCACTTTTGCAACCTGAGAGTTCAACAATCTGGCTTCAGAGATGATGACCTCATCCGGCTTTACTCTAGAGAAGAATGCTCTTTTCTTAGAGCACCAAGTCATTCAGTTCACACTGTCAACCTGCATTGGAATTCAGGCCATGCTCCACCTCCAGTGCTCAAACACTGGTCTGAGTGCCACGTGTTCACAACTGCAGTAAGTCTCCTACCCTAAAAGTTGTGAACTTTCAAAGATGTGAACACGCATCTGGTTCTAACAAGGAACCAGAACCTCTGCCATCAACGTCAGGTGTGAGTGAAATCGCCTGCCCTCCATCTCCTATCACTGAAGATCCTTCAGCTCTACCATCTCCCACCCTACTACTCTCCTCCAGTCAGTAACTTTTCTTACCTGTTCATTCGATGCCAACCCTGTATGCCAGCAGTTGTACTGTGTTGCTGTACTTTTCAAGGTACAGTATTGTAAGATTAAAAATTTTTGTTTGTTTGTTCACTTTTTTAATGTATTAGGTAACTCTAGTGGCAAAGAACATGCCTGCCAATGCAGGAGACGTAAGAGATGTGGGTTTGATCCTTGGGTTGGAAAGATCCACTGGAGGAGGGCATGGCATTCCACTCCAGTATTCTTGCCCGGAGAATCCCATGGACAGAGGAGCCTGGCTGGTTACAGTCCATGGGGTTGCAAAGAGTCATGAGACTGAGGTGACTTAGCACGTATGCACGTGTGAAAAGTTTTATAAACCTATTATAGTACAGTACTATATAGCCGATTTTATTAGTTGGGTACGTGTGTATGTGTGCGCACACTAAGTCGTTTCACTCGTGTCCAACTTTGCGATCCTATGGACTGTAGCTTGCCAGGCTTCTCTGTCCGTGGGATTCTCCAGGCAAGAATACTGGAGCGGGTTGCCATGCCCTCCTCAGGTGGGACTTCAGCTAACTCCATCGGACTTAACAAACAAACTGGGCATGTGAACTAGCTCTTGGAACAGACCTCATTCACGTGCAGGGGGCTTACTGTTCTCACTTGACAACACATCCAGACAGCCTGGAATAGAGTATTGAAAGCTCCAGTGTCTCAGAGTGAATGCTAATTTTTAAAATATGGTCAAATATCCATGAATACAATCTTCCTAATATTCTTGAGAAAGTGAGGGTTACTGATGCCCTTTAGGTTAATCCAGAGGCTAAAAACACAAGATAGGCTTAATATACTTGCTTGACTTATGTCGAAGCTTGAACTCAAGCCCAGTCTTTGGATATGGCTCTTAGTATCTTATTCACTAGAACACCAGTTTTCCACTTATTCTGATTCTGTGAAACTCTTTGGTGTTATTTTTCAGGTCTCAGATTGTCCTTGTCTATGGTGTAGTGTGGGCTTCCCTTGGAGGCTCAGTGGTAAAAATCTGCCTGCCAATATAAGAGATGCAGGTTCAACCCCTGGGTCGGGAAGATCCCCTGGAGAAGGAAATGACAACCCACTCCAGTACTTTCCCTCGAAATCCCATGGACAGAGGAGCCTGACCGGCTACAGTCCATGGGGTCATAGTTAGTGACTAAAGAATGACAGCATAATGTACTGTTTCAGTAGGCTCTGGAATGCTTGGAAGAATCACTCGTTACATGTATTCTTTCTGGAAGCTTCTAAATTGGTCTTGGGGATGACAGCAGGGTCCTGTGAGACGCGGTTTATCAGTGAACCCAAAGCAGACTTTGGCCACACAACACTGTCACCCAGCTCTCTGCTGAGGACTTGAGTCACAAGACAATCTAAAACCAGTCTTGTGTTCTGGGCTTTCTCAGACATCCCCAGGGAATTCTGCAACACATTCCTAGCTGCTACCACGTGACATATCCTTGATCTTATGGAATGGTACTTTTCACACTACTTGCCAAGGAGACAAACACACATGCGTTTTGTAGGAAAAACTAAGACGGGTGAAAACACTGGTAGGAAGTGAGAGACTCAGTGAAGGGTCGAAAGGACATTGCTTAGTTTTGCGGAGTTTCTCAGAGGACTGAGAATTGGATGAAAAATTTAAAGAGTTGGCACCATCCCCTCAGGCTTCAGGTTTGGAGTTTCTCAGCTACAGGAGGACACTGTGTTAAGGGCATGACCCTGAAAAGACAGATGGGGTTCTCTTCTGGCAAAACACTGGTCCTCAGAGTGGGATAAAGATGGGAAATTTTTTCTTCCTTTGCTGTTCAGGTCAGATCTTTGCAGCAGATCTTAAAGAAAACAAAAGCAGAGTTTCAAATGTTCACGCCTTGTGACTAATATCCTGATGGTATCTCATTCTTTTATGGCACCTCTTACACATCCTCAAGGGATGGCACAGTTTGACATCAAAATGACATTGAATTCAAGAGTGAAAAACAAAAGGCAGGAAGACGTTTGGTCGGCGGAAATACATGTGAAATCAAAGTGTTACTTTGCACAGTGGGTACCTAAATTGTGGCACTATTTACTTCTCAAGACTGAAAATAGAAATAACTTCAAGAAGTGGTTTTGATCACTGAATCACGGAAAATAGAGGCTCAGCATGCCCCAACTTTTCTAGATCCATCTTGACAGCTACTCATCTAGACTCCATTTAAACATTTCCAATGACAGATATCAGTGCTAAGAGGAAGAGGATTCAGGATTTTATACCTGACCCAGAGCAAGTCACTGCTCCTCTCTAAGCAGTTTCTTCGTGCACAAGCCTTGACCACAAAGCGTAAGGGTGTTCTTGCTTCTCCTCCTGTGATTGGCGCTGAGTGGGGGCCCCAACTTTCCCTCTCGCTTTGCTCTGTTCCTCTGCAATCACAGTTAGCTTCAATTGCCAAGAGCGGGTTCTGTTCTTTTCTGCTCATCACCCAGTAAAACCTCCTTTGGATTCATTCCAACCCCTGCTCTTTTGCTTTCTGCTCCCAGCTTTTGAGACCAGCTCTGTCTTCCTTGCTTGCTACCTTTGGTCTTTATCACTTCTCGGGCATTATTTTGGCCATGCAGGCAGACTTAAGAGATGTGCATTTGATTCCTGGGCCCGGAAGATCCCCTGGAGGAGGGCATGGCAGACCACTCCAGCATTCTTGCCTGGAGAATGCCATGGACAGAGGAGCCTGGCGGGTTACAGCGTAGGGTTGCAGAGTTGGATGCAACTGAAGCGACTTAGCACGCTTGGTGCAGACATCCCGAAGTAGTTTTCTGAAATCTAGATCGGGGGTCCTCGGTCCCTGGGCCACCGACTAGTTCCAGTCCCTGGTCTGTTAGGAACTGGGCAGTACAGCAGGAGGTGAGCAGCAGGTAAGCAAGTGAAACGTCATCTATACTTACAGCTGCTCCCCACCGCCTGAATTCCACCTCCTGTCAGATCAGTGGCTCCCACTGATTCTGCATCATGGTGAGTTGTATAATTATTTCATTATATATCACAATGTAATAATAGTAGAAATAAAGTGCACAATAAATGTAATGCGCTTGAATCATCCCGAAACCATCCTCCACCCCTGGGTCCATGAAAAAACTGCTTTCCACGAAATTGGTCCTTGATGCCAAAAAGGTTGGGACCTCTGGCCTAGAACATGAACTGTGACCAGTGTCAATTCTAAGTTAGGTTGTTAGACATGCGATCTTCATGTTGCAGGAAACTGAAGAGAAAGAATTCAGAATTTCTAGCAGTTACAAAAGGCACATGGAAGCAGTTTGGATATTTAAAGACTGACTTCTTCCAATATCATTTATCCAATCACTTTTGGAAGTTCTTTGTGGCTTGAAAAGCAGATTGCCCTCTCTTACCTTCAGTTTCCTGATACAGCTAACAAGGTCATGGCAGTGCTGGGAACAATCCCTTTGTATAGGACCAACCTGGAAATTAGCACTAGTACAGGAGTGCTAGAGAAATCTGATATATTTAATAGCTCAATTTTGCCAACGTGAAAAAAAGGCTGATGTTCTGAACATCCAGTCTTCCTGAAAAATTCTGATTCTTTGCCAACTATTACTTCAAAAGTGCCATCTCTCTATGAGAAGGGTCTTTGACAATACTCAGAGAATCTATATAGAGTCTCTAACTCTTCTTGTGATTGAGATACAGCAGTGATTCTGTTCAGCTCATAACCACCTGATGTGACTCTTCAAATGTTGCATTCTTGTCTTCAGGGAATGAAATCCAGGATCTTACGAGTATGTCTGATAATTTAAAAAGAGAGAGGAGGCATGGCAAGCATTACACTTCAAGTTGAGGCATTCCTGACTATTTTAGGATCCATCATTTAATTCTAAAGGTTTAGGGCTGTCTTCTTTCACAGCAAGGTTGAGAAATAGATGTGGATTTTGGTCTTTTGTTCTCAAGTCACTATAGATATTTGGAACTTACTAAGGAATGAGGAACCACGTTTTGCTCCTGCAAGATTGGGGCAATTGAGCAGGGCCTTCTTAAGTAAGATATTACAAACATGATTCCATCCAACAGCGAGAGTACCCCCAAGGAGGCACACACATAGGAAAAGTAATTTAGGTACAGCACAGAAACATATTTAGCAAGTGGTGGGTGGAAATCAGATTTATTTAAATTCTAAAACCATTTAGGGTAGAGATGGGTTGCCCTAAGTCTCTTATGGAGTAGGCAATAAAAAGCATACAAATCCCTGTTGGGCATGCATGATTTGATTTACACTCAGCTATGTAGATTTGTACTGTGGTGCACAACAAATGCTATTTTTGAATCTTTGGCATTCTATTTATAATAGAACACAATGTTCTGCCTTTTCCTTCATGGATTTATTTGGGAACTGGTTCCAGTTTAATTGCCAGTGATTTCGACCTAAGGGAATTTAAGAAACAGCAGAATTAGATGGTATCAGACACACCCAAGTATGTTAATCACAGGACCCAAGGGTGTCTGTGATCTCTAACTCCAGCATGTTGTCTACAAATTGGGAGGAGAAGACTCAATTTAGTGGATAATTCCTTCTTCAGGTCTCAACTTCAACATTCTTTCTCTAGGGATGGCTCCTCCCTTGACCCTCAGGGTCACTTAGGACCTATAAGTGTGCCCAGAGATGTCTCTGATCTTATCATGATGATTTCCCCTTTCATTGGCATTGTGGGTCTTCCCCCTCCCCAGACTTCAGGTGACATGGGGCAGGGCCTCTGTTCTTTATGTTCAGCACATTCTAGGAGATGGGTGTCTTGTCTGGCACAGCGCAGGGCATTCAACAGATACATAGCCAATGGATAAATAAATGAAAGAATTAATGACTGAAGTAGAGTAGGCAGAGGGAAAACCTCAATTCTGAGTCTCCAAGTTAAATTCTCAATGAAATTTGAATTCTAGACTCCCTTAATTGCAAAATAAATTGTTGCCCTGGGGGGGCATCTTTTATAAACCTCCCTACCTGGTGGAGAAATGGATGTGTAGGGTCTACTTATGAGTAGTTGATTCAATTAAACACACACACACACATTTGTTTAGTGTCTATAATGTACCAGGCACAGAGTCACATACACGATATCAGATGGTCCTGCCATCAAGGAAATTACGACCTAGTGAGAGAAACAGACTGACACATGAATAAGCATAATAAGTGACTCACAGGTTTTAGATTGTAGGGTATGATAAATCAACACTTTACTATCGAGAAGGAGGCAACATCGAGGGAGGCTTCAAGGAAGAGGTGGCAGTTGAACTGAGCCTTAAAGGAGGAGTAGCATTCTGCAGGTAGAAAGGTTGGGAAGATCTCTTTTTGACAGAGGGACCTTGAGAGGGAAAAGTTCATCGATGTGGAGCCTCTTCAATATGGGAGAGAAGCAGAAGTGCCCAGAGAGTGGAGACGTGTTTAACTATGACTTCGGCAAAGTTGCCTCATTTTCCTACAAGTTGACTTCAAAACGGGGAAACAACTGCCTTTCCCCACCTCTCCCCACTCCGACGCTACCAACTATCTTCTTAAAGACTTAATAACACTTGGTGAGTTAATACATCGTAAGGGCGCTTGGAGCTGGAGGTTCTTAATGAGTAGGAACATCACCATGGAGACAGATGGTACAGGGGGGCGAAAGTGCACTCTTTCTGGGAAATCAAGTTCTTTCTCCTGGGAGGTAAATTACCTTTTCCTGGGAGCCATCTGGTTACCTTAAAGATCCAATTTACCCCATGGGGGCACCTAGGAGGGGTGCCATTTACTCCCCTTAAGATTAGACTCCAGTGACATCATTGTACTTGACTTTCACCTTTGCATCCTAAGTATCCAGTAACCTAAACAGATTCTCTTGGCCTCCTTCAAGAGATGTCAGAGATTCCCTTTTTTAGCTCCAGTGGGAGAGGAACAATCTTGTAAAAATGACAGACTGGTCATTCTAGGTGAGGAAACAATGAGCGCCTAAAGCAGCAGCATCCAATCGATATACAATGTGAGCCACAAATGCAATTTAAAATTTTCTAGGAGCCATATAGGGCTTCGGCTGGTGGCTCAGATGGTAATGAATCAGCCTGCAATGCAGGAGACCAGGGTTTGGTCCCCCTGGGTCGGGAATATCCCCTGGAGAAGGGAACGGCTATCCACTCCAGTATTCTTGCCTAAAGAATTTCATAGACAGAGAATGCTTTTCAGGAGCCATATAAAAAAAGTAAAATGAAGTTAATTATAGGAATATACTCTGTTTATGCAAACCTATTCAAAATATTATTGTTTCAACATATAATGAGTATGAAAAATTTTAATGAGATAGTTTACATTTCTTTTTGTGCTAAGTCATAAACATCTGGTGTGTGTTTTATACCTACAGCCCATCTTGATTCAGTCTACAGACATCTCCAGTGCTCAATGGCCACACGTAGCTGGTGGCTGCTATGTTGAGAAGTAGGTCTAAGGTCCTTCCTTGGCACATGGAGAGCTGGGGGTCCGTGACGTGGGACGAGCTGAGTTGTTTAAGTGAGTTGAAGACAGGCTGTTAGCTTAAAGCTAGAGGACTCTCAGCATGTCTTTCTGAATTCTTTCGGTAGGTGGTACAGCAAGTCCTCTACATATGAATGAGTTCTGCTCTGACAGTGTATTAGTAAGCCCAACACAGTCAGCCTGCCTACCCAACTAACACCATGGACTATACAGTACCCTACTGTAACAGGTTTGTGATACTTTTCACACAAATAATACATGCAAATTTTTCTTAACAAAAAATTAAGAAAACCTTTCTGATTTTACAGTATAGTACCTTGAAAAATACAGTGTGCCTGTGTGCTAAGTCACTTCAGTCATGTCGGACTCTTTGTGACCCTATGGACTGTAACCTGCCAGGCTCCTCTGTCTGTGGGATTTCCCACGCAAGAATACTACAGTGGTTTACCATGCCCTCCTTCAGAGGGTTTCCTTGAGCCAGGGATCAAACCTGCATCTCTTATGTCTCTTGCACTGGCAAGCAGGTTCTTTACCACTAGCGCTACCTGGGAAGCCCCCCAAAAGTATAATAGAACAGTACAATAGCTGGTGTTTTTGGCAGTACCAGCTACATCACTGCTGCTTATATGCTTGCTTCTGGATGTCGTGGCCTTGAAATGATACTGTAGTTTTATACTCTGAGAATGCAAAAGCACAGTGACTTGTAGAGGCTGCACACACACAACAATGTACACCAGACACATGAACTGACTTATGGATTGGACACGTGAACCTGCATTCACATCCTCAAAAGTTTTCCAACAGGAGGGCTCGTATGTAGGGGACTTACTATATTTCTAATCAACCAAACTCATTTTCATCCCTTTTCTTTGGTGCCATTCTCTGGCCCTCCATTGCTTCCTTCCTAACCAAGAAATGCACCGGGAAGGAACTAGATTGAGTTAGGTTATATCTGAAGTCTGGTTGGGATCCAGCATTTCCCTAGAATTGCTTCCATTTATATAAATGGGAACATGTTACATTCAGTTTTGTGACATCTGCCGATATTTTGCCAATGTGGCAGAGCTTTTCTTTTGGCTTACATTTATTTATTTTTACTGAGGTATAACAATCATTCAGAAAAGTACACAAAACGTATACATATGAACAGATGGATGAGCATCTTAAAGACACAGGGCTGTCAAAAAGTTAAAACAGGAGAAATTAAGTTCAAGGCAGCCTGACATCACCCCACCTTACACTTCAAGAAGGCCCAGCCTCACCTGAAGGTGTCTAGAGACTGCCTTTCTCTATGACCGCCAGATGGCAGTGTTATCCAATCTTTCTGTCCCTTCCAGCACTTTCCACAGTCTTTTTCCCAGAGAATAGAACTGTAGATTGTTCCACTGCATATAAAATTGACAACCCTGTTATTTTAAACTTGAAGCTGACAGGCTGTTATTTTAATGAGGTCGGCCAGAGCCAAGGTTAACCAAAGCTTTATTTCCCTACAAAATGTTAAGGCCAGAGTTCTAAAAGGGGACTGTGAAATTTTGTTATTGATACCTTTCTCTGACTGTACAAGTTTTAAGATATTTTTGACAAGTAAAGCTACATGACAAATATAGACATGTGTTTGGATGTATAGTCGAATTCTGCATTAAAATCTGTTCAAATTTTGCTCAAGAAGTCCTTCTGCTCTGTTACATTCTGTGAAAACTTAAAAAGAAGAAATGCTTTCTACAGCTTCCCATTTCTACCTATTTTGAAGCAAAAGTGTATTTTTAGCACTTTGACTTTCTCTAGCTTAATGACTCAAAGGAAAATTTAAATCTATTTTAGTCTCATTAATATTCCAAAATGAACTCAAACGTAATATTTGAGTCTTTATTTTTGTGAAAAAGTTCATATCCAGAACAGTAAAACTTAGTTGGGAAGGATTTTCTTTTTATAATAGATACTTCTACAGTGTGTGATGGTTAATGGAATTATAATTTGTTTCCTTTGTCTTACATGCTTTTTTATGTGATCAAGGAAATACTTAAATGCAGTTCTTAACTGTACCGATATTAAAAACATTAGCAACCACCTTTACTCAAATGATTTTGATAACATTTTTTGCAGCTCTTTATCCTGCTCCACAAAATAATTTTTAATGATTAGCAAACCTTCCCATCTGAAGTTAACACAGATCCTACAAATATTCAATCTAGTTCTACATTTACAGAATTTATTTGAATGAAGACTGTCATCAGCGAGTCTTGTGATTGAACAATAGACCTACACACAATGAGACAAACTCAGGAAGAGCTTTGACTTATGAAAGTGTGCCTTGGAAACATAAATTCATGTTCAGTCATTATTCATTGCTGGCAACGTCCATTCAATTCACGAACATTTAATACAAACCTAAGGTATAGAAAGACAAGCCTTACAACACTCAAAGAAACTTTACCCTCCGGAGCAACTACATAACTCGAGGACAACAGTGCAAAACACGGATAATGTATGGGTCCTTGTTAAAACACTATGAAGAATTTCAACCCAGCCAGAGCAGAATATTAAATCAAGGGTGGGCCACTGCTGGGCATATACACCGAGGAAACCAGAATTGAAAGAGCCACG